>JANRMT010062813.1:90274201-90305937 GCA_026402145.1 Polypterus bichir lapradei
ACGTGATCATGCTTCAGCGCCTTAAAGGCACAGGCGCCTTTTTTACACTGCATGTACTCCAACTGGAAAAAAGAAATGTAACCAATTGTTCCTGTGATTTTGTAAGTTGCATTGGATAAAGGTGTCAGCCAAATAGGTAAATGTACAACAACATCAATATTTATTAATAAAGCAAATTTTCATATAACAGTGTAGCTCAAAGTGCTTTACAAGATGACAAAGAGAAAGTTACATGAAATGATAAACAATTAAGATTAGGCAATAATAAAGAAAAAGTAACAATGAAACAAGGTAAGATCAAATGGCACGGGAGAATATAAAAAAAAACAAAATAAAAATAAATAAAACTCTAGTAAACCAGCTTTCTCACACAAGGCAGCCAGTCCCCATCTTCTACTGGCAGGATGCAGCCTGCACAGTCTCAAAACTGGGTCAGGTCAGGTTGGGGAGCATACATTGGTACAGCATGTTGCTGTACCCACCACGTGAAGAAACAGCTGGCAACCCCGAAGGCAGATACACAATCCAATCCCACCCTCTGGAAATGACCATCTATCTGCCGCAGCCTGGTATTACATGGGTGTCCTCTTGGCCTGGTCCAGCCACTCGGGACCTCAAAAAAACTAGAGTTGGCTTTAATAGCTCAATGTATTATAAATGTTTCAACATATTCAAAATATCTTTCTAGGGAGAGGAACCATAATACCCCCTGACTTTATTTATTAAAAAGTGGAAAAGCACATAAATAGCAACCAGGATCTGCTTAGAAAGATCAAAACTAGTCCCAATACACAATCTAAAAGCAAAAAACCAAGAACAGAGAAGAAGGTGCCAGAAACCAAGAAAAATTTTAAGACAAATAATACTGAAGAAAAAATCCCTACAACAATCAGTGATCCATTACAAGACTATCTTCAAATATAAAGGTGGTCCTGCAGCAGTGACGTTCAAGGTTCCTCCAACAAAGCACAAGGAATGGAGAAGCAATTAAAAATAAAGGATAAATTAACTGAAAATATTAAAATAAAAACACGAAGAACACTTAAAAAAACAATAAAGAGGAAAATAAACATAAGCTAGGGAATAAACCCTGGCTGTAACACAACGGGTATATGTTTGCGATGTCATCAAGTAGCAGCATTTTAGAATTGGTTGCTATGATGCTGCAAATCTCCATGTGCATCTTTGATGTCACATGTCATTAGCAGCCATTGTATTTAAAGGCAAGCCACAGACTCAGCAATCAGGTGCACCTGGCTTCAAAAAATGAAAGACCCTCTTTCAGTGTGAGAATCGAGTTTCTCAGGCAATTTTTTTTTGTGGTTTTTGCTTTTGGTTTTAGCTCTTGTTTTGTCCCTGACTAAGAGCCCATTGCACTTTTTATTCGGTAGCAATATCTGCCTTTGGTTAACAAACTCTGCTTCTCTTGACTATTCTCTTTCTGCCCTTTGAAATAAAATCTCAGCCACATACTCAAAGAAAAATATAATTGACCATTTTGATCTTTACTTCTTTTAGAGAAAAATGGAATCAGTCACAAAAGAAGGAACAAAATACATCAGCAAGCTGAAGTGAATGTGGCAATAAAAGAGTTAAGGGTGCATGTAATGAAAGGTATCTTGGTGTCTTGGCCTAACTCCTAAATAAAGTTGGAGGAAAAAACGGTAAGGTGTTGTAAAGTGAAACATTTGACAAATGGGAGTGGATGGTAGACTCAATTAAAGGGCCATTGGAAAAGAAAGAAAGAAAATGTGCAGAATATAGAATCAGTTTGATGCAAGGAAAACAATGCTGGAGGTGAAGCTTAAAAAATGTAGACAAGGTGCTGTCTACCTGGACTCAGAAAAGGAATGACTGTAATGAAGATTTTGGAGGAGAAAAGACTGAAAAACAGAATGGTTTTTCTAAGGCTTCATTGATTTAGAGAAAGCTTTCGACAGAGTAAATGAGAGAACGCAAATAGAAATAATAAAAAAAATCAGAATGGACTGCAGAAGCAAAGCACACAGTATTGTATTATATAGACAACTGACAGCAGTGGTCAGCACAGAAATGGGAGAACCAGAGGCTGGAGATGTCAGGCGTAGTGAGATGTGGATGCTTGATTTTTCCATTGATATTTTCAGAAATAATGGAGTCAAATGAGTAGGAGGCTGTAAAATTTACAGATGAGTAAGCCATGGTAGCAAATGCCTAGGCATTTTTATAGAAATTAATGAATGCGTTGAGCAGGTCAGCAATGCTGGCGGTTTGAAGATCAATGGGAGAACAACAGACGTCATGAGGGCTTATAAAGTCATTATCAATAGAGAAGGAAGAAATGAAATAATGTGAAAGGGCATCTTAACTTGCTACTCTAACCTTGAACAAGAAGTATCAAAAAGCTAAAACTTTTCTCGAAATGATGATTAATTTGAATGCTAAAGCTGGCAAATTTCCCATGAACTCTCCTTAACATCCATTCCCCAGAGCTTCCACCACTGGCCACAGGTAACCTTTCATCTTCATTCCCCAATTTATAGCTAAAGAGGCTGGGTATTATTGGTGACATTAATAGTTCCACTCCTCAACATCCACTTCCCAGAGCTTCCTCCTCTGTCCCCAGGTGGTCCTTCATTTCCACTCCCCAATTTACAGCTAAAGAGGCTGAGTATCCATGGTGGTACTAACAGTTCTTCCCCTCCAATACATACAGCTGGACTTCTGTTCTTCATTGAAGTACCTTAACACCCTTTGGTTCATTTCCCACAAACTCTCCTTCACTTTTTGCCCGCTGAGTATCTAATTGCCATATACTATCTAAACCTGTAGGGCACAATGCACCCCTCGCAGCTGCTTACCTACACTGGGACAGTTACCATTATATGTTCCTCTTTTTCAATAGAGACCTTGTTGGCCTGCAATCTGCAGAGAGTCTACTGTGATCCCCTTCTGTCCCTTAGACCTCCTTTCCATTCCAGCAACATGTCACAATAAACACCCCAGCAGATAGAAGAAAAGCCAAGAAGGTGAACCAATTTTAACAGTCATCTATCTACCCATGCATTTTCAAACCTGCTTAATTCATTTCAGCCTCACAGGTTCTGTAACCTTTCCTGGCAAACTCAGGCACAAGGCAGTAACGAATCCTGGGCAGGGTGATAAAATGTCAATAATTAGGCTCCTTGTTAGGGAAGTTGCAAAGATGAAACGTAAGCCAGAATAGTAATAGCCAAAGATGCATTCAAAATGAGACGAGATTAATTAAATAAACATATGAGCATGGAAGTCAAGACAAGGATAATTAAGGCAATCATGTAGAATGTACAATTAAATGATTCAGAGAAAGGGGTATTGCAGAAGACAGAATAAACTGAGTTAAAGGTGTTTGAAATTAGGACAAGGAGGAACATGGAGGGAATAAAATGAGGAGACTGAAGATGAATGATTATGTAATGTAAACAATTTTTTAAATTGTTCAAGAGCAAAATAAAGAAATGGCTCTGACTCATTCTAAAAGGAAGAAGTCTCTATCAACTCAAATGCAGAAGCTGTTTTACACTTTAGGTAACTGTAAGAAAGGAACAATCAAGACTAGTGTTATTAATGACCTACATTTTCAAAATGGATATAGAATAAAGGCCTGTGGACAGAGCACCAGAGATGATCACAATGACATCCACTTTTTAATCTTTTGTCTTGCAGTCAGTCTCTATGACCCACAATGAAGAAAGTGAAGTGATTCATCTCATCACACCCCGTACGCCTCATACAGACCTGCCTAACTGTCACGCTTTAAGTTCACACCTCAGGCTTAAATTCTGTGCATGTCCCTCATTTACTGCCAGTAAAATGAAAATGGTGCAATTTTAAACCCCTCATTAATTAATCACGCCAAGACAGCCAGCCATACCTTTGAAGACTACTCATTCATGACTGACACCTGCACTCACGGTTATATTCCAACCCAAAAAAGGGATACAGTAATCCCTCTTTATATCGCGCTTCGACTTTCGTGGCTTCACTCTATCGTGGATTTTAAATGTAATCACATCTAAATATATATCACGGATTTTTCGCTGGTTCTCGGCTTTCTGCGGACAATGGGTCTTTTAATTTATGGTACATGCTTCCTCAGTTTGTTTGCCCAGTTGATTTCATACAAGGGACGCTATTGGCGGATGGCTTAGAAGCTACCCAATCAGAGCATGTATTACATATTAACTAAAACTCCTCAATGATGTAAGATATGCTTCCCGCGCGGTGCTTGATTGTTTGCTTCTCTCTATCTCTCTCACTCTCTCGTCCTGACGGAGGGGGCGTGAGCAGAGGGGCTGTTTGCCTAGAAGGATACGGACGCTCCTCTACAAAATGCCGCCTTATCGAGGTGCTTCTGCATACTTAAAAGCACGTATTGATTTTTTGATTGTTTTCTTTTCTTAGCGAGCGCTCTTTCTGACATTCTCTGCTCCTGACGGCGTTCCTTTGAAGAGAAGATATGTTTGCATTCTTTTAATTGTGAGAAAGAACTGCCTTCTCAGTCTTGTCATGGAGCACAGTTTAAACTTTTGACTAAAGGGTGTTATTTCATGTCTAGAGGGCTCTAATAATGTTAACAGTGTGGGGGAGTTTATAAGGGCTTAAAATATATAAAAATAACCATACAAACATATGGTTTCTACTTCGCGGATTTTCACCTATCGCGGGGGGGTCTGGAACGCAACCCCCGCGATCAAGGAGGGATTACTGTATTCACTTTAAAAACTGAATTTGATCAAAAATAACAACATATACTAAAAGACCATAACCACATAACTGTTTAATATCCCTTAAATCTTATTGGTCCCAACTTCAAACCCTGCCGAAGATACATTCTTTATGGAATTAGCTCATTTTTCTTCACGCCTCTATGGCTTTAGATTGATGCTTTCACTCCCATCACCATGGGTTTCTACAGGAAGGTTTGAAAAGGCACCAGCAATGTGTTTGGAGTCTGATCCCTGGCTTAAGTATATTTTATTTTTGTTTGCTCATTTCCATTGTTATTGAATTATTATTTTGCATGTGCTTTTTTCATCTTGCCATTTTAATATTTAAGATTTTTTTTTATTTGAATGTTACTTAGTATCCATGTATTGTACATATATGTATGCTTCTTTGCTACATTGCTTGTGTTCTATGAATGGAACCCCGGCAGGCAGTTCCACTATGAGACCATTGCTGAAAGACCATCCTCAGCTTATTTATTTAGGCCTGAGACTTATTTTGGTCCTGTGCAGGTTTGAGAACTTGCAATTTCACTTTGGGTAAGGCTAGATCCTGAGGCCCAGGCCTAGTGGACATAATCCTGTGTCTGTATTTATCAAGCATCTTATAACTGCGCCAAAGAATTGCACTAGAAGTCTGACTATGAAAAGAATTTGTCCTACCCCAAAGTAGAACAGGAGAAGTAGGTGTCCTGCACTTACTCCCAGCTAGAAATAGGAGTTCACAATTGAGAATGAATGACATTACGATTTTACCACACCCTGAGTCACAAAATGGCATTCATTACGCAGTTTTGTAGTATTCTTATACTAATCCTAAGGCTTCACCACAAAAATAATAATAAAAATAATAACATTCAAAATAGTTGAAGAAGAAGGATAAGAAAAAGAAGGAGAAGGAGGAAGAGGAGAAGGTAAACATTATAAAGTAGAGGATACTGAGTGTAGCAGCAGCACATAATTGTTGCCATTTTGCAACAACATCAAGAATAATACTATAACGAGCACAGAGACAGAAAGACTCAGACACACACACAGCGAATGAGTGTAAAGCCTGATAATGGGCAGGTTTATTTAACAAGAAATGATCCACAGCTGCACATCCAGAAGAATCAGCTTCTTGCTGTTTTGATCACTGGGAACCCCTATGGGAGTGATGTTATTGAAATTACGTTCACCCTTCCTGTGTTCCTGATTGTCTTCTAGAGTTGCATGTCATGTCACTCTCCATGATCCTCCTTATTTTCTGAGGGGCTCTATTTAACCAATGTCCCTGGGGTCCATCCCTGCCTTCTCCAAACTTCCCAGGGTTGGGAAGTGTAACATGAATGTTTCAGGAGTTCATGGAATGCAGAGCTCTGTATACCTGCATGACACCTTGTTGTCAATCACCCATTCAGCCCCACCTATTTTCAGAGTAATAGGCCTTCTACTACAATAAAGTTTGCCTTGATCTCTGCCTGAACGTCATCTTCTGATGGTTCCTAGCAAGTTTAAACAGCTCATGAGCTCTTCTAAATCCTGGTCAAGTTAGAAGCAGTTTCCTAAATAAGGAAAACTGATAAATGCTATTACTCCTACTCTACTAAGAGCAGGACCAGATTTGTATATCTTTGAGATTTTTAAACCAGTTAGGACCATTTGAGGCGCTTGATAAAATGGGCACTGGTGTGTTTTTTGTTATTTTGAGGCCTGCTCATCGTTTCTTTCTTAAGGAAACACAAGACGTTAAGGATAGAGAAAACAAGATAATATGGCACAACTTTAATAGAACTAAAAGAATAAAAAAACCATACAAACAGAAAGTAAAATATAAAAAAACAAACATAAAGAAAATAAACCATAGCTGCCTAGAGGGCTGGTGAAACAGTGGGTTGGCTCATCCACTTGTCCAGTATTACAAACACTAACCTCTCTTCTCAGCCTGGCTACACTAGCCCACTGCCAGTTGAACCTTTGTCCTAACTCAGCACGCTACTTCAAGTGTTAATGCAGCATTTGCTTGGAGTGGCTTTTAACCCTCCAAACCCATTTTTGATATTTTTCTGTTACTTTGATTTAAACAACTGTAACCTCATTATACTTCATTCAAAATACATTGTCAATACATATTAGTGAAGACCAAATATTTTACTTACAGATATATACATCAAAGAATGAATTATGTTTTGTATATAAATTACACTGCATTTTTTCATAAATCGATGGGTCTGAATATAGAGGGTGTGGACCCCTCCACGCTGGGAGCACTGGGGGATGTTAGATGGCAGCCCCTCTGGAATGCAGAGGTGCCTCAGACTCCTCCAGGGCTACATGGGAGTTAGAGTTTGGTATAGCCCTGTTGGGATCCGTGGACGCCGCCATGGGGTACTACAATTACAGATGAGCCCTGGAGCACAGCTCTTCTGCCACTCCCAGAAGTGCTGCCGGAAACACATCATCAGACACCTGGAGCACTTCTGGGTGCCCTATATAAGGGGGCAACAGACACTATGGGAGCCAGAGTCAGGAGGAGGAGGACGAAGCTTGCTGAGGAGGAGTGGAGGAGAAAGAAGGACTGAGAGATAAAGAAAGAAAAGAGAGTGAGAGACAAAGAAGAATTAAAAGGGTAAAGAAAGTGTGTGTTCGAGCTATTTGGGACACTGTAAATAAAAATCACGTGTGCTTTGGTGTCATTAGCGTCTGTCTGTGATCCAGGCTGGAATGTTCATAAGAGTTAAGCCCCACTGTGGGTTTTTTTTCCCAAGGGAATGCCCAGAACCTAACAAATTACTAACTGGAGGTCCAAAGTATCCCTAATCCCCATTTCACAGTTAAAGGGTCAGGCACCTTTGGTGGCATAAGTAACACCCACCAAAACACCTATTTCATGTAGGAGACCAATGGTATGTGGAACTGTCCAAACAACTGGCTAATCTCTGATGACCCCTCTCTTGCTATATTGGCCACAGTTGTTTTAGCCTTTAGATCACACTGGTACCTGGGAGCCAGAGGTATAAAGTTAAATTGCAAGAGCTTGGCTAAAGCATAATGATTGTGATGAGATGTATTGCATTGTTTATTTCTACAGTGATGATACTGGGCACTATACTCACATAAAATAAAGATTAAAAAGCTGACCACCCCTTGCCACTCCAAATCATTTTGATCATCTTTGGGGTTCTGTCTAAAGGAATGTTCAGGACCCACTCTTTGTCTAAGCTTCTTTGTTCACGACTCTCCATTTGATCTGAGCATTCAGGTCATTTAGTGACACTGATCTCGATTGCTCCTTTCCTGCAGTTACCTAAAGTGCAAAGCTGCATCCAAATTTGAGCCGATGTGTCAGAGCCATTTCTGTAGGAAGGAAATTACAATTTTAACCCTCTTAATTAATCCCTCATCCATGTCACGGAAGACTGCTCATTCATGATGTCTAACACTGGGAAAAATAGCAGGTTCTAAGTGATATTTACCTTATAGAATTGAGTTCAGTCACAAAAAGCAACATATACAATAAATACATAATGTTGTATATAACACTTTGAACAGTTTTGTATCAAACGGAATGGGTGTAGTTTTATTACTTTAACATTTCTGGACCACCAAGTTCATATCAATACTAATGTGCCTTCATGAAATTTTTGTCATGCAACTATTGATTTACATTGATGTTCCAACTCCCACTAAAGTCGGATGTTAGACTAACTGGTAGCAATAAATTATATGTGTGAGTGTCAATACAAATGGCCTAGCATGTGTAAAAATTTGAAACCATCAGCTTTTGTTTTTCAGTTAAACCCTTTTTCATGGAAAGCAATGGAAAATAACAGAATTCAGGATAAAACAAAGCAGGATTCTAGTGCAATCCCATAGTAATGCTGCTGAATTCAATACCCAGCAATCTTTTAAGGAAAAACCGGATGAGATACTGAGACAATTTAGCAATTAGCTAAGCAGGCTAGCTAGATGGACTGAATGGCCTCATCTGATTCGTAAATCTCCTTATGTCCTTAATGGGGTTCTCTTAAAAGTATCATTCAATCCTTTGTCCACTATTCACAGCAGGTTTAACAAGGCCATTGGTATACTTTAATAATCCAATTTAGGGCTGCCTTTTTCTGGCATGCGAGGGCTGGATTAGTACAATAAACCTTCAGCTTTTACATTAGTGTGACACCAACACAGAAACAAATGGGTGAGACTTAGCTGGGCATCAAAGCCTACCAATCAAAAGGAAATGCAGGCTATGTAAAATGTGATTTAAAATGATTAAGTACTCTGCCATATATAAAGCATAAGTGCTTTCACTGAGGAACGAACATGAGGTGGGGGGGGGGGGGGGTGACGTAGCAGGACCTTGTTTAGAGAGAATAATTCATCCTGGTAGTTGGAAATTGTTACTATTATGCCAGCTTGGGTAGGCAGTGCCCACCAGAGGGCAGTAAACCCTGTTGTTGTGAAACAGAATCATGGAGGGAGGGAGAGGTCTCGGGTTAATGGAAGAAGGGCAGTTGATAACTGGCTGCAAATGGGGACCCAGCAAAGAAGAAGATACCTATCATGGTGGCTGATACTTTGGAAGATCTCATAGGTTGCTGACCCTTAAGTTGAAAATATTGGAAATAAAATAAGTACACCAGTGCCTGCCAGAGAAAGCACTGTTAAAACGGCTGAAAGGCATACTTACAGGGTCATTGACTCTGGACATCATTTTTTGAAAGATGATAGGATGTAACAGCAGGGAGGGATTCAAATGCTACCTCCTCTCAAAAACCCATTCAACTTAGTGTTGGGAAAGATAATGGCTTGGCTACAACAACAACAACATTTATTTGTATAGCACAGTTTCATACAAATGATGTAGTTCAAAGTGCTTTACAAGATGAAGAAAGGAAAAATATATACAAATTAGGCAATACTAGTTAACAAAGAATAAAGTAAGGTCTGATGGCCAGGAAGGACAGAAAAAAGAAACAAAAAAACCTCCAGAGGGCTGGAGAAAAAAAAAAAAAACAAACAAAATCTGCAGGGGTTCCAAGGCCATGAGACCACCCAGCCTCCACTGGGCATAGGCTAGCACAGAGATAGTGTGACTGGTGAAAGGTAGATCACACTCTGGCTCCTGAGCAGTGTAAATCTTGATGACTGTGTATCATAAACACATAACATGGAATATGGTGCCCTGCAAGGATCAGTTCTAGGTCTGTTACACTTCTAACTTTATATGTTCCCTTTAGGCCAAATCATTTCACATGTAAATGACCACAACTCTCCAGATGACATGTGGCTTTATTTATCCATAATATAACCCAAAAGGGTCTGACAGATTGCCTAAATAGCATTATGCAGTGACTTAGTTGCAATTTTCTAAGATTAAAAAAGGTGAAAAATGAAGTGCTTGTTGTTGGTCACAATAAAAAGTATAGAAATAAAAAAAATATAAAACACATAAATAAGTAGAAAAACTGAGGTAAAAATCATGGAAATATTTTAGATTCAGACTTTAATTTCAAATCTCCTATTAATTAAGTCACCAGAACTGCTTTCTTTTATTTAAGAAATATAGCATGTGTCTGGTCCTTTATGTCTTCTGAGGATGGAAAAAAAGGTGATACGTGCTTTTGTCTTTAACTATTTGGATTACTGCAATGCACTTATAACAGGACTGGTAAAAAAAAAAAAAGATTTAAATCGATTACAGTTGGTTCAGAATGCAGCTGCGAAGATCCTAAATAAAAAAGAAGAAATCTGGTCACATTCCACCAATATTAGCGTCTTTACAGTGGCTTCCTGTGTCTTTCAGAATCAGTTTTAAAATTCTGCTAAGTGTTTATCAGACTTTAAATAATCTTGCACTTTGAAATATCTTGGAATGCTTGTCTTCTTAAGTTATGAATTGGACCTTAGATCCCCAAGTTCTGTTTTACTTTCTATTTCATGGTAAAACATAAAAGAAGCTGTGATACTACTTTTAATTTCTATGCTCCAAAAATATTTAGAGATCGGTTAGGCCTGAATGGTAGCATTGCTTAAATCACGCCTTAAAACTTGCATTTTTAATCTTTTTGTTAAAGATTTTGTTAAACTTGTGACTAATTCAGTTGCTTGTTTTTTTTGTTTCACTGCTTGGTATCTGGTGGTGGCTTCCCCTGGATGAAATTTCTTGAGGCTGGTAGAAGAAAGTAGAATACTGAGATACTGTCCTTGATGATGCCCGCACAGACTGACTCCCTGTTTTATTTTTCTTTTGTATCTTAGGGACATTAGAATGACCGGAGGGGCCTGGGTGGGCTTTTGGATCTGGAGCCATCAGAGGTTTTTTTCTTTCTCCACTGGAGTTTTGTTTTTTTCATTAACCCAATAACCATCTGACCCTCATTATATTTGTTGATTTGGTTATTGTTTTTCTTTGTTTCCACTTGCTATCATTTGTAAAGCACCTTAAATTATACTCTGCATTGGACGGTGCTATATAGATAAATGTTGTTGTTGTTGTTGTGTTTGCATAGTGGGCAAGTGGGTGAGCCTATCTTCATGAAAGATAAAATAAACATTTATTTATTCATATTCAATGGAGATACCAAGCCTTTCATTGGATGCTTTGCATTTGCTCCCACTTTTGTCTACGTACAGTATCTAGGTCATAAATCATATTCTTAGGATATATTTAGGCTTTTGGATGTCCTTGTTCTTCTTAGTTGATCTTCCACCATATAAAGACACTTCCTTTACTCTCTCTCACCTTCTTAGACTTTCTCTTTGTCTGCCTTTAACATCACTCTCTCTGTAAAGTGATTGTTTCTTCCAGCTTGGTATTAGGCTCTGAATGGGTCTGTTAAATATAATCTTTTGCTTGGAGAGACCCTCATACTTTCAAATAAGGGCTGTTTACTCAATGTGTGATGATCATGCAGCAAAGCTTGGCTAAAACATACCATTAAAAGGGCTGGGTGGGCTCCCTTCATCCAGCTATTCACCAAGACAGCATGTAGTCGTCTGCTGAGACGATGCCCTTCTATTACTTAAGCAGATGAGTGGCACACAGGATCTCAGGTCTGAAGAACACTGCCATGTGACCACTTGAGGCCTCTGCGTCTTGTATTCCACTACAGCTTTCTCTAGTAGGCTTGCCTCAGATATCTATGAACTCCTCATTGGTGCAGCATCATATATTCTCACTTTCTTTAGATGAAAATGGCTTTGACCCCTTGGCCTCACTCAGACTAACTGCCAGAATTCAACATAGGTAAATACCGATGCGTCATTTCCAGACAGTTTCTAAATTCCACTCCCTACAGCAGAGCAATAAATCTTGAACTCTTGCATCCTCTTTTTTTCTATGAGCAAAAAGAAAACTTCACAGTTAGCCTTGCCTCCCTTCAATATGATTCAATTTATTGTCATTACCTTACCAGTACAACAAAAAAAAAGTATTTGCTGCTAGTCCTGCTGATGCAGATACATCAAAAATGCATTGAGAATCTAATACAAGAAACAACAACACAATACAGCCGACACAAATCACTAAAAAAGTGATGGCAATAAACAATAGTGATAAATATTAATAAATATGCAGTAACAAATATGCTGCAAGATAGCATTACCCTTGATGTGTTTGTTGAAAAATGTTCCATTCTGAGATCTGAGGTAAGCCATGGGGTGCATGTAAAAATGGAGAGTGGAGCAGAGGTTAGGGTTGTGTGCCAAATAATGCTGACGTCTGCTTTTCTGTTTATTTTTTTTTCATACAGCACTAGTTACAATTGTGCATGTCGCTTTTGTTTAAGCAAAGCTATTCTTTGGGTTTAAGATGTTGCAGACAGCTCCGGTATCATAGCAACAAGTTAAAGTTAGTTAGCAATGCATGTGTTGTGGGCAGAGGAGATGTTGATTGTAGGCTGTCACACTCTCTGAGTAAATTGCCATGGTTTATTAGAATTATGCATAAATATGGGATGACCTTGAATAAATAATGTGACCCCATCAGTCCTCTGAATGCATCTTTATAAGCTTGGGTTAAACATAACCTTGTGAGGTGGCCACTTTTTTAGAATGTGCGTCCTTCCCACATAACTGACTGTCCACTTAGGGACAGCATCATAAGTGTAGATGTTACTATTACTGTTTACAGCAGCCAGGTAGGTAGGTTCATTCTCTATCAAAAGGTCATGTGTGGAAGGATGAATGGAAAGGATAAAAGATTAAAAAAAGGTTGAATGCAGCATGGTAGAGGGCACAATATTTGAAAGTGTTTATGAATCAAGAGCAGAAACCTCTGTGGTGTTGCACACATGATTTTGTCAAGAATGTTCCACCACTTAAAAAACTTCCAGTCAATGGAGATCCTTTTGTCAGGTATAAACCTCACATAAGTATGACTTTTAAAGAGTGCAAAAGATGCTACTTTCAGTCAAGTGGTACTCAAAGTAACATTTCACAATTGACAACTTGTTATATATTGTGACAAATGCAGTATGACAGCAGACAAACAAATCATGTATCACTCCTTGAAACAAAAAAAGTTGTAGGTGATGCTGCAGTGGCTACCCTGAGAGCACCAGGATAAAGAAAGCCCTCTGTGAATCCTTCCTGCCAAGAATCTGAAATTTAAGCTGCTTCCTGGGTTGTAACCATTTTTGGGTGAGTTTTCATGGTGCATATTTAGTCCTGGGCGGCACGGTGGATCAGATTAGGTATCACCATCTCACTGGCTGGCCAAGCCTTCAAAGTGTGCTTTGTGCTTATTTAAAAGCTATACAGCCATGTCCATTTGTACGGAGACCTTATATGAAAGTGGTTGTCAAATAATGGCTGTCTATGATTTACTGTGAAGAAAGGCTTGAGTGAGTACTAGGAGTACCACATGGCAAGATAACAGACAATAAAGTAAATTGTTGTTAACCAATAGGAAAACATAAGGAACAGGGAGATGATCAAGCAAGGTAATGTTATGAATAGCAGCTCATTGCACAGTATAGGAAGCGTTTTCCTGTTTGACAGTAAGGTTTTGAAGTGCATATAGTTCAGTTTTACATTTGTTTTCCTCTTTCATTTTGTTCTTTGATTAAATAATTTATTTTATTCATCTGTTTGAATTTACCGCCACATAGTTTTGTTTTTCAGTGAGCATCACCAGGTTGCCTGTTACTGTGACATGGCTCCTCATTGTCAGATTCTATTAAAGTTAGCACTGTAAGCAGATTTGCATCCAAATTTATAGTTTACAGATTTCATGACAGGTAATTTTGATTCCTAATTTTACTTAGGATTTGGATTAGATGCACAATTTGTTATTATTTAATCCATCCCTAGTGATTTCACCTGTAGTGTTAGAGGATTCATTACTACAAGTAGAATGCAGAGTGATCTGCCACACTTAGCAAAACTTTGTATTTGACATCCACTTGATGGAATAAGCGGAACTCCACTATCTACTTGTATTTTTTATTGTGTTTTATATCTGTTACTTAATGGTTAATTATTTTTACATTACTGCTTAGAGGAGTTGCATTTTACATTTTTGGTTTGTTCTGCTTGCCTTTTGACTTTGGTTTCCATCCTCTGATCTATGCCTCTGTTCCCATATTGCTGCCCTGTTTTCATTCTATGGCAGTTCAGGCAAAGCAGGAGGAAATCATTGAGAGTGTTTCAAAATTTCAAAAGGCAAAAATATAAAATGCAACTCCTTTAAGGATTAATGCAAAAAAATGTAACCATTAATATGATCAAAGTAACAGCAGAAAAGCACAATACCTAAATAGAAGTAGATAGTGGTGTTCCACTTATTCTCCAACTCTTCCGTCAAGTGAGTGCAAAGTGTGGCAGATCACTCTGCATTCTGGTACTGGACCCTCTAACAACACAGATGAAACCACTAGGGACGGATCAAATAATTGCAGGATTCTGAGACTGTACTTTGCTTTCCACCAAAATGAACCTGAAAGAGACTACTATATGTACACCCCAGCAGGATGACTGAAAGTCAATTTAAGACATCGTTACCCAAGAAAGAAACCATGAATTGACATATTCCACCCCTTCTACTTACCCTGAAGACTTCTAAAAGCACTGGGGGGTCTGGAAGAGTAGTAACTGACATTAAGACATCACAAGTTTTGACATAACTCTCAAGCAAATGAAAACATAATAGTTAATAAAACCAATAAGACTTGATGCTTAGCTGTAAAGAATTTAGCAGCTTCAGGAAAACAAAGAAACAAGACAGCATATGGTGATATAAGCTCTGACAAATCCCTTCACTAACCTGAAACAAGAAGACTTAAATATTAAGGTTTTATGGATGAATTTGTTTCTCTCATCTGTTCCTATGTAGGTTAGCATCTGCCTGAAAGAAACTAGCTCCTAAGGAACAAATAATAAATCATACAAGGACATCTAAAATAAGGCAAAAGGGAAAACAGATTTAAACAAAAGTAGTGTGCAAAATACACTGGCAGTGGCAAAGTAATTTAGAAAAATTGTAAAATAAGCTTCAAATGCTGGAGCGTAACAGTTTTAATAAGAATCAGACCTGCTGACAATCTGGGTAGGCTTCTTAGCTTTTTTTAAATAAGGGTGATGTACCAGATCATCCAACCACAGTCCAGTGTAATCCCAATGTTGTGGTCTTCTTGGATTCTTGAAACAGTCGACAACAACAGAAAAAAAAATAGAAAAAGAAAGGTACATGAAATCTAAGGTGGGCAGATCCAAAAAAAAGCGTGGTCCAGAATTAATAAACAGGCTGTAAAGAAAACAAAGAAAGAAAAAAAACATATGGTGCTAAAAGCTCTCACAAACCTCATCACTAACCTGAAACAAGAGAACTGAAGTATCAAGGTCTTATAAATAAGCGCACAAGAATTTGTTTTGCTAATCTATTACTAAGTGCGTAGGTGTTGGTGTCTTCCTGAAAGAAAGCAGCTCCTAAAAAATCAATAAAAATATTATACAAGTGGATCTAAAATAAGGCAAAAAGAAAAACAGTGTAATGGGCAGTGTGTGTGGGCTGGCATCCCTGCTGTGACTGGCACCAGTTCCTTAACTTACTAGGAGGCCAACATAATGGTGAGATCAAGCTGTATGTTCTCCCGACTCACTAGGTAGCAGCATGCCTGGGTTTCAGTACCCATTCGGACACCTGCAGGGAATGCTGGGAGTTGTAGTCCAGTAGTACAGCCCTATTGGGGTCCATGAGTTTCGCTAGGGGGTGCTACAGAAAGTTACACTCCCTATTTTTTGGCACCGGAAATACTCCCAGGTCTTCAATAAAAAGAGCTGCACTGCCTTATCCAGGTGAGTTGGAATTGGGAGAGCAGACTGGCAACAATAGCCTCAGAAGAGTAGAAGTAAAGAGAATAGAAAAGAAGAGTACTTGTAATTGCTGTATGAAGGTATTCCTTTAAAATTAAACCCTTTGTTTTCAACCTGGGACTTGTCAGTACATTCGTGTTTGGGGTTTGGAGCACTGTAGCTCCCGCCGTTGATCACAACAGATTCAGACCAAAAAATAATGTGCAAAATACACTGACAGTAGCAGACAAAGTGATCCAAAAATATTTCAGAAATAAGTATCAAGTGGTGGAGTCTAGCAATTCTAAAAAGAACCAGACCTGCTGATATTGTGGGCAGGCTTCACACAAGATTGTGCAACCACACTCCAGTGTAATCCCAATGTCGTGCCCATCTTTGATTCTTGGAAACATTAGACAACAAAGGAAAACAAATGAAATGAAATATGAGGTGGGCAGATCCAAAATGTTGGTATGATCCAGATTTAAGAAAGAGGCTGTAAAGAAAGTTGAGTACATTTTTCTTAAAATCATGCTTTCCAATATATTGAGTTTTTCTGAGATTTCTCTAGTGGTCATAATAAATGGTCATAACTAGTAATAAAACAAGCAGATCAAGGTCTATAGCAAGAAGCACAGATTCATGTGAAAAGAAGGGTGAGGCCAGGTCAGTGTTCCTAATAAAACTGACAATCTGTGTACTTTCTTTCCTATTCTTGTTTACTGAATTGTCTGATCCAAAATAGGAAGGATCAGGGATTATAAAATATGGATAAATGTCAACTCATATATTATTTTAATTTATCTCATGAATAAATGGTTTCATCCATTTTACTTTGTTTCAGCATGTGTAATGATTACTATAATTGATTATTGCTATCCTAATGATTTGATTGTTTGATCGGTGATTACTTCATTTAGTTTTATTTTTAAATGATAAAATGTTTTAATTATTGTTTTGATTACTGAAACTCGCTCTGCCTCCATCTGCAATATACCTCCCACACAGAATAAAAAATAAGCAGATAATTGGAACATGTTGGCACCAGATGCAGCTGAGACTAAGCTGACAATGCAGCCGTTTCTCACAGCCAAGGAAAGCAAAGATCCTCAAGACTGATAGTGATATTCACCAGGCTAACATCCTACAGATACACCGTCATCACCCTCAAACGGAGCCTGCCATCCTTGGCACCTGCTGTTGGCTTTATTCTGTGTTGGGTATCTGATCGCTCCCTGACCGGGGTGAAGTTGCTTGGCTCAGCCACTTCAGTACAAGCACTGAAATGCTTGTAAAAGCCTCCATAGTGAAAAGATATAAAGGCTTAAACAATGTAAGGAAAGACGCAAGCAACTCAACCCCTGCCTTTAGTCACCCTAGATGAGAAATGGTTGCCCAATTCTGGGAGATAGCTAGGCAGGCTGGCAGCAACATTGAGATATCCATTAGTTCAGATAACGAGGCTCATGAATATTTTAAGAAACGTTAAATGTTTTGGATCTTAATTCAAGTGCACTTGTGTTTCTTTTATGATTTAAACCCAGGTGCTCTCTGGGGAGAGACAGAGAGTCATATGTTGCCTTTATGAGGAAGCATAAATAAATAAATAAATAAATATTGCAGATTAAAAATAGATAACCAACACCTGCAGTGGCTAGAGCCTTTAACATCACAGACATGAGCAGCATGACAAGAAGATCGGCTGCACCTGATCTGGGGTTCACAAGCTTCTCTTCAGTGGTGCCAGTCTGTTAGCTGTCATAGCTCCAACCGAGCGGCTGACAAAAATCAGAGTAATCACTCGCATGCATTGATATGCACCTACACACTTGTCCGCACTTCGTTTTCCGCCCAAACTTCTTCTGACATGCATGATCATCCATATGCAAACTAACACGATCCCACATGCACACTAATAAGACACACAGAGATGCTGCTCAAGCTGCACCAACACACACAGAGGAGGATTAAGTTGTTGGCTCTGCTCAGTTTTAATTTCTGCCAGTCAAAGTCAAAGGTGATGAAATGCATGTGCACACGTACACATGGATGCCTTGCATATCTAAAATAAAAATCCTCCGTAGTTGAAAGATCTGCTTCTTGCAGGCTGGCACATAAATATATGAAAGTGAAAAGAGACACAAATACTTGCCAGTTCCCAAAGGAAAAAGATATGGTGAGTGTCTGTGTGGAATCTGCATTGATCTCCATGTGTCTAGAGTACTTTCTCCTTCCACATCCCAAAGACATGCAAGCTTGGTTAACTTGCCACTGTAAGCTGGCTTCATATGAGTGTGCAGACTCATTCATAGTTGGCTCCTGATTTTTGTTCATTGGCCTCAATGATCTGGATGGGCGTTGTTGTCTTAACACCAGATTCCTTTAACCTACCACAGCAAAGGGAGGCACAAAAGTTAACCAAACCAGTCTAGAGTGGTCTGGTGGGTACCATGCTATACTTTAAATGCAGAGTTGTCTCAACCTGAATGAGCCATTTAGACTGCCTATACACCAGTTTTAAGTATTTATATTCTGCGTGAATACTTCACTAATTATGGAAAGGCACTATACAAATGTAAAGGTCACTTGTTTGTTTTTGATACAGAGGAGAGAGATAACAAACAGTATTTGATCGTAATTCATCTGTATATCAGCACAGAGTCAGCCTCATATAATGCTACTGACAAAGGTCAAGTATAGCCGTGAAAAGGAACAGAAATTAATTTAAATTTGCAGCAAGGCTTGTCGATAATGCACAAAGTGGCCACACTCTAGATTGGAAAACACAACAAACAAGCAGGAGGAAAAAAAGCAAAAAAGCAATGGTCGATGCATTACTGGAGTTAAGCTTAAAACTGCTCATTTATCACCACTGGCTCATTGGGTGACCTTAACTTCCCTACGCTCCAGAGAATATCTGTCTCTATAAAGGTTTACGTCGAGAGTTTTAGGACTAGAAGGTGTCACACAAAATAAAGGCTGCTCGACTCAGTGACTCTGGGGTCCCCATTTGACTCACTTAATTTCACCGCCTTAAATTTCAAACCAGTTTTCATTTCACTTGGGGTCACAGTGCTTCCCCCCATGGCTGGTATGTTTTTCTTAAAGTAATTTGTTTTTTTTTCCTACATTCCCAGTGGTGACACTAAGCTGGGTAGGTTTGTGAATGAATGTGGGCCAACCCACTGTCTCAGGTTGTTGTCTTACTTTGCTGCTGAGATAAGAACTGGCACCCTGCAGCTGTGAGCTGGATAACTTGGTTAGAAAATGTAAGGATGGCCTGGACTCTGTGAATGTTACACCCTTTCTCACACAAATACTCCAGATGTTAGCCCTTCTAACCCTAACCCTAACCCTAACCCTAATCCTAAACCTAATCTATCTATCTATCCCTCAGGATAACAACAACTAATAATCTGAACATTTGTGGTTCATGTTAGGCCCCACATCCTTCCTACAAGTTGAGTATGTTTAATTTCCAAATTTAAATATTCACTTTCCGCATAATTTATTAAGAGACTTGAGAAATGCAGGAAGTGGAACCATGGATGATCAATAACTTTCTTTGTTACTGGCTTCCCACTTAATACCATTCTGGACCTCAGTCCTGATGCAAGCTTCTGAATTCACCAACTGTCAGTGAAGGTGCCTATTTTTATCATCCAAATGTGAGCTAAATGAAATTCTGGACGATGCCGTTGCTACGCCTGGAGGACAGCCCACAGCCCCAGCATTGCAGCTTCTTCAAGGATCTTGCACTTGCATCCATCTTCTCTCTTTGCTTTCTTATGTGTCCAATTATAGTGCATCCCTGCAGCACAGGCAGCTCTCTGGGGGGCACTTTATAACACCGCCATAAAATGAATGTCAAACAAATTAAACAGTAATTAGTCTTGAAGCCGGCACTTTGCCTAACATGAGAGGTGCAAGCCCAAAATCATTGTGTGCCTGACAGACACTGGGCCTTTATATCTGATGAGGCTTCACATTTGAAGGTGAGGAGTTATCGGTACTCAGGCATTGGTTTCCAAACGATTCTTAGAGTGCTTCACACCATTGTTTTAGGCAACTTTCTCTCAATGTGGAAAAAAAAGCTTTCTTTATATAGCACCATTCTACAATCAACACCATAACAATAATAATAAAAAACTGAATTAGCTTAAGCTACCCTTTGGGGTGTTCATAAGAAGTGTAATGATTACTTTCATGAGGTAGAAGTACATAATAAATAAGAAACGTTGTGTCAGATATTTGAAATATTATAATATGTGCTTCAGTTTTTCTAAATATTGTCAATTGTAATAGAAATTTGTCATTTTTGAACCCTATGATAGAATTAGTTAGAGGGCTAGACTCTCAATAAAGGATCAAAAAAGCAAAATAATATATTCAGAATCACTGACATTGTTATAGTCTAAAACTATATTCCACATCCTTATGTTTGAAATTTGTTATTTTTAATAGTCATTGATTGGTTCTAAGAGGACTACAACCACAGATAAATAATCAAATATCACAAATATTATCATATTCATGATAAGAAATCTCAAAATAGCATAAAATGACACTCCACATGCCGAAATTACATATCCCTATTTTTTCAAAGATTTTTTAAAAGTAGTACATTTGACCCCTTTTATTCCATTAGGGGTGAACTCCTGGGGTCAGTTGTTGTGGCATGTTCAACTTCAGGTCCTTCTGATCATATTTGCTGAAGACATCTATTGGTTTACTTTTTATCATCAGGGTGCGATTTCCTGCACAAAATATGGTCCAAAAATGGCCTAAAAATTAGGTCTAAAGGGCCAAAAATGGGGTGGACCCCAAAAACTTCATATCCTGGAAGACTGGACATCAAGTCACATCGAACACTGTATCATATACTGTACAAGAAAACCCTTCCTGTACCAGAGAGTTACAAGGCAAAAAAAAAACTGAAATGATTTCAAAGTGTTCATAGGTAATTCTTATGAACACAATATTAAATAACCATTCATTTGTTAACCTGCAGATTCAGCTCAGGGGTCATGGAGAGCTCTGGACAGGGCACCAGACCACAAGGCCCACTCATGGGCACAAGTTCAGTTTGGAAAAAACATGCAAACACCATTTAGGCAGCACCAGTGCCTGTGGTCAAATCAAGAATCTTCAAGCAGGGAGGCAGCAGCACTAAACACTGTGCCACCAGGCTGCCCCCATCCTACAATTGTTTATAGTGTTATTAAACACACCCAGAGCACATGATTCAGTGCTTGGACTGAACCTTGTGGCCTACCACCCAGAGCTACTGGGCCACACTGCTTTTTGACAAGAATAGTATGAGACAGTTGCAACCCTGTGGGGGCTTCACAAGCTGCAGGTTTATATTTCAGCTAATTACTTGATCAGAGGTTAATGGTGGCATTTTAATTAAACTCCCACATGATTAATGAGCCCATGCTCAGGCTGCAGAGGTGCAAATCCTCTGACTTTTTATTGTTTTCATGAAATGTATTCTTTTAAATTAATTGCTTATTCAAATTGTACTTTCTTACAGCAGAATTATACATTTAGGGAAGCACAGTGGTGTGGTGGTTAGTAGTGTTGCTTCAATGTCCTTGGTTTGAATTTCATACCTGATTGTATGCATGAGTTTTCCTTCGGATATTCTGATTTTTTTGTCATAAACTCCTAAAAATGTAAATGTTAGTTTGGACATTCATGTGAATGCCCTGTCCAGGCTGTTTCTCAGTGCTGTCAGAATAATCTCCAACTATAATGACCATGACTTGGAAGTTATGTTATTCATCTAACAATTTTCTGACCCAGTTATTTTCATTTTTTGGGTAAGGGCAACTTTAAATAGCACTCTACAATTAATTTTGCAGAAAATTCAACTCATTTAATAAAATCTATGTCATAAGGTAAGTCTTTTTTAAAGACTTAAATACAAAAGACAATGAATCTTTCAAATTCATATAGACATCTGTACCTCTACACAGGATGCCTCATCAAGGGGCTGCTTTCTAAAGAAATGCAATTAAAAAGTGAGCATGTGAGCCCATCAATCACATCACACCAGTGCCTGGCATTTTCAGACACATTCACATGGATGCTTCTATCCAAGAATTTGACAGAAAGTAGTAGCTGGTCTCTGATTAAGGGATTGGTTGGAATGACAATATTTTACTGGGTAGAATTAAGGATTATAACGTTATAAAGGAAAGCATCAGTCAGCATCAGCTAGCTAAGACAGAATGTAGTAAAATAATTCAGCTCATCATAGAAGTGCTGCCAAAAAAACTGCACACTAGTAAAATCATAATGTTTTTTGTTTGCAAAGTAATCAATGGTTATAAATGATTTTTAATCTGGAGGTTGAGAAAATGCAATTTTTAAAGAATTGTACAGTAAATATGAGATAACAGTGGATTCGTAAAATCAGGTTAATCCAGTTAAGCGTTGTGTTGGGGGGGCTCATTCAGTCATTTACTGAACTCACTTATTACAGTTTAGGATTACAAGGATGCTGGCAGCATCAAATGCAGGATAGGAATCTTTTTAAATGGGATGGCAATCCATCATAGGGCACACTCACTCACTTACTTACCCAGGACTAGCTCAAATGGGATACTTTAGATGTGCCAACCCACCTAATCTATTTATTTTTGGTTAAAATGGATGTCAGCGTGGGATATTCCAGTGATCTTTTGAATAGACCATGGCTATGATGAACTGTAACTCAGAACTCTAGCACTTGCTTTCATGCAGGCATCATGTCTCAAACAGACAATTTCTCCCTGTGTTATGAGGTAAAATTTTCTCTGTGACTTTGTCTCAAACTTTAGTCTAATCTTGACCCTCATATCCCAATTCTGAATGAAATATTGACCTTGAATTAGGTAAACTTGCAAAATAATTGGTTGGAAAATGAATGGTTGGATGGGTGCAATTTATAGAAGGATATGCATCATAATAGTTGCTAAATTTACATGTAATTCATGGAACAGTGCTTTAAGATCAGTACTTAATCTAGGTATGTGTGTACTGTATTTCTAAATATGTGTGCAGCAATTGCCTTATTAACTAGTTGCCCGGTGTTTTATCTATGATACTGTGGCCACTGTGAGAGTGACAATATTATTACATACGTGCTTCGTGAAGCAACTCATTGTTCAAGCAAGTGATCATTAATTGGTCAATTGTTTCAGTCACTGATTGATGCATAGTTTAGAATTTCCTAATTGCCCTTGGGTGGCAATCTCCCTAGAGACTATTAACACTGAGTAAAGGCAGCTGCTAAGTTGCACATTTTCAGAAGGAGATTGAAGTTTATATGCCCGGGAAACCAGCCGGACGGTGAAAAGAAAATGGAGTCAAGGAGAAGCAGCAAACAGCCTGTGGCTATCACTTCACTTCTCATATGTTCAGATAGCTACAGTAGAGCCGCAAGGGGTCATAGTCAGCATTTATGACCCAAGGCTTTCTTTTTTTCTTTCTTGTGTTTAAAACTGTTAAAATCAAAGCTTTCTTTATTGCTTCCTAGACGCAGATTCCTAATTCAGAAAAATTTTCTGTACCTCTTCACATTTTTTTCATATCCGTAGAGTGGACTTCAGGCTCATGTCTAGCATGCCAAAGTAGTGGAGAATCTTAATGTTGTGCTCCCAGTTTCACTACATTCAATGGAGGTTTTCTCTTCTCTTATGTGTTTGTGGCAGGTTTATCCCAGGTAGCAGATTGAAATAAACTTGGAAACCCTGAAATGAGCCAGCTCTGTCTCCTCTGTGATCTTTTAGAAATAAGGCTGAATTTTCTTTTCTTACCTATGCTAACATGGTGGAGCTTTCTTTTATTATGAAAAGCAGTTATAGTCTACATGGTATTGACTGGGCTATTAAAAAATTCATCTGATCTTTGACTTCTCTATTCCTCACTCAGTACAAGCACAGTCACATAACATGACTGTTAAGAATCATTGTTACAGAATTATGAATACTTTCTATTCTTTTGTCTTAAGTTCCACTGTCACTTGAGACTTTTTACACAATATTCGTACAGGTAATGAGTCATCAGAAAAGATTTGCTAAAATT
This sequence comes from Polypterus bichir lapradei, assembly GCA_026402145.1. NCBI lineage: Eukaryota > Metazoa > Chordata > Cladistia > Polypteriformes > Polypteridae > Polypterus > Polypterus bichir. Next base: position 90,298,294 of record JANRMT010062813.1, read on the forward strand.
CAATGCCCAATATCTTAGTAGTTTCTAGACTCACAGCAATGATGTTTGTATTAGAATATAAAAATAGTTTCTGTCTACATTTTTAGTGAATCTGTACCAAATAATCCTGATAAAGCCCAATGGAAAATGATATAAGAAAAGTAGTAAATACAATAAATTGATAAAAACACAATGTATACCTGACCTAGCTCTGAAATTATTCACTCTTTCAGTTCTTATAAGAAAGCATGGTGTACACATCAAGACAACGATGCATTAGAAAGATGCAAACCCTTTAAAATCATCAGAAAGTTTGGCTCACTTTCTTAGTGAAACACTTTAAGTGAATCATGACTGAAAGTCATGACCCTGATGAAATCCTCTTATACTTAATCTCCAAAAAAGATCACGGAGACATTGCTCCACATACAGTCTTGCCACCATCACAATGCTATTGAAATGAGAGGAGCAGTCATGACAGTGTTTATCAGATATCTGTATATACTGTATAAATATTTAGGAAATGTGGCCAGGTAAGCAGATCAGGGTAGGCAGGGGTACCTACTGGGCCAAAACATCAATAATAAATGAAAGAAAAATAGCCGATTGACTAGCAAAATGTTACAGATGCTTTTCAAAGTGCCTCTGAAGATTAGGGATTTTAGTCAGTACGAGATGGAGCTCTGTCCTCCTCAAAGGCTAGGGTCCAAATGAGACACCTCTTTCTGGGAGCTGCCCATTTTTGTACTGTCTGGACCAGAAGGGGCAGGGCCTCGTCAGTTTTTGTACTGTGCTATGGGAAAAGGAGAAGAGACTTTTAGCACCAGCGCCCCAGTTCATCCTTGGGTGGAAGTGCCTACCTCTCCAGAGACATGAAGATGGGCCTGAGATGCACATGTGTGACTAAATATATTGGATTCAGAAAGTATTCAAACTCTTTACTTTTTCACAATTTGCAATTTTTCAGCCTTGTGCAAAAATAACTTGCATTTTTTAAAGGTACACACCTCTCTATATAAGCCCCACACCTGCAATGAGGCTGAAGGAATTGCCTGCAGAGCTTAGAGACATAATTGTGCCAAGACAAAGATCTAGACAAAGTTATTAAAATTCCTACAGTATTGAAGGTTCCCAAGAGCACAGTAGACTCCATAATTCTTAAATGTTAGAAGTATGGAACAACCACTAGTATTTGGCCAAACTGAGCAATCTTGGGTGAAGGGCTATAACCCAATGGTCACTCTGGCTAAGCTCCAGAGAACCAGTGTGGAAACAGCAGAAGCTTCAAACAGGACAACCATCACTGTAACACTCCACTGATCTGGAATTTATGGCCGAGTGGCCATGAGTTGCCCAGCATTGAAACTAGTCAAACCTCTCTTAAGAGACCTGAAGACAATTATTCACCGACAGTCCCCATCTAACCTGACAGAGCCTGACAGGGTCCGCAGAGAAGAATGACAGAAAGTCCGTCAGGTGTGTAAATCATATTGCAACATATCCAAGAAGAGTTCAGGCTGTAATCACTGCCAAAGGTGTTCAACTAAGTATTGAGTAAAGGGTCTGAATATGTGCATCAATGGGATATTTCAGTTTTTTATTTTTAATAAATTTGCCAACATTTCTAAAATCCTGTTTTTGTATTGGCATTCTAGAATATTGAGTGTTGCTTTATGAAGGAAAAAATAATTTAAAGTCCCTCCCTTTCAAAGATCCCAGAGTACAGTGGGAAACGGATATTCCACTCAACATCTTAGAAATGGAGTGGAAGGTAGCAATGCACAGAATTCACTAGAGCTCCATATGCACAAAGCATACAATTATTCAATTTAAAATTATATATCGAACGCATCTCTCTTGTTTAAAATTGTCCAAAATGTTTCCAGGGCAAGACCTAACCTGAGAATGATGCAACTGAGCTCTAGCCTCAGTGGGTCACATGTTTTGAGCCTGCACCAAATTAACATTATTCTGGACCAAAATATTTAAATGTCTTTCAGACAGCCTTGGTGTCACAATCCCTTCTAATCCATTAACAGCTGTGTTTGGGGTACTCCCAGATGGACTTAAAGTGGAAAAGGACAAACAAAATGCGATTACCTTTAGTTCACTACTGGCACGTAGACTTGTCTTGCTTAACTGGAGGAATCCTAACTCACCTGTGTTACGTCAGTGTGTAACTGATGTTATATATTATCTAAAATTGGAAAAAAATCAAAACTTTTTCAAAACCAGGCAGGATTTAATCAATAACATTTTAGAATAAGCATTTAAATTCAGGAAATGGATTGTCTCCCCTCTTTTACTATTCTATCTATTTTTATTTATTTATTTACATATTTTTACTATTATTAAAGTGGTACTCTGCTGACCTAGCTCTCTTTCTTATGGGTGGGGATCGATTTGTTTCAAGCCAGTTTTGTTAAACTTGACTTGGAATGTCTTTTCATTTTAATAAAATACAATATAAAAATAAATAAATGATTTTAGCACAAGGAAGCAAAATAATAAAATATGAGAAACATAAAGGGGTCTTATCCTTTCTGAATCTGAAATTCAAATATATACATTTGAATTACAACATTTTCACACTTACATGGATATATTCAGTTTATGCCATAGAGCTTTCTTTGTTCTCCCGATATCAGGGATGACAATCTTTGGTTTTCCTACCATCTCCCAAAAGACATATGTGTTGGGTTCTTCAACAAGACTAAATATGCATGTTGTGAGTGTGAATTTCAGTGTGTGTAGTGGAGTTCTGTCCAATGTTTGTTCCTGCCTTGTGCCAGATGATATTTAAATAGGCTCTGGCCACTGAGACCCTGAACTGTGTTAAGAGTAATGGCAAGTACTCAATGGCAATAATGATTCTCTTTGTGCTCTGCCTCTCACGATTACCTTTCTAATCCAATATCTCATCAAAGGCTTGCTTGTTTATGGGCAATAAAGGTGTGGTCTTCTATTTCAACCAGCAAAAAGGGGAGTATTGAATACTTAGGGAAAATCTCCTGTCACAGAATAACACTAAATAGAATAATACGTGCTTTGCAAAATAGAAGATGACATTGGATCACAAGTTATTCATAAATGTTTTTTGGATTAAAAAATCACTACAATTCATAAAGAGACCTGTCATCTACTGTCATCACACTTTTCCAGTGTCCTACCTTTTTCCTATTTCTCATTGAAAACCTTGTTTTAAATGTCCCCTCTATTTTATTTTTCAAAGGGATCACAGTTCTACCTGGATTCATGGTATATTAAACTTGTCTAAATACAAAGAATAGGTCTAAAAGGCCATCCACTCTCTTAGCCCCATTAATTCTGCTCCAGAGTCACAGAGAGATACTTGACAGCATCAACAGAAAAAAAAAAAAAAGTGTCCGTAGATGGGACACACCTACATAAACGTATGACCAATTCTGAGTTATCATTTAACATAACCTCACAAAAATGGCTTATTATATCATAAAATAATAACACAGACATGCACAAGGTGTGAAAGACAAAGGGTGACAAAGTAAAAGGAAAAACAGCAAACCTACAACCACAGTGGCCTAACCATCAATGGTTGATGCCCTTTTTCACCTTTAGGATAGCTGACTCACTTGCCTACATCTTTGCTTCTATTCTGTTCTTCAACCTTTCTCCCATCTCTGTCCTGTCGTCCTCTTGCCAGTTGAGCTCTTGCCAACATTAATCCCCCCAATTCCTAGAACAATGGAGCATTGGCCAGAAGGAACCTTAAAAACCTGACTAGGAAGTATTTTTACAGAGCGAAGCACAAGCACCATCTCCAGCACAAAATGGCATTAGAAACTTCAGTTTCCATCCTGCTATAACCCCTAAGCACCTTCAGATACCCCTTCAGTCCTGAACTCCTGGCTTCTCTTAAAGAGTCAGGCAACCCTTTACTTACCTGTTAATCAGCAGACAAATGTTAGTTAACAGGTCTCTATGCTTGGGAGACTCCAATCCTCGCTTGGGATGACCATTGTGAAGATTCAGCCCTGACACAAACAGACCACAAAACAAACATCTCAAAAACACACACGTTTATTGATTTCTTCTGCACACAGCACCACACAATGTGCCAACCAGCACAAATGGCTCACAGACATTTCTTTCCTTTTCCCTTCTTCTCTCCTTCAGCCACCTCCACTACTCTCCCGCAAGCTCTGATTTCTACCTCTTGACTCTAGCTCCCCGGAGGTGGACCCTTTTTTAATGCACCCAGATGTGATCCAGATGCTCCTTGACACTCTTCCTGAAGCACTTCCTGGTGTGGCAGAAGGGCTGCATGGGTACCCAGAGTGCTGCAGTCTAAGGCTCCGGGATTGTCCAAGCGCCCCCTGGTGGTGGCCACAGTCCCCAAGAGGAATTGAACTTCCAAACTCAAGTCCTGATGTCCAGATGCAAACCAGACGGGCTGCCCTCTTGTGTTTCAGGGAAGGTATTGCCTCTCTCTCGGTCCTTCGACTCTCCAGGCATCTCAGTTGGGCAAGGTCCCTGGTCGTCTGCCACACCATTCATATTTAGCTACCAGATATAGTTAACTTCTGAGACCATCCATCATATTGATATGTAATATCTACTATTGGTGGTATTGGTGATAATAGCAGTGCATAGCCCATGAGAGCATCTCGCAGCACAATTCCTGTCCTGTCAGGCCCTCCATTACACCTAGAATAAAATACTAAGCACCTGAGAGAACATACCAAACAGGCAGTTGTACAGTGCTCTTTACTGTCCCCTATGACAACTAAGTCTCTGAAATGAAGAAGCAGCCATGCTCACTACTAAACCACCTTACTGAGTTTATGCTAAAAGTCAACAAACATTTGCCAACATCATACAAATGTTTAACATCATAGTGCCAACACAGAAATTGCCTAACATCATAGTGACAAGTTGCTGGTAGATCTCCATACATCCCCATCTGAGTCACTCTCCACTTTAAGCCACATTAAGCTGTTTTGTCCTCAATAAGAGTTACTCATAAACTGTATGCTGATCACTTCTTGAGGGCAGCAGAGTTAATTCTGCCTCATTGCAGTATATTTTCATTTTTCTAGACAGTTGGAAACTAACTTCAGCCTCAAGGTGAGTATTATGCACCCGGTGCACAAGCAAAGCACGGAACAACAAATTGTCAGTCCAGTTGTATACTGAAAAGGCCACCATAGTGACGTTAATCAGATTTTCATTAGCTACCCCATATTTTCCTAGACACTGAAATGGTCTCCTCTGATTGTATTAATTGTTACTAAGCATTGACTCACTAGCTCCACATGCACAGCTCTGCTTTTTAAAAATTTCCTACATCAATAAATTCTGTTAAAAACATTGTAGCTTGCCCCAAAACCTGGAAGGGCAGACTCTGCTCTGTTATAATCAAAATTTTCTTTCTTCCCTGCAGTGGCACCAGTCATTTTCTAAACCTGTAAATGCTTGTGAGATCAGCTGCAGTGTTTAGATGGAGCTTCATTGAATCTGTCAGTGTGATGGGTAGATGGGTGTAGCCTCTGGTTTACAGCAACTGGGGTGTAACGTATCAGCCACGGGGTGCAAAAGAGTGGAGGTTTTTATGGTGACTTGTCAATAATACCTGCACCATGTCAGATATGAAATGAATGAAGAATGCTGTCCAGATCTCTTGATTTTATGCTACTCCAGCATCCACATGCCACTAGCAAAGGCAATTCAATCCATAATCAGGCATGGAGCTGGCAGGATTTTTTTTTTCCAAAGAGAGCACCTTGCTACTCAGTGGCAGCAGGAATTACTCACAGGAGCGAGAAGGAAAACAAAAACAATTAATCCACAAATTACTAATTACTCCAAACAAACAACTCACCAAGCCATGGTACCTATTAGCTGGCATCTCCCACAAAGCAAGCAGGTTGCAGCTCTTGGCTGTCTAATTAACATTCATGGCAAGCAAGATTCTCCTACCTTTTCTGCACCATATTTCCATTGATTTTTTTTTTTTGCTTCTGCAAAAACCTCCTGGCCATTAATCACACTGCCAGGGAAATCAGCATGAGCTTAAAGGCAGTGACCCTGGTCATCAGGGACCACGTTGCCTGCCATCTCTACTGAGCCCGTGTGACAGCACACAAACATGCAAAAGCAGGACTCCAGGAGTGACAGCTGGTGATCAGTAGTTCTTCTACAGTTTGCCTTAGATAACCTAGCAGAGCCACTGACCACACAGGACATCACGCTCTGGTTATTGAGCTTCTGCCCTGAAAAGACCCTCAGTCCACCACCTATCCACTACTCATAACCTTTAATGTCTAGTGGGCCCAGGAAACTCAGCAAATTCAGGTACTCAGCTTCTTTCCTAAAGATTCACATGAGCCATGATCTTTCTTGACTTGGTGACTCTGGAGAACAGAAAAGTGTCAGAACCCAGCAAATGTAAACATTTTCAATGTGAATTTATCTCACAGATGTTAGAGAAGATGTGCACTGAGCCTAAGAGCATCTTCATACAATATCAAAGGCTTTTCGCTTAAAAATAAAAAAGGTTGGACTCCACGGTGGGGAGAAAAGACTTGATTATCACACACACTCTCAGAATAAGCTTCAAATCAACTTGTAGACACCCAATTTCCTTGTCATCTTTGCTTTGTGAATCCAGCTCTACTCTACTTGCCCAATCAAAGGTGCATATTTTACGTTCATTTTATTGTCCTCTGAACTGACTTATGTGTCTCAAAATCCTGTCAAACAGAACTGCACAACTTTTATATATGGGCAGAAGGTATTGTACTATGATACAGTATAAACTTTATTATATATGGGTGTGTACAACATTGAGGTGCCTCAGTTACATTATGACCACACATGGCTAAATGACTTACTCAGCATTACACATTAAGTCAAGAGTTGGTAGATGATTTGGCATTCCTTAGTTGACAGGCCACACTGCTTGTTAGTTAGGGAGGAAGAGGAGGAGGAGGAGGAGGTTGGGAGCATGTGCTGATTACAGTGTGTTGCCACACCCACAACATGATGAACCACCTGGATTGGGATCTGAGTGCAGCCGTGCAGTGGGTGACAACTCAGCACCACATTCAACAGTGTGAGGTTTTTTACAACGGGTAAAGTGCCATTCCACCTACCAACCCTCGGGGTTTCCCTGCAAGCTGGAGGTCCTGACTGGCTGAATGAAGATTAATGTCATACCCAGGATGGAGCAATTGCAGGTTAAGGGTCTTGCTCAGGGTCCCAATGGTTAGAGAGATGAATGTTATTTAGAGCTGTGACCAAATGAGTCCCACCCAGGCACACTGCAGCCATTCTACTGATGAATGTCAATCTGAGAGGTGCACACTCACACAAGTCCATTCAGCACAATTACAGTGGTAAAGTATGAAGACTGGGACATGAATTCTAGCTCCTCATCATTATCATTATCATTAGGCTGTAATTCGCTGACTGCCATTTCATCTTGTTCAAGGCATTACCCATCTTCAATCCTCTCTATGTAATGTCATCCTTCGTATTGTTTGACCATCTTATTTTCTGTCTTTCTCAGCCTTCTCTTAGTGGTAACTCAAATATTCATTGTATTAATTGTATTAATATAATGTATAATAGATAGATAGATAGATAGATAGATAGATAGATAGATAGATAGATAGATAGATAGAT
>JANRMT010062813.1:90305947-90326477 GCA_026402145.1 Polypterus bichir lapradei
GATAGATAGATAGATAGATAGATAGATAGATAGATAGATAGATAGATCTATCGCGGCTTCGCCCATGTAGACGTGTAAGATACGCTCCAATGCTGGCACATAAGTAAGGAGGGCCGCATCCCCGACCCCTCAGCCTGCCGTGTCTCTCTCAGATTCGCACAAATAAATCGGTACTGCAAGCAAACTATGATAGCAGGATGAGACAGGTCACAAAATCAAGCGGAATGTTTAAGCAAATTATAGAATAAAACCCGATCTAAATCCATTAAGTAGTTTTCTCGTGGAAAGCAGACAGACATACAGCAAATGTTGGATTTCATATATATATATATATATATATATATATATATATTGTCACACACGTGTGCATTGGAGGCAGCTAAAGGGCTTGAGTAAGGGCAGTTCCGAAGCATGCCAGGATGTGGCAGAGTGCACTGACTCTTTTTCTTCCTTTCTTGTAGACCATTCACGGGAGATCCCACCTGGCTCTTTTGACGTCACTTCCAGGACCGAGCCTATGAAAGAAGATCTTGCCGGCCCTGGCCCCTGTGATGTCACGTCCGGGCTTGAACCAATGGCTGAAGACCATGAGCCCGATCCATATGATCTGACTTCCTGTCTTCCCCTTTAAAAACCTGCACCTTTTCCCAAGTCCCTCAGTTCTGTTTTGGACTCAGTTTTGTGCACATCAGTGCTGTATTTGCTAAATCATTACTTTTGCAGCCAGGATACCAGATTATACGGGTGGCTGCTCCAAACCTTTATATGACTCTGTCTCATATTTATGACTATATATATACATACAGTGATCCCTCGCTATATCGCGCTTCGACTTTCGCGGCTTCACTCCTTCGCGGATTTTAAATGTAAGCATATCTAAATATATATCATGGGTTTTTCGCTGGTTCACGGATTTCTGCGGACAATGGGTCTTTTAATTTATGGTACATGCTTCCTCAGTTTGTTTGCCCAGTTGATTTCATACATGGGACGCTATTGGCGGATGGCTGAGAAGCTACCCAATCAGAGCACGTATTACGCATTAAATAAAACTCCTCAATGATACACGATATGCTTCCTGCGCGGTGCTTTGCACACTTCAAAGCTCTAACAGCCCGTATTGATTTTTGATTGTTTGCTTTTCTCTGTCTCTCTCACTCTCTCTGACGTTCTCTGCTCCTTGCGGAGGGGGTTTGAGCAGATGGGATGTTTGCACAGAGGCTGTTTGCCTAGAGGATACGGACTCTCCTCTCAAAAATGCTGAAAGACTACCTTCACATTGATCCCTTCATTGCGGCCACTTTATCGCGGTGCTTCGTATGCTTAAAAGCCCGACAGCCCTATTGATTTTTGCTTGTTTACTTTTCTCTCTCTCTCTGACATTCTCTGCTCCTGACGGCACACCTTTGAAGAGGAAGATATGTTTGCACTCTTTTAATTGTGAGAAAGAACTGTCATCTCTGTCTTGTCATGGAGCACAGTTTAAACATTTGACTAAAGGGTGTTATTTCATGTCTAGAGGGCTCTAATAATGTTAAACGTATTTAGAAGGTCGTAAACAGGTTTTCTATGCTCTAACTGTGAAAATATTAGATTTATAAATAAAGAATCCTACTTCGTGGAAATTCATTTATCTCTCTGGAGCAGATTAACCGTGATAAACGAGGGTTTACTGTATAACTGTGCGGAGAATATTTATAAACCGTGTGGGAGAGTTTCTAAGGGCTTAAAATATATAAAAATAACCATACAAACATATGGTTTCTGCTTAGCGGATTTTGACCTATCGTGGGCAACCCCCGCGATCCAGGAGGGATTATAGTATATATATATATATATATATATATATATAATGTTCTAAAGTTAAGTGCTTTCTATAAATTAAAAAAAATATATCTTGTCCACTCTGGCACTTTACAATGGAGGGTTTGGGGCATGGAGGAAAGCTTAAAATATAATAAATACGTCCATTATTCAAAGCCACCTTAAAAGTTGACTTGAAAAATAAAGAACTTATCTTTTAATTCTTTCTTCTACTTTTTTTTCACATCCACCATTTATTTCCACTGTTTAACCAATGGATTTGATGCTTGGTACTCTAGGAATTAAATCCCAGCCAAGATGTTCTTCCTCTATCTGGGTGGGTATTTGCCCAGGTACTCCAGTTTCCTCCCAAAGAAAGCCATCAACAATAACATTTATTTCTTCAGCATATTTTCATTTAAAGAATGTAGCTCAAAATGCTTTGCAAGATGTCAAAGGAATATGTCATGCATGTTACATTAAACTGCAAACTCTAGATGGGTCTGCAATGGGTGGGTGTGAGTACACCTTGCAATACACTGGTATATCATCCAAGGTTAGTTTCTGCCTTGCATCTAAACCTCTTTGATTGTCTCTAGCTCCTAAAATCATTAATTTGACAAAAACAGCTATTGATGATGGAACTATAAATGGGCAATTAAAGTAGCACATAGTTCTTCAAGCCTGCTACATTTAATTCTCCAATCTTATCAGTTTGATGAACACACTGTCTCTGTAGATCTGCTTGTCCATTCAGTCATGCTGGCAATATGCCTGTCTTCAGATGCTTTCCATTTGAGTGATACTCCTGCTCTGTGTTCATCTTCTGCGCAATGTGTGACCCATAGGCCTTCACATTTCCTAAATGGCTGTATACACACACATCCACCTCCTCCCCTGTTCCCAAGTGACAGAATGTGTCCACTGTTGTCCAATAGTAAAATTTTGAATGCCATATCTAAAAGGAACTCTCTGTTTCCTCACTTATATCCATTTAATATAAAATATTAAAGTGTTGCTACATTAATCTTTTGGTAATAAGAGCTGCATGCTTCCCATTGACGAGTGACAGGTATGGCTTAAATTACAGCGGCTGTAGAGAGCCTCTTGGAAGTGCCCTGTAAGCTCTTAGCAGGGTTCACATTAAAAGCTGTTGACTCAGAATAGCAGTGCCAATGGTAAAACATCCAACACTTCCCATAGTAGCAGAATTTTCTGCATTAATGCACTGCGACATATACAAGGCTTTCACAGTAGAACTGGGCAGTTTGATGCAGGGATATTTGCTCCCCCAGGGAGTGTACGCCCATTCTTTGCCATCAAGTTACTTTTCTGCTTAAAGTCCCTTTTATGGGATTACTGCTCTGTGCATCTAAAGTGGTCTCCTAGGCAGAAATGAAAGCTCAGATCTGATTTGATCAAGTCCTAAGGTGCGTTTAATTATGGGGTACAGAGTGAAAATACAAGCAGAATTTGATTTTGTTCTCACTGAATGACTCCATTAGAGAGGTGACCATCACTTTGAGCAGGTAGTCATAGAGTAGAGAACAATCTGGTCAACAGAAATTTTTTTTTTCAGGTGACTCTTGACAACTGAGTGATGTTATGGTGCCCAAATTGCATCAGAGTATTAATTACTTGTCATGTACTGACATTTCTGATGATATACTGTAAGGTTTCATGTGGTCTTATATACAGTAAGAAGTCGGGCAACAATGATTAGCTGCTTCATGCTTTGTATAAGTGGATGGGACCATTATTGATTACTCCACACTGAATTGTGGGTTTGCAGGTGGTGTGTTTGTATAACTTTTAAAATTTCTTTAGATTTTGAAGGTGCAGCCATCTGTTGTGTGCTATAAGGGCGGAAGATTTGGAGTCAAGTTGCTGGACAGAATATCAATGTTATCCACCTGCTCTCACAACTTCAACTCCCCAGGTGAAGAAGAGGGTTTCCTTGTAAGCTCCAATCCAGAAGTACTTATGGTGCAAATAATTGTCTCTGGAAAGCACTTCCGGGTCATGTGGAACCCGAGCCTTCAGTTACTAACAGCTCCTTGTGGTGGCACCTAAGGAACCCGATCGTGCAGTCTTGTGGGATCACAACTCCCATGCTGCCCCTTCCAGGTGTCCATACTGGGGTTTGCATAAAGGTATGGTGTCATCCAGTTCATGGGAGAATGACCTGTGTGTGGGAGGCAGTCTCCCATTGTCTCAAAGAGTCCCTTACTTATCTCAGTTGGGAAGTTCCATCCATTTTGTCTTTTCTCCATAGTGGCATCCCAGCTGGCTATGTGATTCTCATCCATGGCTGCTGGGATGCCAATCCTGTTGTGCTTTCCTTCTGTACCATTCATTATGTTGGCCTCTCTGCTAGGGATGGACTCCCTTCCCTTACCAAGTGTGTAAACCAATGATGAACAATCAGTCTGTTCATTATAATATAAATAATCTTCAACCACCTTAATCCAATTCAGAGTTATGGGGATCAAGAAGCTATCCCAGGAGCAATGGGAAGAGGGCTGAAAGCAACACTAGACAGAGTGGCAGTCCATCGCTGTGTCCACTCAGACGCAAATACAAAGACACAAACACTCAGTTATACAGGACTGGTTTAGAGTGTGTGCCCGGCTGGGACATCTTTATTATGGACGGATTGGGAGAGAAGCAATATCTCTCCTGGAACACGAGAAGGCAAACCCTCTGGATTGCATCGGGGCCACAGGCTTGAAGCTTATAAACTCAGCCGTGCTGGGACCCATGACCAATTCCAGGGAGTGCCTGGACAGTTTTGGAGCCCTGGACTGCAGCGCTATCACCACACCAGGAAGTGCTGCCGGGTGACTGTCAGGGTTATCCTGTATATCTGAGGTGATTAGTGAGGTGAGGATGTGCAGACCTGGAGAAAACATGTACACTCCACATGGACAATGACTAGGCATGAGATTTGAAACTAGCTGGATCTGGTAGGCAGCAGCATGATGTACTGCACCACTTTGATAGCGTGTAACAAAGTGAATACTGAACATCATGACCATGTATTTACGTAGTTGGAGAGAGAGAGAGAAAGAGAGAGAGAAGATGCTGGTCATAGAATCGATATAAATGTGAAATGCACCTCACATAACAAACACTGCACAGTACTGTGGAAAAGTCTCATTTAATCAGTTGCAGACTCCCTAAATGTACTGTGACATACCATTCTAAAAACTGTTTAATCCTACTCAGGGATTTGACGGTCAAGAACCTATCCTGGAAATCCTGGGAATGAGGGAAGAACAAACACTCGATGAGGCTTCTGTCCATTACAGGGTTCACTCCTGCACAAACTCATCAGGCCAATTTGGAATCTCAATTAACCCAATGCTTCCATTTTTTAGATTTAGGAAGAAAACTGAGTACCCACAGAAGATCATAATCAGAAAAAGGAAGAATGTGCAGACTTAACACAGACAACAACCAGGGGAAAGATTTTACACTAGGGTGCTGGATGCACAAGTCTGTAGTAGTAATGAATGAACAGACATGCAGACATATTTGTACTCTGTATGTGAAATAATGCAGCATAAGGTAACATTCTTAAACTTGCTTAAACATTCATGGTCTTAAGGGCCAGAGCTTGTCCTACTAGCGCAGAGTACAAGTCAGGAAACAGGGTGCATGCAAACACCCAGGGCTGGCACTGCCGTTTAGGTGTGCTAGGTGGTCAATTCGGGCAGCAAAACCTTAAATGTTTGTATGTTTTTTTTACTATAACAGGGCCAAACACTCTGACTCAATACAACACCAAGGGCATACCCCCATTTTTCACTATATGTTTCTCAGAGTATCGAAATGCCATGGGGGAAACATTTACTATAACAAATATATGTATTACATTGCCCTTAAAACTATGAGATAAATATAAGGTTTAAGTGCACCATTTACAGCTATGCCTAGCATTGTAAAAATGCTACAGCCAGCTCTACACATAGCCACACTCAACTAGAGTTAATTAAACTAACCCATAAATGTCTGGGATTGTAAAGGAAAACCAGGAGGAAAACTCTCGCATGCATGGTTGAACATCCAGTCTCCTCAAAAGGTATCAGCAATTAACATAATTCACACTTTTGCAAAAAGAAGTATGACCATACAGTATGTTCTGACAGAAGTTCCAAGGGAAGGTGGTTTTATACTCCCTAGTCATGGCAACAGAGAATGCCAACATGCTGCATGTTGATTAGCACATGCAAGTAAGAATTTCAATGTACTCTTTACCAGTCTATTGCAGAGCAAAGTCACGCACACCCGTAGGTGCCCAATTTACCTAACATGCATGTCCTTGGGATGTGAAAACAGACTGCCCAGTGAAAAATCTATGCACACACACACACACACATGCACACACAGCATTCACACAGGACTTGAAATGAGTACGGAAATGGTCAGATGGCAGTGGTGTAGTGGTTAAGGCTTTCAAACCCTGAGGTTGTTGGTTCAAATCCCACTACTGATTCTGTCTGGCCCTGAGCAAGTCTACTGACCTGCTTGTGCTCTGATTGGAAAACCAAAAGAAATGCAACCAATTGTATCAAAAAAGTTGTTAAGTTCCCTTTTATAAAGGCGTTAGTTAAATAAGCAAATGCAAAGATGTGAATGAGTAGTTGTGAGGCAACAGTGCTAAATAATGTTTTACCATGCCTCACTGGGTACTGTGGTTTTCCTCCTGCATCTCAAAATATGTTTGCTACATTAACTGATGAGTCACTTGACCTGATGTGAGTGATTATGAGTGTGTGCTATAATGTACTATTTTCCCATCCAGGGTTAAAATACATATTATTTATATTGCACCTTTCCCATGCTCAAAGGGTTGGTGCCTGCCTTGCACCCAGTGCTGCCAGGTCAGCCTCATCTCCAGGCCAATGTTATCTTGATATAGGATTAAAAGGTTGACTAAACTGAGGGAGAATATATATCTATCAGGAGATAAAATAAATGTGATATTGTGAGATAGAAAATAGTTAAAAAAAAAGAATATGATAAATTGCACAAAATAAACTAATCTAAATTGAAGGCATGGGAATAAGTGGCTGGTAATGATTCCACATGGGGAAGTAGACTGAAAGAAAAACTGCCTACTCGGGATTCTAGTTGAGTCAAGTTACAGCATAACAGATGAGAAATAACAAAAGGAATGATGAGGAATAAAGCGGATCATGGAAGACACAGCTTACTTAGCCAACAGCCTCCATCACCTTACACCCTCTCTCCACATGCCGTTATTACACTTCTGAAATGGCTGATACCCAGTACTATAAGCACTGTGAATTTATAGAAGGATGATTCTTTAAATAATACGAGTGGGCAGATGTTAATGTTACTCTTCTGTGCTTTCTATAGTCCATTATTTTGTCCCTCACATTATCATGGAGGCCAACTAAATTCAATGCAAGCCCATCAAAACATGGAATCACGGCTGGCACCAGGGTGCCCCTCCTAGAATGTCACACATAGATATGCATTAGGGTGACCCTGTAATCCAGACAGTGGGATAAAGAAAATTGTTTTACCCACCGCCTCTATATTTAAATTTCAACAAAAACTCTGCCTCTCCGGTAATCTGGAAATGCAGCCCTCTCCTGAGAGAGGGCATTTTCTAGCGTAAGCACATTAGGATGAGAGAGTGATCTCCTTTGTGAAGAAAAAAACTGTTAATAGCCCTCACTACAGGCCTAAATTAAATGTTTACATCCAGCCAGTCTTGAAGATGCTGCTGTGTTTGTCTAGACGCTGCAAAATCAAATCTAAAATCTGAGCATCGCTTGCCTTAACAAATCAACACGACCTGCAAGCAGCAAAAACAGGGAAACTAGTGAGTGGTAGAGCCATTTTCCGCCGTGACCTTGGCTCTGTACTGTACCGTACCTACATCCCCCAGTCACACAGAACAATCCAAAGCAGGTAAATAATACATGCTGCAGGAAGATGCTGCGACCTCAGCTTCTTATCTCTGTTCAGTATCTACCACCCCCTCCCTTCAAATCTCCAATCTGTTCATTTAAAGTGCCTGCCTTTTAAAAGATGTACAAAAACAATAATTACAAAAGTGATGAGTTTAGCTCTATGACCCACATATGGCCTCCTTGTAATCAGCCTACAGATAGATGGGACTTGGTTTATGATTTCCAGCGTGATTTATTCAGCTCTGCAAATGCAAAACCAGACACCTACTCTATAATATCCACTTCTGACACCCAATTAAAAAACACATATTTACAATCTCACAGAAAGCAGTTGAGACTGGATAACACACAAAAGAGGAGACAAACGATGCCGGGCATGCTCTCTTTCATGTCAAAAGGGCATGACACTTCGGAATCCTGTACTTCTATGGAAGTGACCTCAATTTGTTACTCTCACACCCAGCATATCCCTGGGACGGACACCCTTCACCCGATAATCGCTCTTGCTCTGACACTAGATGCCGGAGCGCTGCTGTGGGGAGGCAATTCTGCCGCTGACAAAGCAGATGACATTCAAATGGCTTATTGTCTAAATAATCCACACAGACCTGTACATGGAGCACTGTGACTCAGCTGCTCCATTCTTCATGCCTTTTACAAGAAAGAAAGTCACAAATATACATCAAATGCCATTTTTGACAATCAAGCGGTAGCCAAAGTAGTTTCTCCAGTGGCGCTAATTCATCTTGCACTTGAGAGGAGTGATTCACTGAACTAGTTTTCAATGTGCGTCCTGCTGTCTTTTGCTCTGCATTTCAGCTGAAGCAGAGAGATGTAGAGAAAACACAGCCTCAATATTTGTGGAAAGAACTGGATAGACAGTCAGCGCCTGTCTGTTTTTTTAAATCTATTTGTACAGGTCTCTAACTGTAGCTATAGGAGATGTCACAGCACCAGACTGGCAGTAAGGGAGTTCAACTTTACCCAGCATCATCAGGTAAAATGATACACCTCACTCCATAAAGGTTTGTTTGGTACAGTGCCTGCACAAAAGGTAACCGGCCAACAGAGGACTAAACCCAAATGCACTTCATCAAAAAATGAAGTGAATTCAAGTGAGCTGCAAGTACAACTACATGAGCCTGAAAGATTTCAATTTAATGGAAAAAGTACTGTATTTGCAGGATAAAGGAAGACTTTAATTCCTTTTACTGACAATATTAGGAAAAGTTGAATGAGTTAAGATGGCATGGACATGCTTAGCGAAAGAAATGTCATTTCCATAAGCCATCACACCCTTTCAGCCAGATTCCTTAATGTGTAACCTTTGTCAAAATAAAAGGCCAACCATGTTAACCGCACATCTCAGCAGCTTTGCAGGCCCTCTCACACTCGCCTTAGAGGCATACATGGCTTCATATCCCAAGGCAATAGCATGCATTAGCTTTTCCAAGTACTGTTATTTCCATGATGATGTTCCTACCTTAAAATGTGCTTATGTGGCTTATTAGGAATCATCAGAATTTTCCTTATTCTTCTATTGTGTCTGTGTTCCCTACTGGCCGCTGTGAGGAATGAGGGCCTCTGGTCTAGGCAAGAGGTACAATACAGGAGCAAAACCTGGATAAAATGCACCATTTTAGACTAACACACTTACTCACTCTGGGATCTGAAAACAATGTCTACATTCATTTTAAGTTCAGTACTCCAGCTTTGGTTGTAAACTATTTTTTCCCCAACCCAGGCTATAACACTAGGTAGTGTGAAAACTTGGTTTTGGGTCAGCAAATTTTCTTGGATTGAAATCCAGTACAAAAGTTGATGCATTATATAAAAAAAAATTCACACAAATATTGTATGTCTGTAAAAAGTAAAGAACATAGTTGTTAAATTTCCACGTGCAGCTCAGTGTTTGATTAGTATTTATTATGCAGCTTCCTTCCCAATACATGAAACAGTTCTCAACAGCACATAATGTGTAAATTAACTACTGAGCGCTCATTTTCAGATTTGTGAACCCCTAATTTACAAAGCATATCATACAGTAAGTACATTTTGTTGAATGCTTGTCTCTTGGAGTCTGTGCAGTGTGCTCTTAACATGAGAGTTTATCCAATTATAAAAAATTACTGGCTGTTTAACCCATCTAAGATGAGTTGAAATCTAAATAATCGATGTAGACCGCAGCGTATTCAGAGTTTGTATTGCATCATCTATTGGAATGTATCTTGTGATGCATGTAGTAATAAAATGCATTGCACTTTTCATTCCAACAGATGGCGCATCACAAACATTAGCACTACTATATGAATCCCATACCAAATAATATATAACCAAGTATATTTTTCTGCAGTCTGGAGCCTCCACCCTGCTGCTATAAGTATGTGGAGTTGACGCCAATGGGTGACAATAGAGTCTAGTTGTGGACCCTTAGAGCTCTGCCTGGTTAATCTACGGTTAATATTAGACTTGTGGAAGGGTTATCTGACTCAGATAATAACAACTGATCATTAAGGCAACCCCAGGACATTGGAGCTTCAAGATTGAGGCTCTGGGCTGCAGACAAACCAGATAATAGATTCTGTTGCCATTTCTTTGTTATATGGTGAGATATAGGGATGAACACACATATATACACAGACACACACAGGCACTTGTTCTTTTATTAGGGTGGATTATATAATAATGATAATAATATACATCTAATTGGTATACGAATCCATAGCATTGAATCTACCTCTGCCAAATTTTGCACAATTACCCCATTTATACAGTGGAAGACCACAGGCTATGTTTAATTCCAAACTCCCACAAGGGGAAAACTTTATGTAGTGAGCGTGATCACACCTGCACTTTATTAAGGGGGCATCTTTGGGACTTGACACAGGTATGATAGATTGCTTCATACAGTGGGCTTAGTCAGTGAAACTTTGTTTTAGGGTCAAAATGTATCACCCTGGGGAATTTCTTTAGTGACTGCACCTGCACTATACTACTATAGTACAATATATAATATAAATTATATGGAATGCAGTATGGAAAGAAACACCCACCCAACTCTATATTCTTGTGAGGCCCAGTTGTGTATTCTATGTTAAACAACAGGGTTCACTTCGTTTCACAGAATCATTGGGTGACCTTGTGGTCTATCCTTGGACATTTACTTTTATATTATATTCATATTAATGACACTGATTCCAGTATGGATAGTAGACTTGTGAAATTCGCAGAGGACGCTGAAATTTAGACACTGAGGAGGCAGTAAAACAAATTCAAAAAGACCTGGGCAGCCTTCAGAACACATGGGTGAACACTTGGAAAATGTAGTTTAATGTAGAAAAGTATAAAGTGCTACACATGAGCAAAAGAAACATCTCTATATTTATAAAATCCAACATCTGTCTGTATGTCTGTCCGCTTTTCACGAGAGAACTACTGAACGGATTTAGATCGGATTTTTTTCTAGAATTTGCTTGAACATTCTGGTTGATTTTACAACTTCTCTCATTGTGCTATGTATCATAGTTCGCTTGTGGTACAGATTAATTTGTGCGAATCTGAGAGACATGCAGCAGCAAGGCCCTCCTCAGTCATGCGCCAGCCTTGGTGCATTTCTTACCTCTGCTTAGCTAGCGAACGAGAGAACTACTTAACAGATTTAGATCAGGTTTGTTTCTATTATTTGCTTAAATATTGTTGCAGGAGCGATATATTCGTTCTAATCCGAGAGAGGCTGAGGGCTGAGGGGAGGGGGAAGCATGACGTTAGGAGTAGGGAGCTGGGCAGGACCCTCCTCACTGTCCTGTTTCACTTCAATGTGGGCGGAGCCACAGGGGACAGCTAGTTAATTATAAATGCAAGATGCTGCCCTACAATATGGGACATCTAAAAAGGAGATGGGAGTTTAAGCTGACACAACATTTTCCAATTTAAAGGCAAATAAAATGTTAAATTATATTATAAAAACTGTTAAATGTAAATCAAGGATGTTATGCTTAGATTATATAAGACACTAGTGAGACCACATCTGGAGTATTGTGTGCAGTTCTGGTCACCATGCTAAAAAAAAAGACATAGCAGCACTTGAAGCTGTGCAGAGGAGAGCAACCAGGTGCACCCAAGGACATGGGGGCATGTTGTACTCTGACAGACATGGAGGATTAACCTTGTTTAGTCTCTAGCAGAGGAGACTACATGGAACCTAATCCAGGTGCCTCAAAGTCCTCAAAATCTATTGATAAAGTAGATCCAGCAGAATTCTTTCAACGTAAGAGTGAATCACATACTTGAGGACATCAGTGAAAATTAAGTGGAAGTGAATTTAAGACTGAAGCCAGGAAGCACTTCTCGAGGTAAAGAACTGTGGGATTCTGGAACAAAGTATCAAGACATGAACCTTGACAACCTTTAAGAAGAATGTGGATGTGATACTGGGACAGCTTAGCTGTTAGCTAAAGGAACAAGCTTGATGAACTGAATGATCTCCTGTCATTTGTCAAATTTATTATGTTGGGTAAGTTGCTTAATCTGCCTGTGGTTCAATTATAAATAACATACAGTATACAAAGAATATTTGAAATATATTAAAAATGATAAGGTATGTGCCAACTGTTCAACAATAATGTCAGATAACAGTAAGCAAAGCATGCCTTGTCACAATTTACACTTTTTAGAAACACCCACCAGCTCTGCCAGGCAATGGCATAATGTAAGTGGAGTGTGTGAGCCATCTGTTATCTTTAAATTAACCTAAGGAAACGATCGTTGTAACCAAAGAGTTTAATGACTACTTATAAATCAATTCTAATGCCAATAAATTGCATATGTGTGGAGCTTGCATATTTTTTACCGGATACTCCAGTTTTACTCCCACATCCTCAAAATTGTTTGTTACTTTGATTAATGAACATAAGATGAACCAGCATGAGCGCGAGTGTCGTTGTTCCATCAAGCTCTTCACATTCCTGAATTGGAGAAAGCAGGTTTGGTCCATACTATCAGTGTATTGCATTGTCATTTGTTTTCATATGTCATCAAGTTTGATCGACTGAGAGGAGGTGGTGTCTATAGATATTTCTAACTTTGGATGCTGAACTGAATTTTGTCAATTTGGACTTTGTATTTATAATTGTGGGGACCCATTTTGAAAAAGTCAGCTATAACTTGTCATAGAGATACTAGTGTAGAAGTGCCTTAAGACTATATATGAAATGTTGTATGCTTTTCTGTTGAGGCCAACATGTCTGCTATCAAATGTGAACTTTAATCATGTTGGTTGATATGGCCACTCCCCTCCACAGATGAAAGTCTTTGAAGTAAAAAGATATGTGAAATGTTAAACACTAAGGCAGGACAAAATTCCTCTTTTTGTAGAGTGGATTCAAAAGACATGCAGGTTAGGTGAATTGATGTTTGCTAAATTGGTCACTGGGTGGTTTGGGGCCACGTCTAGGCATTGTCCTGCCTTGTGCCTGCTGGGATTAACTCCAGATGCCCCGTGACCCTGCTCTGGATAAGCAGGTTAAGAAAATGGATTTGTGCATAGATGGAAGGATTCCATAGTGTGGTGACAATCAATAATCTATGCAGCGATATTCTTGTAATGTATCATAGTGGAGTAATTAGATATGATTTAATGAGAATTTGAAAATAATAAGAATAATTCTTTACATTTATATAGTGCTTTTCTCACTTCTCAAAATGTATAAAAAAGCAAGTGTTTAGAATATATAAGCAAAAACACTGAGCAAAAGCAGATCATAAACAAGGAAATTCTGACTGGTACAACAAAGATTTAAATGACTCACTAAAGAGTAGCACATAAGTAAAAGAAAGAAAAATTAACAAGTTGAAGTCAGGCTCTGGGTGACCGCTAAGTAATACGCATATGATGGCAAACAAGAGGTGCAATCTCATGCAACCAGTACATTGAAGATGTAGCAAGATCCACAGATAGAGAATGGAACTACAGTAGTACCGTGGACAACATGTAAAGAGGTGTTCATCTTTAAAAAAAATGTTTACTTGATATGCTGTTAATTCTTGGGATCCCCTGGAGTGCAAGAGAATTCGTTTTCGGCATCCTCAAAGCACTTGAAGAGATCTTTGAAAGCTACCTTGCCTGTGAGCACAGTGGGGTTCAGATCGTTACTGCATACATCTATGTCTGACTGCAGAGATGTTGATCTCCTCCCTATAAATCTGATGCTACAGATGGATTTAGAATTCTTCAGTTACCTATGCATTTGGCCAGCATCTGCCTTTTATCTTCATTTCTGCTTCTTCTCGGTAAAAAATGTTATTTTTGATTACATTTATTTTTTCCTTATTGATTAACATTACAGTGCTTTCATTTATATTAAGGTTTCCAGATCGTAACTGATCATTAAAAGAATGTCTTTTATTCAGTGTATTTTTAAAGTTATCTTCACAGTGTCTCATATTATATTAGGCAGTGTAAAGTACTGCTTCACATAATGAATACTGAATTTAAAACATGATATTGAGGAATGGCATCCAAACCACGGACATGAGCTGGGCTGTCTGGTTGAGAAAAAATATCTGAAGAGATAAGTGTTGCTCTGCTTTGCAGGATCACCTTCTTTCTGCGTATCTAAGCTAAAATCAAGTAATTTAAGTGAACATAGCTTGTCAAGCTGCAGTAGAGACAACCAGTCTCTGCTCTTTTGGAGTGAGACTTCACTGGCTATTGACACAATGCAAGATCATCTTATTTTAGTACAGTTTATACAGACATGGGCTTTGGCATGTGTTTATTTTAGTGTAGATTGCCTAGGAGGGAAGGGACAACCCCCCAGGACTTTAGAACAGTGGGTTTGCCTGCTGTATAAAACTCTGCAGTCCCTAGTGTGAGCAACGTGAATGAGCTGTTTGGCATCACTGGCATTTCTGCATTAAAGGCCAGTGGGGCAAACCTCCTCAAGATTTATTGTAAAATAAGCAATAAGCTTCCCTCTGTAATTTAACTTATTTATAAAATGTTTAAAATGACCCAAACCTTTACATTCAAAAGTTTTTTTTTTCTATTATGTGCTCAGTAAAATTACTTATCTAGGAAAAATATTACTTCAGCAGAATATGAAATTATGTTCTTGACAGGTTCTGCAAGCCTGTGTTCAGTCTGGTCTAACTCAACTGGCACTGCAGTGTTCTCTGTGTCAGGGACTCCTATTCTGAATATTGTTTGTACCTGTTGGGGGATTTTATACCCCGAATTGTTGGGTTAATTCATTTTTAAAATATAGTTCTAATATTGATTTATGATTTGGGCTGTTATATTACTGCCATTCTGATGGTGCTATTGTTTATTCCTGTTGCTAAGACCATCCTAAAGTGGGTGTGTTCTTATGCCCAGAGGGGACTGGGCGGTCTCATGGTCTGGAATCCCTACAGATTTTTTTTTTTTTTTCTCCAGCCGTCTGGAGTTTTTTTTTTTTTTTTTTCTGTCCCCCCTGGCCATTGGACCTTACTCTTATTCGATGTTAATTAATGTTGATTTATTTTGTTTTCGTATTGTGTTTTTTATTTTTCTATTCTTTACTATGTAAAGCACTTTGAGCTACTGTTTGTATGAATATGTGCTATATAAATAAATGTTGTTGTTGTTGTTGTTGTTCTTAGAGGTTGTGGCCTACCAATCAAACCGCGATGGGCTCAAAGGTCATCAAGGGGTAATTTCACTTATTCCACTCTCCTGATTCTTAAAACCTTCAAACCTTTTTGAAAATGTTTAGTTTTCTTTCTCTGCCTTTTGAACTCTCTGCACTCCTTCTGGCTCCGATTTTGTTTTGCAATTTTTCACTTTGAATGCTGATAGTTCCGGTTTTTGACTATGTCCTTCTCTTGCAGTCACCTTCTTAATTCTCATGCCTGCTGGCATAACGTTTTGTACTGTTGTGTGTGTGTGTGTGTCTGTGTGCGCATGTGTAATGTGAACTTACCAGTTTAACAATGGGGCTTGAGGACTAAAGTCCATAATAAAATGAGGACCTCTTGTTCTTTTTTTTTTTTTAACACCATGTTTGCACATCCAATTTGAGCTTTTCTCAGTCAAACCCATGCATTCCATATCAGCATTGAGGTACACAAAGTCTTGTACCATTAGCTCTGCATTTTGTCATTTATTACTAAAATATGAAAAACTTTTCTGTTTTAACAATGTGTTTATATAGATTATTGCAGAAACGGAACACACATGAGATGCATGTGTTCCAAGTAATGATCTATTTCCATTCTAAAACTCCAGCACTTCACTCCCAGATAATCAAGGCAGGAATTGGGTGAACTTTGTGCCCTATCTGCGGTGGTGGAGGTATGGAATAGTAGGCTGCTTGCTGCTTGTGTTGATCAGCACATTTACAAGACAAAAGACGCTGACAGAGTGGTGCAAAGGGATGTAAGGTGGGCAGGATTTACAAGTTTTTTTGTAGGCTTTGGTAATTCTAGTGTTAAACATAGTCATTGTAATTTGAAAAAAAGAAAGAAAGAATATTAACACATTACACTGCATCTTGATTATTCCCCTCTGCAGAGGAGGGCCAAATCTAAAAAAGCCACCAAGAAAGACAAGTGTGTTCCTTCCATTTATGTGGTAAAGAAGCCAGAAGTGCGATTTTCCTGTTTCACAGAAGCACAGCATCCTTGTCCAGAAAGCACAGATCTGAATGTAAAAAATCTTTCCTTTAAGTTGTTCACTAGCCTCATTCTGGCCAGCAAACATCTGGCTGCACCGGATGTGAAGTGTGTGTGGTCTGTGTATTCTTTCCTTGTTGTTGTGATTTATTTCTTGTGCATTTAATATTTTTGTTGTTTTTGAATTATAATTTGAATTTTGAATTCATATTTTTTGTTATTGCATAACTATCATTAATATTATGTTTATTTTTTATTTAGTATGTATGTATTGTGCATGTATTCTATTTTCTTTTAATCCTTTCCAGCATTTACACCATAGCTTAGGGGGTCGTTATCTTTTAACTAGGGTTCTCACTGCTTGTTGCAGTTCAGATTTCTCTTTTATGTCTATTTTGTTCAGTTTTGAGTCTTTTGTTTATGTTAATGTTGTTGATCACTTAGTTTCTAGGTATCAGTATACTCTACTAATATGTTCCATGTGTTTTGTGGGTGGTCTTGCCTCCATCGCCATCAAGAGACTGCCTTTGGCCCTATTAAGGCTGAGACAAACACAGTTTTTTGGTGAGTTCTCTTGTGATTATTGCAATTTTTTTATTACTATTGATTTTTTTACTCTGTTTTTCGACTATTCGGTGTTTGTGAATGGGATTGCCTATTTTGAAGGCACTGCCTTTTCTGCTTCTTGGTGCTTCTTGTTACAGATCATATTTTGTTTAGAATAAAGATCCTAAGCTTGCCCCTGTTTGACTAGACCAGTGTTTCCCAAACTCGGTCCTGGGGACCCACTGTGGCTGCAGGTTTTTGTTCCAACCAGATTCATAATCAGTGACAACACCTGATAACACTGAGCTCTTTTAATTAGCTGGTGTTATTTTTTCTTTGATTCGACATTCAGAAAAGCATAGCAGCATGGTTTTTACATTTATAAGACATTTAGAAATATTTCTACTTTTGCTATATTTTTAAATGCTTAGCTCTCTTTTTTTGATTTCTTTATACTTTGCCCTTTCTGTGCAGTTTTCCCCCCCCCTTCGTTGTATCTTAACAATGACAATTTAAAATGAGCAGATCAAACACCCAGGCAAACAATGCTGAATAATCAAAGGCTGCAAGTACTTTAGCATCAGACCCACTAATTAATAAATAAAGGATTCATTAAACAATTAGAACACCTTGAAAAGTAGAATGAAAATCAAGATGAAAATACTGTTTAAAAGAAAAAAAATACATTATTTGTATATAACTACTTGGTACATTTTAATATATATATTTATTTAAATATATATATTTAGCAAACTTAGTTAGCCCAGGAGTTCAATTAAAAACAGAAGCTGGTTGGAACAAAACCGTGCAGCTGCAGTGGGTCCCCATGACCGAGTTTGGGAAACACTGGACTAGACAATGATTTTGATGGTCTTTGCCTCTTCTAATGGGCATTCTGAACATTTTTTTTTTTTATATTTTGGGACCCTGAGTTGCTTTCTTTGAGATTCCACACCACTTTAGCTATTTGTGTGTTGCTGGGAAACACAACAGGAGTAGGACCTCCATGGTTCATTCATAGACTGTGTAAAACTGCACATTATGAGTATGGGATTGTGTTTATTCTATTTTTGCACTTCTGCTTTTGTCTTTTGGAGATGGATGTTAATTGCATCATGGATGTGACTATTTGTCTTGGATGTCCTTTTTAGGCAAATCCTTTTTCTTATTTTTGCCTTTTCTTTTGTTTTTGATTATTAATTGAATAACTTCTTTAGTTATATTGATTCTTTTTTGGACTTCACTCTCAAGCCAGATGTTTAACATTTTGTTCTCTCTTGTTTTGGAAAATTTCAAATAAGTGTTGAACTTTTAAAGCTAATTCCCCAATTTGAGCCAATGCAATACTATGGAGTGTAGGATCAGGATGTCTGGGGTGAGGCCTATCTTTTTGCTATTTTTGTGCTTGTGCAATCACAACACCTCAAAGCTACTTAAACAAACAAGTTTAGATAGTTCATAGCCAATATGTTTTTTCTGACCAGCAGGTGGTTGCAAGGTTGTCAGTTTACTTAAGATTTAAATCTGTACATCAATATTTTGTCAGATGATGATGAAATTGAAGGATATCACAATTTTCTGATGCCAATTGAATAGTTGTGATTTGAAAGGTGTGCAAACTTCCATGTTTTGCTAGTTATCAGCAAATAAGAGACGGAAAAGTAAGTTTAAGTGTAGGTTTGTGAAGTATGAACACATAAATGAAATTCTGGCATCGCCTCACTTAAGTTTTCCTGCCAAAAACGCCACTGTTTGATATAATTATTTGTAGAATGTTAATTTTCATGAATCTGTGTTTAATATCACTTAGAATCTATTTTTTTAATTTTGTCATATTATTTATTCATTTTGCTTAGTGTTATTTAATTTTAAGCTTGTGTTTTTGTCATCACTTTGCCACTATTTTGAGAGCTGTGTTTTTGTGTAGTTTTCTTTATGGCAACTTGCATTTTGTTTAGTTACTCTACAGGTTGCTGCCATATGATTAGTGACATGCTGTATTATAATAGAATTTGTGACTTACCAGTTCTGTTTATAAGTTTCATCTACTCCCACATCTTAAGATTAACACACACATAGAGATCCTAGCCAGACAGTGCTTCAAGTGATTCCCTATTGCCAGTAACCCCATAATATTCCACATAGGCCCAGCTTCCAATATGTATGTGTAAGAGTGATGCAAAATGCCTGTCACTCTTAGTACTCAACACAGGGACCCAGTAGGGCCAGTACTAACAAACATACAGGTATCCTCACAACCACAAAGCTTAAAACCCTTTTGGTTATATGCCATTTCCCAGTCAATGGGGTCTTACTTCTACAGCACTTTGTTCTTCATATTGAGGTGCAACATTTCAGCCTTGATAACCCTGTGGGGAAAAAAGAAGCAATCTTCCCACACTAGATGCTCTAATATCTACTTCAGTCACTCAAGATATAAAGTAAGTATAAGTATAGAAATGTAAAAGCAAAGTGGGATTTCTTAAAGTATAATGATACCAATTGAAGAAAAGAAAATGATAAGAATAAAGAAAACAAAACCAATAGAAGAAAATAGATAGCAAAAGTCTTGATTTAGTCTAAGAAGCGTTTACTGAACATCAGCATTGTCACGTGTGGAGCTGTCATGGACAGCATTTTGATTTAGCAAACTCCATTATGCATAAGTTACAGTCTCTAACCTCCAGATCCAATGGTTTTATGGCTCGATTTCTGACATTGCTTCATATGACGTTTCGGCTTCATTGCCCAGTGGCTCAGATGAGCCATATTTATATTAATATTTCATGTGAGGCTGTGGGACATGTGACCTTGCACACATTTGATTGGCTGGCTGTCCTTATGATGAATGACTCAGCTCAGAGTCTTTGATATTTTTATGCACCCGTGTCATGCTATCCTTTCCCAGGCTACAAACTAATGGAAACAGCTTCTGATCCTGTGGCATCCATACTTATTTTCCATTCTCAGGTTATAAACTAACTAAAACAGCTTCATTAAATCTATAAATTACTTGTGCAATACTGGAAAGAAATGTACAAGAAAGGTTGCTTCCAATGTTAATTGCCCCTGTAAATTCAGTTCATCCTGACTTGTTTCAGCAAAAAATTAAAACTTAATGTAAGCAGTGTGTATTTACAGAAATTGAATATTTTACTCTCCAGGATACTAATGCATGATTTTATTTCCTGAAAAGCATTTATGATGTAAGCATAGTAATATGGACATCCTTCTTTTGGGGTAACACTAAATGCAACATTGCAGTTAATTCTCTAAATATGTTTTGGTTATGGTTTTAGAATTTCTATTTTGGTGGAGATTTCAACACTATGATTTTTAAGTACCAGTTTCTGGATTTCAGTTTAGTTGTAACATTTTTGATCTTCAGATTTTGGTATTTTGACAATCTGCTAGGCTTTTTGACCATTTCCTTTTCATCCATCCATCATCTAACCCACTATATCCTAACTACAGGGTCACAGGGTTCCTTTTCTCCTCTTAAAAATGTTATATTATATTTTTATGTTATATGTTTATATATATATATATATATATATATATATATATATATATATATATAT
>JANRMT010062813.1:90328487-90362657 GCA_026402145.1 Polypterus bichir lapradei
TAGATAGATAGATAGATAGATAGATAGATAGATAGATAGATAGATAGTTTTCAAATGACTTGCTTGAAGTGATGTCACCAGCTTAGTACACCACAGCATAGAAAATTGCACTGGCCATCATAGAGTTGTAGAAAATGTGAAGAATGCCACTACCCACATTAAAGTAACACGGTCTCCTAAAAAATGAGAATCAACTTTGCCCTTTCTCATCTTGTTCATCTGTTATAGTCATTGTGTTTTAGTTCCTAAACTCTATTTAAACATGCAACATTTCTTCAGTGGGCTTCAAGACATGGGAAGCATGACCAGAAATACAAAGAACTGGAAAGTGTATCCGGAAGCAGGCTGCACATGGAATACATGGTAATGGGAGTGACCCAGAGTTTAAAATCTATTCCTCTGCTAGATAGGTAAGCATTTGGGTGTGCACATTAAAAATCACAATGGATAACTGCACAGATGAACAAGCTTCTCTAACAAGGCTGAGTGTTTGGAGATTCAACAGACTTGAATCAGTAATCCAAGACTTCTTCACAAGAAGTCATTGTCATTAGCATCTTGCTGGAGCTTTCTAAGGCGCTTAGAGAAAAACAGATGACTTCAAAAAAGTGCAGAGATTATGGGGCACCCTATACTTTTTTATATTTGTAACTGCTGTAACCACTAGCCAAGCAGGCATGGCTACCAAGAAAGGATAATGTCAAGAAAGCTTTGTGGCTTAAATTAAATATTATAACTAGGAAATGCAATGGCTGTAAAATTCCCTCTCATAGCAGACAGTCAGAGAATAGAGAGAGGAAGAGAGATTTCACAAGCTGAGAGTAGAAATCGTGACCAGAACCACCCAGCAAGCCAAAAATAAAAAATGCATTTTTTTTAACTGTTGGATATCCATCAGCTGTATCTAGGACAAAACAACTGAACTGTTACTAATTTGGCAGAAACAAAGACAGGAAGAAACACAGAGAAAAAGAAAACAAACAAACAGAGCTTTATTTTGATGCATAACAAAGTAGTGCTTTATTCATGGAAACTACCAAGTTAGGAATTAATAATGCAAGGTACAACGTGACAAAACCTATTTTGTACCAGACCAGCTGACTCTTAAGATGCAATGACTGGTATTTGGTGGATCACTTGAGCCAAGGGTTCAAGACATGTCATCAAGTGAGCCATTAACTTAATAATAAATAATAATAATATTAATTAATTTTATTTATAGAGCACCTTTCCCATGCTCAAGGCTAATTGAACTGTACTTTACTGCAGCTTTAAAAATGCGCATATCTTGCTTTAGATAGATAAATACTTCATTTAATTCTACACTTTTTGTGATTGAAGAATATGGAACTTTTTCCTTAGATTATTATAATACTATATTATAAATATTATATTTTGCACCATGAAATACAAAAATAGAGGTGGAAAATCATCATGATAAAGTATGTAAAAAATTTGGTTACTTGGGAGCTTCATTAAAGTATTGGGAAATTGCTCATCATTAAAAGACAAAAACAGGACAATGGAGTCACTAAGGGGGTGAGGACCGCATTGAGTGACATCCAAGTAACTGTTTATGAAACTTTTGTCCACTAATTCATGCTGAAACAATCGAGTGCCCAGAGGCTGAAATCATCAAGGGAGGCAATGGGGTTAAATCACATGTCCATAATATGAGTGTTTGCGGGTGTGGCGAAATTAATGGTGGGAATTACCACGCTGTATTAAACACCCAAGTGTCTGCACGCTGCAATTGTTTAAAGTATGATCAACTATCTTTTAAGGATCTCAAATCATTAAGTCACCCAGGTGCCTGTGGGGGTCTTAAACCAGCCTTGGTTAATGCACTGGCACCACCAACCCTAGTAATGCCACTGCAGGCTACTGTTATGGTAACCTCAAGGTGTTTGTGCTGTCACTACAGCATATTAAGTAAAGCATCTGGAACAAGTGAATATGATAGATGCCAAATTGCTTTTCTTCATTGATCTTAAGGTGGATGTGACAGTGGATGATACTCAGATTATCAGAAAGGATCAGAGTAAGACCTTGTGCTAAGGCTAATGACTTTCAGAGCTAGGACTCCATTCAAGGTGTCCATTACAATAGGGCACTGGCCCTCACAAGGTCTAAGACTAATTTTAGACTAGTGTTGGGCTGGAGTAGCCTGGACTGACATCTGATTCGCACTTCTCCCTCGAAACTAATAAACCTCAGATTTGTACATGGAGGCTAAGGCTAGAATGATGAAATCCAAATGACATTTTGGAGAAACCACTGATTATTATGTAGAATTGCCTATGACACTCATCTAATAATAGTATTGACTGCTAGGGGCAGTTTAACTTCTCATTGATATTTTAGGCAAGATCCTATAAATCCAGGTGTCATTTTTTAGGGCTCATGATCTTCTGTTATTTTAGATTATTTCTGGAGTGTTTGGGATATTTTTGATTTTTTTTATTTCATGGTCTTTCTGTTATGTCTTTGATGAAGTCAACCAATGTTCGAGTGCAGCTAGATCTTAGGGTTGCCTTTCTGGAGTGAAGATGTTAGAGCACGTGTGTCAGTTTGTTGATGTTGATATCAAAATATTTAAGAATGGAGGTATATTACAATGACATATTTGCTTTAAAAATAAAGCATGGGTGCCTAAGAGAGAATGTTTCTGATTTTGTAGCTTGGCCATCACTTAACTCCTGCTAACCCTAACCTAACCTTTAAGGTTCTGACTTATCTCTTCAACCTCTGTCATTATCTGTTATGAACGTCTGGACTTTCTTCTGTTTCTGGTCCTAAATCCAACCCTGATCTTCAGTTTTCCTTCTGCCCTTGTGGCTACTTGTTTACTAGACATGTTCATCAGTTGTTTATTCCGGATAACTCCTCTGTCAAACTGTGTTGCAAGTGTTCTTATCTGGATTTATTTCACCTTGCCATGGCCATTTTGTTTTGTTGATCACTACATCCTGAAGATGTCTAGATGGTGATGACTGTCCATAATCCCATGACAATACATATGTAATTTCTCCAAAGGCCACCCTCTGCAGTGAATTGGATTAGTCTGAATACTGAGCTTTACACAGTAAGCATAAAATATACAGTAAATCAGCCCAACATGCAGAAAAGTATGTTAAATCAGTAACCAAATTAGCATAAAAATAATAATTTTAATTAAAAATACTGAATTATCATTATCTAAGGAGGATGTGACGCCTTAGGGTAAAATCAAAGTGAACACTGAATGATAGCAATTCAGATCACAAGGTTTTGTTGATAACCACCTTAGTGGAGGAGGGGAATCTTTAAGCTACAGTATTTATTTAATCGATTTGTCCCATTCATTAAATGTTTGGCACTGCTCGATTTTGGCAGTGTCTATGAAGCAACTGAATGGACAGAGATAATATTAAATATATCATGTATGATTTTCACTGCAGGCTCACTGACAAAGAAGAAATTCTGTCAACCTACTCCTGACCTGTAAAGGCCCAAACACAACCTCCTTGATGGCGTTACTTACTACTGTTCCAGCAATGTAAAAAATACTCCTGTAACTGCAGAGTGAAGCTCAGAAACCATTTTTTTAAAGAATTTGTGCAAATTGACCCAAAGTACTGCTATGCCTATGGAGTTAAGATGATATGATTAACTCTGAAAGGAAAGGGATACAGGGTTATTCCAATATTCTTGTCCCTGAACATTGACCCGTGAGCTTTAAATATGTTTTGAAACTTATGGGAATGAAAGCAATGAGGAGAGAAACCGTTTCTGAGGGATCATGACTCTGGGGAAAGGCATTTTGCAAGGACAGTAACAGCTTTTTCTTAGAAAGTTTGTCCTCTCAAATCAGTGATTCCCAGCCGCTGGGTCACAGGCCCCCATTTTGCAGACAGAGAGAAAATAAATCAATTCTAGTCCAAATGATTAATCTCTGACCCTTCCCATCCTCAATAAGGACGTTAAAAATGGTACCAGGGGACACGTCCCTGGGTTATCTCAAAAATGATCCTCGGGGACCTGACCTGGGTCATTGCTATCTAAAGGCGCTTCGACTAGAGTTCAAAAAATGCTGTTTAGATTTAATTGAAGGTATTCAAATGTACCTCTTTCGCTATGACACCAAAAGTTATTCAGGTTATTTTTACAATGTGTGTCCCCCTCATACTGGGTTTGTGCTCGGTTAATGCGTGATAAATGGCCTCAGAAGTGCTTGCTTGCTGTTATAAAAGGTCCCAGTGGGGCTAATACATTGGTAAAAATGAAACTCCCTGGGGTAAATCTGAGACCTGCCTTCCTTTACTGCCATGTGGCTTTTATTTAGAGTCTTTATGTCCTTCACGTTATTTTCTCAAGTATGGGGCCCCATGCTACTGATGCTGATGCATTTCATCTTTAAATAAGACAGACAGTACATGTGTGCTTGTCATGTATGTTGAGGATTGCCAGAGTTCACCTCTTATGCTAATTGAGAATTTCTTTACAGCCATGATTTGTGCTCCTTGTCATATAATACATTATATGCCTAATTAGGTAGCTGAAGAATACTCCATAATGACATATCAAGAAATCACCTTCACATGCAGTACACTTCTTTTTTATGATAAACACCTTATGTTTGCTATTCAACAGATAATACCTATGGCTAACAAGCAGTGTTTACAAAACGCCACTGGGGAGCATGCTGTATGATCATCTAATGCATATTCTGATGCCATTTCGTTGGCTAAGACATTTATTACAAATAGGCATATTGCTTATCCCCGGTTGGTAAGGTGAATCTTTCTTGACTTGAACAGCTCAAGCCACGATTGCTGCACAACTTCCCCCTAATTTCAAGTGGTATTGGCCTACATGGTGAACATTTATTTTGCTTTATACGTAAGTACTACTCTCTTGTACTCCTTCCTATAGATGGGTCTGCAAAGTATGGCCAGTACTAGTGTTCGAGCCAAAGTCTTAATTTCTTACATTGAAACTCATAATACCTTCAACTAGCTCTTGAACTGACTACTGTCCTTTTTCTGTGATTGCACTGTTCTCCTGCATGTTTGTTTATTGGTTTATATAATGACTACTGCTCTGCTCTAATCACTGTTATTGCCACCCTATTGTTTTACTGCACCCACTACATCACTTCAAATGTCACAATATGCCCTGGCATAAACTTGATATTTTCACATTTTATGGTTGAAAGCAAGCCCAACAGGACAGAAGCTTAAAGGAAGAAAAGAATTATTAAAAAATACATAACATACACACACATACACACACAAGGAGACGATACCAATAATCTGCACCAATTTTTCATTGGCATTCTGCCATTTGACACTGGGCAGCTAAAGATTTATTATAAGCAATTGTGAAAAGTGTCCAGTCTGTTAAGAGATGGTGTATACAGAAATGGCAGGCTAGACAAAGTGCGTTCCTTGCATATGTTTACACATTTTTATTTCCAATCCTGTCACCAGGGATACGAAATTTTGGAAATGGACAAAATGTTCTGCCCTCTCTATTGCCTTATCCGAGTATTCCTAGTTGTCTCATTTTTTGCTGCATGCCGCTTTGTACTCTTATTGGAATGGCAACATAAGCAGCACACTTCTGCACATTTGGAGTGCCTGAAGTCACAGGATATTTGCTGAAAACGGGTTTGACTAATGTCATCCATTTTAACTGGTTGGCAGCACACTTCCGATTGGCAGCATGGTGCATGGGAGGTCCCCTGGCATTCTCCAAAATCCATCTCCCAAATTCAAAGCCCAATTTATCATTTTGTAATATAAAAAGATGTTTTGCACTTTACCTTAAAGTCATTGCATGACTACTTCTGCTTATCTTTTAAGTAATCATGTCTTGCTTTACATTGCTAACTTGTGTATAGATATGTACAGGAAAAAGCCTGACTGAATGGTAAAGTTAGATGGACCCCTTTCTCTACCCCTGTGCAGTCATGACTCTTCAGTTAGCTACTTCTCCATTCCTGACCAACATCCTTAGAAAAGAGTTAGATGTGCCCCTACCCTCACCTTGTCCATTCTGGCCCACTAATCATCCCCCTTCTCTAACTGGTAAATTATCTCTTCAACACCTAAGAGCTAGTGTGTGGTAAAAGTACTGGCGCAAGAATAACTGCCATCACATCATTTAAGTAGATGCTGTGCTCCCCCTACTGGCTATGTAAAGCACTTTGTGTGTCTATAAAAGCGCTATTAATCCAATCTGTTATTAGCCCATTTCTGTCTACCATGACTCTAGGAAAACTGTCTCTGGTTTGCCTCCGGTTTGGTGAAAAGGTGTTAAAGCTGCCTCACTATCAACCACACTGCACCTCAAGTCAAGTTTTGAACCAATAACCAAACATAATAAGCTCAGCATCTGAGCAACTATATGTTACCCATACTTAGGGGCTAACGGGACTCTTTCATTGGCATGGCTCTTTTAGTTTAAATTTAAAGCACCACACCAACATCTCCGTTTACACAATTTATACCTACACTTTTCTAAGGAGCAATGGCAACTACAGACTCCAAAGGGTAGAAGCAGGCCTAGGTGTCTTATTCCTGCACAAATGAAGCAATGAAACATGCCAGAGTAATCACAAACAACCAGTGACGCCAATTGTTCCAAAAATTATTCTGCCCTGAAATGGGGGGAACCATGTAGAAAAAGTGTTGTCATTTCTGCAGGAATCAACCAAAATATACAGAAATACCCTTAAATGAAAGTCTGCAATGTGCTCTTTAATCACGTCTGAATTGTATGATTTGCAATTTTCAACTGGGGACCAGGGGGGTAAATCGAGGAAAGAAGTGCCTTTGTCCTAAACATTATGGATGGTACATACAGTTAAATAATTTTATAGAGAGGGCGCTGGGAGCTGTTCATTTTTTATTGCCTAGTTTAATAAGTGACATTTATTGAAACACATCATGGACATTTCTGCATCAGTGTAAAAAAAACATTAAATATAATGCCAGAAAATGCTCATCAATTGACATCAACCTAGTATTTAGAATGAAAATAAAAACACCTTGTGTCCTGCAGATGTCGTGATAAATACTGTATGTAGCTGAAATAAACATTAAGACCAATACATTCCTATGACAAAATATACAAATAT
Source organism: Polypterus bichir lapradei (assembly GCA_026402145.1). Taxonomy (NCBI): domain Eukaryota; kingdom Metazoa; phylum Chordata; class Cladistia; order Polypteriformes; family Polypteridae; genus Polypterus; species Polypterus bichir. The sequence continues at coordinate 90,335,611 of JANRMT010062813.1, forward strand.
ACTAAATTATCAAAGATGGCTTTGTTAAAACCATGTTGATTGTACACACGTATTTATTTTCTCCATTATATGAACACACTTTAGTTAAATTACAAAACTACAGCTATAACCCAATAGGGGAATGGAGCTATTAAGGCCTGTACTGCACCCTTCCAGTGTGATTTATACAATTTAGAATATAATTAAAAGCTAGCATTAGGTTAATGTAGAAAGTTTGAAGATTAAATGATTAGGAACCAACATAATTAGATATCTGTGTTATTTTGCAGCAAAGTGCCTAGTACACATTCAACTCAACCAATTCAGTTTTTAAATACTTGCTAATTGGTCCCGGGGCCACATTGCTGAAGTGGTCTTTGCGCATATAGATGGTAATCCTGTTAGGCATGCACAGGGTATAAACAATTGGTGGGCTGTGATATTTTTCAGCTTTTACTCAGCAGGGCCAACATAGGAAAACAGACACCTGTGGAGCATCAGATGTGATATCCTGAAATGTTTTTATTTAGAAAACTGTTGCAGGAAGAGACTGCATCAATATTGCCAAACAGCAATCAGCTTAGTGCTAGCGTTTACTGTGCAAAGGAAAATGTCCATAACCTAAATCAATGGCTTGAATAATTAGAAACATTTGAAGTGAACAGAAGGAACAAAGGCACTCGATATAAAGATAAACGTAAGAATATGTGAAAATGTGAGACTATTTAGCAGTGATACAAAGGGTTTGGCTGTCAAGACTTGTTCTGTCAGGGTTCACCTGATTAGCCATTCAAATGCTGTAGTACAACTGAAGATCCACAATAATAAGCCTTGGCACACTGTGAGAGCCGCTCTGGTACTTTCACTGCGTTAAAGGGTGAACCATTATCCAGACACAAGATCACAGAAACAGTGAATCACCACCTAAAGGGATTGTTAGCTACAGTGTGTAGAAGACGATGATACGGTGCAGCGATATTCCCATGCTGCATCTCTGCACACTGCAGGGACATACATATTTACTACAAAAGACATTCGCTGAAGTTCCCTATGTCAAGATGAATATTCTTTTAATGGAACTATACTCATGGACACACCCTTTTATTTACAAGTAACCACAGGTTACATTGCTTAGGCTAACCACAGCCTAGAGAAAGAACCAGAGGAATGTTACAAATGAGAGGCCATACAGCTCTCTGGGTTAGCTAATGGCACTACTGTCCTCATATCTCATCCATTTTGCATTTGTAGGCCATCTGGATATATGCTGCAACTACAGGGCTCAGTACTTTATTCCAGATTCTCATAGCTTTTAACATAAAGAAGTGATTCCAGGTTTTGACCATGGAGGCATTCCCTCACACTTTCTGGTTTATGTAACTGGGATAATTCCACTAGTACAAATCTATCAATATTTTCGAGAATTCTGAATATTTGGTTTAGGTCTCCACATAGCCTTCTATGTTAAAAACTGATGGAATTTTATTATGTTGTCTTTTCAGAGCAGGATTGGTCCAGGGATGTGCCTTCTTCATGCCATTTGTTTTGCACCATGCTTCCGATCAAAACTACATACAGTATTTTAGATGCCACTGTAACCCTTTTACAAATAAAATATCTACTTGTAAAATCATTATAGTGAATTTTGTAGTTCTTTAATAGCTTTCACTACAGTGTGCATTTAATATCTGATTTAGAAAAATCAAAGCTGTAATAACAGAAAGGAGTGCATAACCTGTGAACTTTGTTATCTGGAGACCTCAGCAGCAGGCAACTAAATCCCACAAGTCAATACGAATCCAAGTAATGCATGCAAGAAGGAGAAAGAAAATTGGGAGTTTGACTAGTGACTGGTGGATCTGAAGGTCATTCAGCAACTTAATGATAAATGAAGAAATAGAGGAGCAGCTCCAGCATTTTTTTTTAATTACTAGTGGGCTTTGCCCCCTGCTCGCTTCGCTCGCCAACCCCCCGGCCTGCGCTACGCACTAGCCTCTTTCTGCCGCTCGCGCATGGGGATGTGGATGTACAATTTAAACAGATTTTTAATTTCATGGGAATTGTTACATATGCATCAACGCAACATATAACTGCCCGTGATTGAATTTCATTTCTTTCTCTCTATTAAATATAACAAGTTTTTCGAATGTTTATCCCTGTGATTTGTTAATTGTCTTTGCAAAAGCTATTCTAACTGGAAACTTTTAAAGTTTTAATATGAATGGCATATCAAGATCTCCTTTGTTGTCTAATGTTATCGGCGGAAGATGTACTACATTACCTTTCTTGGATACATTCTTCTTTCTACAGTAATTCATGTGTTGTAAGACTGGATGTTGTTAATGGTTGTAGATATCCTTTGGGATATTGCAAGTTGATGTTTTCATCTTCTGTATGATCACCTCCAACTGTTTCGGCATAGTCTATTGATACTCATTTAACCAATTTGCCGTGTAACCGTTTGACATTTTTGGGCGGATTTGACCAACTTGATGTGTAACTGATCAACATTTTTAGCATTAATTCATTTGACTTCATCGTTTCTCGGTTCTAGGATTGCCCGTTTACTTATTTTTTCTGTTGATAACCCTTTGTGATGAAATTCTTCAATAAGATTTGGACATAATAAATCTTCTTTAATTGGGAACTTAAAGCGAGGAAAATGTTAAAATATGTAGGAGCTAAGAGCCCAGGAAGTGTATCTGACAAAAGCATTCACACGAATGAGAGTTAAGGTCTTGTTTGAAAATGTTTGACAGGAGGACGTGACTTGAAAAAATGTCAAGGCAAAAGTCTCGTCTCACGGGACTTGATAAAATCTCTCAAAAAGTCTTGTCACATCGAAGGATTTTTTTATATAATAGAGAGACATATATGTCTTTGTGTTTTTTTTTTCTTTTTGCACAGCATCACTCCCAATATCACCCCAACAGACACATATTTCATTGCATATAGTGGGAAAGGAGTCACCCTGGTGGGTTGATGTACTGGTGAGTTGTATTTTTTTCTCGTCACAATGCACATATTTTTTATATGTTTCAGACTGGCATTTTCAGTTTCAACGTAAGAGGTATATTAACAGAACTTTTGTCTCACTAGCATTTTGTTTGAATATAAATTTTACATATAGTATTACTGTTCAGTTCACTGGTTTGCCACAGTTTATAAAAATTTTGTTTTCTTCTTATATTTTGCTGCCTCCTCTGTATTTTTATGTCCCTACAATTCTGTGGTCACCTGCACATTTCTCAGATTTCCTCACTATTCCAGAAAATATATTACTAACATGCTTCAATTAGCAGGGACACTGATGGCCTTGGCATTTCCTGTTATCAGTCTTCCTTGAAAATTTCATAGTCCAGTCTCACAAAGCATATGGCAAAAGCTCTTACAGCCATCTAGTCATAGTACTGCTGTATACAGCTATCATACGACAATCGAACCTGTACCCATGCCGTTAACTTTACTAGGGATCTACTTAAAACCTTAAACCATCACAGCAACTTAGTAATACTTAATAATTACAATGTAATGCAAGCAATGAGCAGTTAACAGTAAGGCATTGTGCTTACTCATAACATTATTCTATCTATGCATGACATTTATCGCTGTATTTTACAGAAAAGAAGGCCTTAACATAATTGTGAACAATTCAATAAATGATAATGAAAAATATGCACAGCTCTTGACACAGTGAAAAAAATCATCGTGCATTCCAAAAGATGGACAAAATAAAAAAATTAAAAAAAAAAACAGCAATGGGAAATAATGCTTTAAATCAAAGCCACAGACTAGAATGACTTCTCCAAAAATTATTTACATCACCACAGAAATCCATAGAGCGGGGAATAGAAATGTCAAAGTACGATTTACAGTAAGAGTCATTCACACGGTGCACAACTGTTCATAGTGTATGCGCTTGTGGGGGTGGGATGGGGGTTATCCATATACTAAACACCAGTCCCCTGCAAGAACTATTCATATATCAAACCAAAATGTTCAGAGAGAACTAATAATACTTCAAATGGTTATCTCCTCTGAGAGCTATTCGTATATGTGTCAAACCCAGGATCCACAGCCAGCAATGCTCATATATTAGAAAACGATCCCCAGAGAAAGCCATTTATATATTCAACCAAGAACCACAGCAAGGCATGGCCGTATATCAAATAATGATCCTCAAAGATAGCCATCTCTATATCAAACCAGAGTTGCCTATACAACTTATTTGCATTAGGACCGAGGCAGAGGGTAACTACCACCTTCTGCCACAATTATTTCATGACTTTTCAGAGGCTAAGGAACAGTGTGTATGATCAGTGTGTGGACTGAAAGAAAATTGGAAGCAACTAACACAAAACACTGAAGCGGTGCTGTTTTTCCATTAAGCACAATTCTTACTAGTGAAATTTCTTTGTAATTCCCAAGTGGTAAAAGAATCAGAGTCGAAAGAAACTCTTTCCTTCAGATAAAACATTAGATGAATGCTCAAAAACAATAACACTAAGCATAGGTGAGTCCATCCAATCCTTTTTTTGCAAATCAGGGACCTCGAGGACCAGAGCTAATGTAGAAATCAGTCCTGGGTGGAATGACAGTACACCATGAGACCTATTCCCTCACATACTCACACTCACTGACACTTGGTTTTTAAAGTTGCCGATCTGCCTAAAGTGCACAGCACTGGAATTTGAGAAGTGCAGAAAGCACCAGTTACACACTGAGACTATAGAATCGATTTGACCTGAAGGCTCTGGAACTGTTAGGTACGTGCAAATACTTGGCATTCACTTAGATTCTTTATGATTCCCTTCAAAGGGGAGCCCATCGCTTAAAACAATTAAGCATAACTTGTGTATATACAGTATAACATAACAAAACATAATGTATTCTACAGTAGATTATACACTAAGCAGTATATATCATGTCATTTTCTAATCCGCTTAATCCAGACCAGGATCGCAGGTGGTGCTGGAGCCTAACCCAGCTAGTAAGGCTGGAAAAATCCTTGAATGGTCCATCACAGGGTGAGCACACACACACCTACACACCAAACACACACTAGGGCCAGAGTAGTGTCGCCAGTTTGCCTAACCTGCACGTCTTTAGACTATGGGGGGAAACCCACATGGACATGGGGAGGACATGCAAACTCCACACAAAGAGGAACTGGACAGAAAACTCTGGTCTCCTTACTACAAGGCAGCATAACTACCACTGCACCGCTCTGTATAGTATACGCTATGGAAATATAAAGATAATATATTACTTACAATAAATTACTGTAGGTCCCCTAAGTGAAAAATACTGTCTGTCTACATGTGCAAACTTATAGGTGCTGAAAGAAATCACTCAGCCTGAAAAGTTGCAATCACAAACTGTTAATTCATAGTTAGCCTCAGAAGAATGAACAACAATCTATAAAACCAAGACAGTAAAAATGATCCAACTCAACATGGTATTTAATTATGCAAATGCACAGAAGCACAAAGAAGACCTGTAGACAGCAGACATTACTTTAAATGACAACGCTAACGCACACTGCACCCGATCATTGTCTCCGCAGATCTTTGAATTCACTTGTTTTATGCCGGCAAAGTTTAACAGTGATTGGCTAATTATTTTCGCAGTGCTTTTGTGCAGCCTCCTGTTGAGGGATACCTTCCAAGTGAAACTGTTCTATGTAGTCTCAACAACCAAGAGCCTGGAATGATATTCAAGAAACGATCTAGATGACCCTTAACCATTTACTGCATGCAAATTCAATTTTTCTTTGGCTAAAAAAATATCACTGTTTGGACCATAAGCTTCAGAGTGTTGTGAGCACTGGCAGAGAATAGAGTATAATGGCTTAGGCAGTGGACTTTAAACTACAAAGGTTGCTGGCTCCTCCCTGCTACCAACTGTGTGACCCTGAACACATCACTTGACCTGCCTGTGGTAAAATTTAACAAAAAAATAAAATGTAAACAGCTGAAATGCATCCTTATGTTAAAAGCCACCATGAATAAAGGCATCAGCTAAATATATTGAAACAAAATATTCATAAATATACTACCAAAGCATGAAGCACCTATATTGCATAATGATGTGGGATAAGAGAGCAGATATTTATATATGTTTTTTTAAATATTAACCCTTTTGTCATTGCTGGCTGAAATGCAAGTGTCCCATCCGTCATCTGCATCCGTGGTTCTCAAAGTTCAGTCTCAACCCATTTCTTCTTATATTTGGACTTTTACCTTAATTACCAGCAAGTAAGTAAGCCAAAATTATTCCCAGTTTTGACAACCAACCAAAAATTTAAAACTGGTTATGCTATAATTTTACTGAATGAAGCAGGGATTTATATGTGTTGGATGAATGAGATTTAATTCTCTATCAGTTTAAATATTATTATTATTACTATTGTTATTATTATTAATGTTCTGGTTATTTAGATGGCTATTTGCTAATAAGCTCACAAATGGGTAACACAGAAGCAGTTGCCCATTCAGAGTCATTTGTGCTGGTGACTGCTCTGCTTAACATTAATTGTCTGTATTCAGATACCATTAAGAAAGCAAACTCCATAGAAAAAGTAAAGGTAACTCTTGAGTTTAGGTACTGCAAAAATGCATGTATTTCTAGTTTACTATTATGTTACAAGACCCTAATGTACACTTCTGTGGGTCATCATTACCCTTACAATGCATCAGTTAAGTGTTTATTCATCTTTACAATGTGACATGCTAACAAAACTTTGAAGTGGTCTGAGGTGGCTTAACTGAGTCACAATTCTCTTGATATTACATATTCAGTACCAGACCTGTGAATCCTTCATATTCACAAGTCATTTTACCGTCATGTCAACATGCCACACTGCACAGAGATTAATAACCTGTATAGAGATCTGTTATGAAGACCAAAAGAAGCCTTTGTTAAGGTCTTGTTACATAAGAGTAAATAGATGCATTTTTGCAGTACCTAAATTAATGTTACACCTTGCAAGGGACAACCGGCAGCCTTACTCAGCTGGGAAGCCCATGGGGAGGACGCTTCTGTTGGGCACTCCCCCAGGATTACCAGATAGCAGCCCCCCCAAGGTTGCAGTGGTGCCACAGTTTCCCACAGGGCATCATGGGAATTGAGGTTCTTAAACACAGCCCTGTTGGATGCTGTGGGTGGCACCAGAGTGTGCTGCGGGGACTGGGTTGCCCTACTTTTTGGGGCTCCAGCCTTACCCGGAAGTGCTCCCAGGACCAGCCTTCAGGACACCAGAAGTACTTCTGGGGATCTGCCTGCCACTAGTCCGGAAGCCAGAGTCGGGAGGAGAAGGACAGTGCTTGCTGGAGGAGGAGTGGAGGCATAAGTAGAGACAGAGTACTGTGCCTTACACTGTGCTTACTGTCTGGGGAACTATTGGGAAACATTTCCCACTGTGAAATAAAAAGCCTGTGTGTTGCTGGACTTGTGCCTCATGTCTCTCTGTATCAGGATTGGGGAGCTGGTGCACCCCCTGCAGGTCACACCCTTTAAGTGTAAATCTTAAACTTCTTCACTCTTCCAAATGCAAAATAAAAGGAAAAAAGAGGTCAGCTAATTAAACAATGAGATCAATTAAAGGTAACAATAACTGACCTGCACCCATAGGGGGTCCTTAGGACTGAACATTGAGAACCACTGATCTGCACCATCCTTCTGATGACTATCAATTTCCCTGCTCTCATGCAAAGTTCTTGGAGTTATTAGCATACTCAGTGGCATCATCATGACCATCATCATCATATTATTATTATTATTATCATCTTAATAATTATTTTTAGTTCTCTTACTTTTTTGACTCACACTAAGCCATCCTTAGACAATATTTTTTGGGGGAACGTATATAAACCAATTGTTACTGCTGCTGACCTGAGAACATGCCACATACAGTTATATGTATAGGAAAGAGCTGGATGTCAAATCATTCATTACCATGAACCGTTTTGGCATGATAATGTGCTATTACAACCCTGTTTCTTCACAGAACTTGTGCAAGGTCTTAAAGTCTAGATTTTAAGTTGTATCAACAGTAAAATGCAAGTAAGATTTCATGAACTTTGACTGAGTATTTTTTTACCCTCCTGCCTCGTGGATAAAACGCCATGTAGACTGGATTTTAAGTTGGTTCAGCTTTATTATGTAAAATTTAATGTTAATGAATCATTCACAGTTACTGTGTGCCCCCCCTTCTGTTAGCAAGATTTTCAAATGCCACATAGCCAGTATTTAAAGTTGGACCAATGGCAACCTACATTTACAAATTCATGAAAATTGGTTGAGCTGTTTGTGTGTGATTGGCAAACAGACAAACACACAGATAAGATCTGAAGGTTGAAATGAGGTCCTTAGTGTGCAAAATGGATAAACAACATCAAACAAAGCCAGAAAATTCAAAAGATAGACAGAGGGTATTATGATTTTATTTATATAGATAAGACCTCAGTCTTTTGCTTAATTAAAATGGATAGAAGACTGCACTGGCTACAGCTTATAATTGCAAACAGCTTTCAAATCAGCCTTGTGCTCCATTTTACTGCAGATACTTGTTAATCCCTGAACTGGATTCAGCAGATGCAGTGATGGGTGGATGGATGGATGTATGTGAGTGTTAAGGATGGCTTTATGAAGAAATTTTAGTACTATGTTTGAAATGAATGGAATTGCAGTTTTACTCTTCAGGTTAATTGTTTAGTTAAAAGTGGCCAAATTTGGGCACTTGTGTGTATAACATGTGCTCTGTAGTGCATGGCATATGGCACATGAAGCAGTAATTTCAATTGAACACATAAACTTGCTTCACCTTTACTTCCTTAGCATGCTCTCTTGCTGAGATACACATAATCAGACTTAAACACTTCAGAAGAGTTCAAGAATGGTGCTTTACCATGTCACACATCCACATCGGAGGACCTCCTAGCAGGCTCAGTCACAGTATGTAATAACACATCAAGCCAAGAGGGGGCATTGCTGCTAACACTGTCATCTCCTTCTTACTCCACAGTGCTTTGAAGCCACCCAGTGAGGTAATTTGACCTCACCCGTTCTAGTTCAGCCACCATAACACCATTTTCCAGCTCAAATGACCCACTCAGTCGGAGCTCATCTAGATATGACTAGACTACTCAGCCCACCTTGCTAACAGTTGAATAAGTTTTCCCGCATAATGGGACATACGCTGAAGAGTGTTTTTTTTTTCTTTTGTTTTTTGCTTTTGTCCTCGGGTGATAAAATGGACAACCTGGTTGGTGCTCCAAAATTTGGTGACGTCTCGTAACTGTCGTACCTACACATGGCCACAAGCATTAAAAATGAGCGAGAAAATCGAATTTGTATTTTCAGTCGCAAGTCTAGAGAGATCCAATACAAACCTTCTCACAGGTCACTTTGTTAATCACTTTTAAAAATGTGTAAAGTTAAAACTAATTTCTATTAAATCTATGAAACTTTATGTATAGTAACAAAAAAAGTAAGTCATCATGGGACCAGATTTCAATCCCAATTATTCAGAAGTTAAACTTCTTTGATAAAGGCACTCAAAAATAGTTTGCTTTCAAAAGTGTGTCCAATTCATGGAAGCTGAGCACATCCATTGCCTAATCATCTGTTGGGAAAGTGAATGGATTTTTCCTGTCATTATGACTGGGTAACCTGAATGCAGATGCATGCTCAACTTCATTATGCTTTAACAGTTTTTAAATTGCATAAAATTTTATGTGCAGCCAAAAAGGTAATTTTATTATACAATGCAATTTCCTTTCAAATCTTCAAGCCTAACCATTTTTCAGCCTCATGCGTGATCTGTCATGAGGTCTCAAGCAGGCACACAGACTTGTATCTCCCCTGTGGTTTATTTCCTTCCTGTGGGTGTCTTTTCAGTGTGTGCATGTTTTGCATGTGCGTGCGTACAACTCTCATTGAAACAGTGTCAAGGGATACCTGAGACATAATCAGCTTTCCATTTCTGAGCACAGAATATCTGAGCATACCAGCGAATCACGCTCTGCAATATTTACATAAAGCTTTGCAGTGCAGAAAGTGCTTCAATGGTGCTAATAATACTTGACAATCCTGAAAAAAGAGGGAGCTGGCATCTGCTGCTCTCACCTGGAAAACAAACATTACCTTCTGAGCTTGGGGAGAGTAGATAGAGAGCTCTGAAAAACCTCTAGTGTAAAATCACGCCATCCAGCTCAGTGCTGCCATGACGAAGAAGCAGAAATCGGAACTAATTATCATAAAATTACTGTTAAACAGTAAAGAACCTTCATGTTTAGAAGTAACTCATTCTGTTTAAAGGGTTATGGGAGGCCAGACGCCAACAGCACCAGGAAGAAACCAACCCTGGACAGGGCAGCAGTCCATTGCAGGCTTCACTTCCTCAATGAAGTCTCACCAATGCACCTAGCACACACATGTCTGGGAGTACCTAGAGAAACAGGGCCAATGAAGAGTTTGAACCCAGGATTCTGCAGCTGTAATATAGCAGTTATAATTGCTGTCAGGTCACTCAGTCCCTCATGTGCAATGTCAAATCTCTAAATTTTAGGCTTGATCTGTTTCTTAAATGCAGTTATTGATTTAACATTAATAATATGTGTGTTTAAAAAGATTCGTGTCAGCAAATATATATAGTGTTGTCCTTATTTCTATTGTTGTGTTGCAAAAGAATTCTATTTTACAACTATAAGTCATATCATATACTGTAAACTATACAATTCAAAACGACCTGGACAATCTTCACAACTGGGTGAACACTTGGAAAATGCAGTTTAATGGAGAAAAGTGCAAAGTGCCATACATGGGCAAAAGGAAAGTCAATTATAAATACAAGATGTTAGACAATGCCCTACAGGAAGCAACATCTGAAAAGGATTCAGGGGTTTATGTTGACACAATGTTTTCATTGTCTAAGCAATGGGTAGAAAGAATTCAAAAGGCAAATAAAATGTTAGGGTGTGTCCTATACACTTTTAAATATAAATGCTTGGATGATACAATGCACTAATGGGACCACATCTGGCATATTGTTTACAGGGCGTGTCACCAAGCAACAAAAAAGACACAGCAGCACTTGAAACTGTGCAGAGGAGAGCAACCAAGTGCATCCCAGGACATTCATACTCTGACAGACTCCGAGAATTGGAGCACAAGAGACTGCGTGGGGAACTAATTCAGGACTTTGATTAAGTTGATCCAGCAGAAAGTCTCATACTCAAGGATGCCAGTGAAAATTAAAGGGAAGCACTTTTTTACAAAAAGAGTTGTGGAAATCTGGAGCAAACTACCGAGACATGCAGTTGAAGGATAAACCTTGCCAGCCTTTAAGAAGCATTTGGATGAGATATTGGGACAGCTTAGCTATTAGCTAAACAAACAGACTTGATGGGCTGAATGATCTCCTCTCATTTGTCAAATTTCTTATGTTTTTATGTTCTATTGCTATTTTTTAACCTGGGACACTTGGTTTTGTGGTTCTTCCTGATCTTCACCAAATGCAGTTTTTGCAATGTTGTGTTCTTCTGCTTATCCCCCCAAAAGGAGGAGGTGCTGGTGAAAAGGGATGTCTGGTCATCAATGCTTAGACTGTTGTCCCTGTGGCCCAGCTTTGGATAAGTGGCAGAAAATGGATGGATGTTTTTCTGCCCTTTATGGCTTTGTCCTCTATTTGGTGTTTACATACTATTAAGAAATAAGGCACTTTATAATTCTTTTGTAATATTATTCTTATTTCTTTTATGAAAGGTCTCAAAATAATGCTTATTGCAACAGACCCATCCATCCATTTACTCAACCAGCTCAGTGAAATATATAAGATCAGGCTTCTTATTCTCTCAGCATCAGCAATAAGCCAGCCCAGGATAGGATGTGAGCCCATTAAAGGGACCACTCAATAGTCTCACAACCAATTTAACATTCACATCATGGGGATTGGTAAACAAGAGTACCTGAATGAAACAAACTTAACTAACAGTGTCCAAGACAGAATTTGAATCTAATTAGTTATGAACACAAACCAGGGTGTCATCTCGAGAGAAATAACAAATGTATGAAACCACAATGATGAATGGCGCCTCTCTACAACCCGAAAGGTAACCCTACAAGCGTTCAAAAAGCTGAAGGTTTTATGCAAATTTAAATATATTTATTGGTAGGGTTTGGATTTAATTCATACAGTTAGAAGAGAAAGTTATCATAACGGAAAATGTGCAACAACCAAAATTATAACAAACAAAATACCCTAGAGGAGGCATACCGGTTAGTATAGCTACCTCACAATGTCTTTATTCATTGACCTAAATTCTGGCTAAGGCACTGCCCATGTAGAGTTTGTGTGTTCTCCTCCACACCATTGAAAATTTGTCATTTACGTTAACTAATGTCCTATAAGTGCCTTAGGGTGCATGTGTGAGAATGGACTGGCTCCTATAAATGCCTCATCAATGCCTTATGCCAGAGCTCCCATAATTATAAACTGACTTCATCAGCTTTAATAATGAATGGATGAACAAAACAAACCTTGGTATTACAAATTCTTCTTTAGTCCCAGGACAAACTGCATGCCACCTTCAGAGTACTGCAGCCTAAGACTACCATTAACTGCCCTCCACATTCAATGTCTAAATTGGTCAATAAAAGAAAATCATTGCAATGGAGTGGGACCCCTGAGGGAGAGCTAACCTAACTGAGTTTGTCCTGTTTGGGTGCCCCAGGATACAGAGAGATTCTGTGCTCTACTCACCAATCTGTAGCCTCCACACTGCCACCAGACATATCTCATTAGCTATGGTGGAGCAGTTTTATGACATAATGCAATGCTCTGTGCAACTAAATGTAGAGTATTAAGAGCTAAATGCTAAATCCTAAAAGTGCATCATGCAAGCATATAAAACTGCTACTCAAGTGCAGGACTATATATAGCACAGTCACATGTGCAACAGAATACAATACAGAACAGTACACATTGTTTACCATATTTTAAAAGCTGTGTGCAGTAATGGAAGTGGCACCTTGTAAGTTAAGCCCAGAATACACAGTGATTCTTTTTGCTTGCAGGCCCTTTTGTTGCAAATCTATCCATGTTCATCATGTCACAGTCAATTTTTAAAATACCATTCTTTAGCTGTCTTTATGTGTGCTGCATTTCTTCAAAGTCTGCATTCCCACTTTTCCAGAGATTCACTGCATTATCCTCAACAAACAGTCATTTAGCTCTGTCTGAGTCACGGATATCTATAACACGTTTTCTCATTTGGCTTTTTGAAGCAATACATGCCGTTATCTAGCCCAACATATATAAATTGTTCTCATGGTAACTAACTCGCAACGGTAAGGAGCTCAAATTAAAATTGCAGCAAGCTAGCAGCCCATCCTGAATGGCAGGACGGTCTATCAAAGTGTGCAGAGAACATATACACCTAAGGGCAAATTGTTAATGCTGACAGTCTACCTGGCTTTGGACTGTGAGGGGGACATAAAGTCTCCAAATGGAGACATTACAGGATCTACCTGGATACTCAAAAATCAGTAAACATTGAGCTCACCATATTTTGTGCTACAACAACAATTTTCTTCCAGTAATATTCATGATGAACAGCCTTATACGTATCATTAAGGCGATACGTTACTTGCAGCCCAGGGTGAGCTCTGCCACTCACATCCCCAGACTCACAATGAGCAAGTTTATAAAATGAATGGTCTGAAGAATAAATAATCAAGTAGAAAGTTAAAGTTAAATATGATTGGAGGGCTCAGTAGAGAAGCCTTGTTGATTCCCCAGCCATCCAGTTATTAGCAATATGATTTCCACCAGTGATAACCTAAAAGAGGGCACCGAGTTCATTTTTTGTTTCTCCTGCCAAGCAACTCCGTGAGCTCATGAGTGTCAGTTGCTGCACCCTGCAGCTCCAAAATGAGTTTCAGGATGTAATAAAAATGTTACACCTGTCAAAAGGCTTAAGGTGACTTTCAGTGAGGAAACGTTACAAAATGTGTACAGATCTTAAACTACTAATGTGCAATACTACCTCCCACGCTGACATGCTAATTGGGCCACATATGAGCCAAAATGCATCAGCCAGCACCACAGAATCAGGTCATCGGTGTACCACGGGATTCAGCCCGGTCACATGAGCAAATCAGATGAATGCCTTCATTCAATAATCCTACTTTACAGTCAGATTTTCTGATGGCCTATCCGGAACCAAAGTCAAATATATTAAACAAAATGAAAGAACACTTTTTGATCTGGCTTTCTGAAACAGATGAAGAACTGGAGCCTACAGACGCATGACACAACAGAGAGCTTCCTCCACCCCCATCTCATTTTCTGTTGCCCCTGGTGGTCCGACTCGGTAATAAACAGACTTTCTCTATGTCATGTATATCTGTGGTGTTAGGTTTATTAAATCTTTTTTTTTTTTTTTACTTCATCTTAATTAATGCACAAGTCAATGGGAATCCAGTATTGAAAAAAAACAAAGCAAGGTCAGATTGAGGGTGGGTGTTTTGAGGGTTTAGAATGCTACTTGGAATTTTTGTGAAAAGGTGCAAAATGTCTGGCTGAAGTCTAAAAGAACTGTTCCACCAGTATTTGTCAGGGGTTGGGTCATTAGATTTGGTGGGTGAACAGATTATAGTTCAATAGCAATTTCTGGAATAAAAGGATAACAATAAAACTTTAAGGAAATAAACAGCCTACAGTGATTACATTCTGTTAAAGGAAGGTACAAAAACTTCTTTACCTACGTGTAAGCCCTCACTAGACACATTCAGGGTGACTGTATATACTGTACATATTGCACTTTTTGAATCATCACCCCTTTGCATGCAGATAATCAATCAGATGAGCCCTCTAGCATGAACTATACAAGATATACACAATTTGCCTTCCCAGATTGTAGTCACATTCACCTTTTTTTTTTGTAACCAAAACTACAATTGTTGAAAGAAAGCCCCAAAGAATCCAAGCATGTTATTAAATGAGTAAGGAATACCAAGAGAGGCAGCAGGTATCTGCCAAAGACACTTCACCAGAGGGTCTTTTCTTCCCTCCATGTCAGATCCCATTACTGCCAACCACATTCCAGTAGGTTTCATGGTAATTACTTGTTAATCACCTATGTTGAACACAGGTTTTAAGTGCTGCACGGGGTATAGAAAGCACAACGACAACCAAGTCGAACAAGTCAAGAATCCCCGACCACACCCCCCCCCACCATGCAATGCCACCCTGTGGGTGCAAACTTAGCCCACGCAGGACTTACGTGTCTTGGTGTGTGTATGGGGCTGTGTGGGCACTAGTGGAGAACTCTCCGCTGGAAACTGGGAGACCGTCCAAACAGACGTGGAGTCGTGCAAGTAGAAGCGACCTGAGGGTGAGGGTGGAGAAGTGGCATCCAGATGGGCCTCCGTCGTAACACTAACCACCATCGATGGAACCATAGTTACAGTTCCCACGCCAACACCACTGCTGCCTGTGTTCCCTCTCCGTATTGTTGTTCCCCGTGGGGTCACACCACGACCACCAGGAGGTATCAAGCGGGGCGCCCGTGTGGTGGTGGTGATGCGGGTGCTGATCCGGTTAGGGGCACGTGATGTGGAACTTCCAGACCCAGCAGGCACCATGACACCAGGATTGGCAGCCGTAGTAGTGGTCACAAGACCTGTGCGAGTTCTGCCCATTGCAGTTGTGGTCGTCGTTGTTGTTTCAACATTTTTTGGAAAGGCGCTGGGCTTGGATAGAAAGATGGGGTCCTGCCCAATCCCCTTGTTATCCACTAAGTCTGTGGGCACATAGTCCTTGACAGAGCCAACCACAATCCACTTGAGCAGCATGAGACTGAGACCTAGACCAATGAAGCCAATAAGGAGGGGTACAACACACAGCCACGTTTGTTGCCGAGGCCAGAGAGCACAGCTCCCACAGCGCAGGGGTCCGGGATCTGGAGGAGAAGGTTGCTCCAGTCCCCCTCCCGCTCCACCACTTGCTGCAGGATCCTCCGCGATCACAGCCCCGGACACTGCTGCTGCAGAACCCTCACTCATCCTGCCAGCGCAGCAAGGGTTAACTCTTGTGGTGGGCGGAGGGTGGGCATGAGCAGGACTGTGCAGAGGGGCAGCAGGCAAGAGCAGACATTAAGCAGAGAAGTGGAAGCAGAGCCTGTGAGGCAACCCAAAGATGAAGAGCATCCAATAGTCCAGCAGGTGAAAGCAACCCAGAGGCACCGGAGCACACAGCAGCGTCTGTGTGCGAAGAACTCACAGAAATCGCAGAGCCTTTGTGTTTTAGCGGTAGGCAGCGGACGTTTCCAGGCTTTGATTTCTTTCTTTTTTTTTTTTTTGGGAGGGAGTTGGATCTTTCTCTGGATTTTCCACGTTCCCCCTGGTTTAGAGGAACAGCGGGGATCTTCTCTGCAGCTCCACTCGAACAGCTGACTCAGCTCATTTCGCTTTCAATTCCTCCCCTTACCTCCCACCCCCCTAACACCTTAAACCAAAGCAGTTCCCCTTTCGGATACCTGCTTCTATCCTCCGCCCGCTCCTGTAATGGGGCAGCAAGTGCGTTTTCTCTTCTTTAATTAATTCCCCGCAACGGTCGCGGCAGTAATCCAGTGGTCAGAGGACACGCGATTATCCAGTCGGCCAGCTGTATCAGTGGCTCTTTAGTGGGGTCCTCCTTTTAAAGCCCATTTCCCAGACTGACGTGAAAGCCCAAGTGCCGATCTGCACCTGTCCGTCTGTCCATCCATTGCTTGGCATTTCAGCCTGGATTACTTTGGTGCGCGCTGCTACATTCCTGTACAGAAGGGAAACAGACAGAGACAGCCAGAGACGGAGCGAGGAACGAGAGCGAAGAGCAAGAGAGGGAGAGAGAGGGAGAGAGAAAGAGGTCCGAGTGCTCCCCCTAGCTCCACATTTGATTTATTTTTTTTCCTGTATTCCTCCCATCTTTGGCGTAATCACAGTAAAGAATTCAGTAATTTAGAAAAAAATATCCCTTTCTTATGGTTTCTTCTTGGATATTCCTGTACATTCTCCAGTATCCCTCGGCTGTGATATATCATCTCTCCTCCACTGCCGACGGTGAGGAGTGAGAGGGAGAGAGAGAGAGAGAGAGAGAGAGAGAGAGAGAGAGAGGGAGGGAGGGAGGGAGAGAGAGACAGAGAGACAGAGAGAAAAGAGAGAGATCGAGCAGGACTGCACCTGCTCCCCTTGCAGCCCAGCTTTCAGCTCCTCCTCCTCCAGAGTGAGTCTGAGCAACCAATCCCAGCAGGAGAGTGCCTAGTGCTGCTGCAACATTAGCAGGAAAAGCAAGAAATGAAAAAAGAAAAAAGGAAAAGAAGGGAAAAACAAGGCTGCCTTGTTTCTGCGATTCTAACCCCTTAAAATATTACTAACAACTCGCAGATAGTCGCAATGGGAGTATGGGACCTCTGGGAGCTGTCCAGAGTGCATCAGGTGCTGAAACGAAGGGAGCGCGCACCATAGCACTGAGAGACGCGAGGGAATGGAGGGAGGGAAGGGGCGATCAATGATTACGCACCTCCCATTTCTCTAATGCAGCTCCTTCAACCACACAACATAGATAACTTATCTGTCTGCAGACACATCCTGGAATACGAAGACTGTTGCCATTCCACGCATCGTGCTTGATGCTAAAGCCCCGATTGGTTAGCTGTACTCTCTAACCATACCATTATTACTAACCAAGTGTAACCAAGTACCAGTAGTTCATCATTTTCCCATGAAGATATAACAAATGGTTTCAACTACAAACTTTTAAAATAATTATTGTAAATATAAATGTTTGTTTAAAGTACAGTATATCCTATCCTGAACAGGAAGCAAAATAAAATGCTACCAGATTTCACGTTTAAAGATTAGTTATACTTTACATGCAGTGGAATGTGTGACTGCCTGTCTGTGTCAAAGTAGTACCCTGACCTGGCATGTTTATGATTTATATAATCTGCATGCTGTACAAATCCACACACAAAGCTGGGATTATATTTGAAATTGCTAAAGAAAAGAACAGAGACTCAGAGACTGAACATCTTGCTTGCACCATTACAACATAATGCTGCAAGCTTACTGACCAGCTGGCTAAAGTAATATTGCACCATTATGCACCCTGCTTATACAATTCCTTTGCAGACCATGACCACTATTATCAGTGTACCTTGACCAATTTGTCCACATGATTATCAAATACAGGGTTATTGGGAGCCTCAGAGTTTGTTGGATGGACTGGGTAAACAGAAACAAAACTTTTCACCAAGCACACTCCCATGTGGACTCTTAGTTAATTTAGAGTCCTTCCATCCATTTTCCAAACATCCCGATATATCATGGGTAGGTTACAGGGAAGCTGGAGTCTATCCCAGCAAATATATTGTGCAAGGCAGGAACAATGCCTCGACAGGACACTGGTCCATCACAGGAGGTGCACACAGACACACACATTGGGGCCAGTTTAGTATTGCCAGTCCTTCTAACCTGCATGTCTTTAGACTGTAAGAAGAAAATGGAGCACCCTGAGGAAACCCACACAGACGTGGAGGGGAACATGCTAACTCCATGTGCGGAGGACCTGAGACATAAATCCCCCAGCTTCTTTGTTGCAACTCTAATTTAGAATCAACATTTAGAAATGTAACAAAATGTGCGGTAGAAAACTATAATTCCATTAAAAAATCTTGAAAAGCACAGAGGGAGCATGTCGCACAAGAGGCACCCCATCCAAAATTGGAATTAGGTAACAACAGACATGGAGCCAGAAATCACTCCACTGCTCCACCATATCACCCTAGATAGACAATACATTTTGAAATCTGTCCATTTTGAAGTGCAATGTGTAATTAAGCTGTAATTTACAGTATAAGAAGAGCCAACCTGGTAATTTCAACACCTAGCATATAAGTGTTTACTTTTCAGGTTATGATAAAACCAAAATAAAAGTCTGGTTTCCTACTAAATATGACACAGCATACTAGCACAGAACCTTAATGGATTATGTGAGAAGCATGACAATATTTTGTTATCATCCCACTACCATGTCAACAGAACCCTTACTACCATCACTTGATGTCCTATTCATAATGCCATTGTGAATGGCAAAACCAACCAACCTGAAGGCAACCTTCAACCACCTTTCTATCAAGACTTTTCCACCCTGTTCACCGTCTCTCTTAACATATTGAAATTTAAAACACCGTTCTTTTAAAAATAATTATCATAGCAGCAATCTCCATCAATCCTCTCTTGTCATTTGTTTCAAGCTATAAATGCAGCATCCTATAATTACTAAGCCACCCTCTCAAAATATCCCATCAATATGCTATTCAGGCAGAGTCTAACACAATATTCTGTCTGCAACTATCCTCCAAGCAACCTACTAGTAATGACTCTCTGCTGAATACATAGTCTTATGAGTACCTCTTCTTTTTTTTAGCCCTTGTAGCCCATCAATTGACTTTTCTAATACAATACAAATAATTCCTACATATTATTTTCATACCCATCCATCCTAGGAGTTTTTCATCAGCATGTCAGCTTAGCCTCTTGTCACTATCTGGCCACCCTGATAGCTTAGCCTTTTGTTTTTACTATTGTGAACTCACTGGAGCAACAGTGAGGATGTGTCTAGACAGCAAAACAGTACTTACACTTCTAGCTGTCTGACATGCTACTCACTGAATGCTTATAATCTTTTTCTTATGCACTAGACAGTAAACAGATAGGCATGTGTGCCAGTCAAGATGCACTCCCAAAAAAAGCAGTATGGGCTAATGATATACTAGCACTTGCAGCAGCTGTATCACCTACATGCCAAATTTTCATGAGCTTAGAGTGGCGTCTCGAGCCTTGGCTCAGCATTCCAATAAGGTTCTTTATAGCACAGTGGTGCCACCTAATGGTAAAATACATTGGTTTCATATTGACGTTAAAGCCTTGTGGTGAAGTGCAGCCTGTTCTAATATGAAAAAAGGATGACAGGAATTGATTTGAAGAAGAAAAAAATCTGGAATAATGACTGATAACTTAATCAGAAAAGTTCATTCACCACTACCGACACGTGCCTCTGAGAAAGGGAGTTAACCAGGCTGTTCTTCCCCTGTGTTACTGTTAGAAATAAATATGCTATAAATTGTTTTGTTATAGAATTCACTAAGAAAGGTTTTTCAATAAGTGAAAAATTCATTGACTGAGAAAACCACATCTTTGAAGGTATGCCAGACCGAGAATGTCTGCACGTACTGTATAGTTAATTGCTGATTCCACTGTTAGCTTTGTTCTCTTTTCAATAATCCAATTCAATTTTGCACAGTCTGGAGCCCATCTGGGCAGCATTCACGGCAAGGCAGGAACCAACCATAGATTGACAACCAGTTCATCACTGGTTGAATCCACACGCATACATTTTGGAGGACATTTAGGTGGTGTTTAATGTGAACACACATTTTTAGGATTTGAGAGGAAAGCTAGAGTATCCTAAGAAAATCCAAAGTGAACAGCAGGATCAGGTGCAAGGCAAGGATCAACACTGGACAGGGTGCCAACATACTGCAAGCAAGTTTAGAGTTGTCAATTCATCTAAGTTGTCCTTGGGATAAAATCCACAGCAACACGTGAAGAAAGCACATAGACTACATCCAGATCAGGTTGAAACCCTTCCTCTTGTAAGTGTTTGCACTCCTGCATCATTACGTGGTCTAAGCATTAAAATCTTCAATATTAATTAAATTCTTGACAGTTAAATCCCTCCCTTCCTACTCACTTCACTACCGTATGTACTTGCGTATAAATCGGGTCTTGAAACGTGAAAAATCGATCATAAAATCAGACCCGACTTATACGCCCGTTCAAAAATACAGACACTAATCAAAGACTTTGTTAAATGGTGCGACTCAAACCACCTGCACCTGAACCCCAGCAAAACCAAGGAGCTGGTGGTGGATTTTAGGAGGCTCAGGCCCCTCCCGGACCCTGTGATTATCAGAGGTGACTGTGTGCAGAGGGTGCAGACCTATAAATACCTGGGAGTGCAGCTGGATGATAAATTGGACTGGACTGCCAATACTGATGCTCTGTGCAAGAGAGGACAGAACTGACTATACTTCCTTAGAAGACAGGCATCCTTCAACATCTGCAATAAGATGCTGCAGATGTTCTATCAGAAGGTTGTGGCGAGTGCCCTCTTCTACGTGGTGGTGTGCTAGGGAGTTAGCATAAAGAAGAGGGACGCCTCACGCCTGGACAAACTGGTGAGGAAGGCAGGCCTCTATTATAGGCATGGAGCTGGACAGTTTGACATCCGTGGTGGAGCGACGGGCACTGAGCAGGCTCCTGTCAATCATGGAGAATCCACTGCATCCACTGAACAGTATCATCTCCAGACAGTGGAGCAGCTTCAGCGACAGACTGCTGTCACTGTCCTGCTCCACTGACAGACTGAGGAGATCGTTCCTCCCCCACACTATGCGACTCTTCAATTCCACCCGGTGGGGTAAACATTAACACTACACAAGATTATAGACTGTTATACTTGCCTTACACTCTCCAACTTGCAATTTTTAACTTGCACTGCGCTTTTATTGCTCTTTAATTAATACTGATTTGACCAGCATGCTGGAGTATGTGAATTTTCCCTTGGGGATTAATAATCTATCTATCTATCTATCTATCTATCTATCTATCTATCTATCTATCTATCTATCTATCTACTTAATTTTTTTTTTTTAACATATTCTTGACTAATACAATCTCGCATCAGTTTCTCAGATGCATCGAATTTTGTTGCAGCAGTGCAGTTACCAATTTCTTTCAACACTTCAACAACTCTTAATTTAAAACCAGCTTCATATTTCCTTCTGAACAAATGCTCATCGTAGATAAAGGTGTATGAGGGTGTGAGATACAAAAAGCGCAAAATAGAGCAAACATCACTTCAGAATAGTTCGGGTTTTACCGTGTGGTCACGTTGGCACAATACATAGAAAAAAGGCAGTGTGCTCCGTGGTTACTCTCTCAGGTGAGTGTTAGCATATAATAATCTTTTGGACCAATAAGTGTGAGTTTTTCGCATTTGACTTCTACGACCGACATTATAAAATACCAGAAATTATACAGTAAAATCAAGCCACGATGTATCAGCAGGAGAACTTATCCGCGAGTATATATAGTAACCAGGACTCCAACTGTAAAACAAGTTTATAAACAATTGCATTGCAGTCTCATTTTATAAACTGGAAAAAAGTGCCAGCCAATTGTATAACAATATTAAATTGTACTCTGAATATTTCAAACATATAATAGTGCAGTTCTTTGAGCTGATCTTCATTTTTAAAGGATTTATGCAGTATGTTCATCCCATTGTCCTGTGGGTTATGTATGATTGCTGCCTCTTTCATTTAAACTAATAATTTTAAATTGGTGTATTATGAGTAAAAGTGGGTGTGCGCTCAAGAGTGCCGTAAAAAGGACCCAATTCTCATGTAAGATTCACTCCTGCTTTGCCAAAAGTTCTACTGGTTTAAGCTTCAAAATCCAGTGAATGCTCATCAGGAAAAGCAGGTCAAGAAAAACTCTAAATGGTTTGGTAATGATTACAATTAAGAAATAAATAATCAAATTAAACAATTATTTCATTCAATTTTTTCATCAAATTTAGTTAATAAATATGTTACATAATAAGTACACGTACAGACACAGATTTGTTTAAACACACCAGGAAAACAACGTAGTTTGAAAATGATTAACATAAATGGAACACAATAATATCTGTCTATTAATCATCAAACTATAGCTAGTGGACAATGAGGGAGAGGAAAACAAAAACTCCATTAAGCAGCATTCCTGGAAATAATAAACTGCTGAGGGGTTTCCGGTCAATTGTGAGTAAAAATGCCAAAAACAAAATTAGGCTTAGTCACAGTCCTGGAGACTTTGGCCAACCCTACACCTCCTCCTGGGCATTCTACAGTAGAGTCTGTGCTGGGCCATCTCATAAGATGACACATCATTTTTAAAAATCAGAAATATGCCAGCTAATAAAAGCACTGCTGGATAAATTTTCTAGTATGAATTTGCTGGAACTAAGAGTGGCACTATATGGGCAGCATTTCATTTATTAAACACTGCATAAAACAGCTTGTGGGAGAGGTTATCCAGCTGGCAAAAAAAAAAATTCTCAGAATACAAAGTATCACTAAGGTGGTATATAGAAGGAAAAGGTCTCACACAAAATCTCTAGACCTGAGAAAAAGAAAACCACAGTGCCAGGAAGAGAGCACTTTGGCATTCCAGCATGGGAAAGCAGGCACAAGTAGGCACAGGAGATGCTGGTAGGTATTGTTCTCTGAAAGAGCACCACCCAAGAGCACCGGTACAAGAAAATAAGTGGTGTCTCTGGATATACATTGTATCTTCATCAAGATGGGATAAAAGGGATGCTTGACCCCTATTTAGAGAAAAAGAGAGACAATGAAGGGCTTTCAAGATTTAGGTCAGGAGATGGCGGAATAAAATTCCTAGCTGAGGAAGCTTGAGCCAGGTGTCTCATTCAAGGGTGGGGTCAGGAGAACAAGAAGAAAACTTGACTACTACTTCTTACCAGCTTTTGTGGTGAAGCATACAATCCCGGATGATTAATGATTTACAGGAGTGGGACTGTGCTGCTACTTTAAAGGATCAGGCAGCTGGTAAGCTGCATTGACACTTGGCCGCTGATATAGACCACTGAAGTCTTAGGGGTGCAGATATATCAAGGCCCATTAGGGGGCGTTCTAGCCTGGCATACTTGTCTCCATAGGTGATTCTTTGAAATGGCTGGAAGTGACCTCATAGCAGAGAACAAACTAAATGAGATGAGTGGAGTTTGTGATAAAGATTCTCAGGTGCGTGGGCCACTTTTGTCTATGTGTGTGTGTGTGTGTGCAAGTGTGTATGAGAGATTGAGAGAGAAAGACAGGAGGGGAGACCCAAGAGTGATTCAGTGGCATGGACAAAGTGAACATGTGAGTGTATACAGTGATGCAAAACATATTTGCTCTCTTCCAGTTCTTCTTTCATTACAAATTTTTGAATGTTTCCAGGTCTTTAGCCTAAATCTAATATTAAAGAATGGATACAAATCATGCATTTTTTTAACTAATTTATGTAATGGATGAATTTGTCCAATACCATCCATTGCTCATTATAACAACCCAATTAATAGGAAAATTACAGTAAGTTGATAGAACTCAGCTAGGCTTGATAACAGCCAGCACCATTCCATAAAAAACATCACTCTTTGTGACCCTTACCATTAGAATTGAACTGTCAGCACAACTTGGTCACATGATCAAGGGGAATCGTAAAGGAAATCAGAAAAACCTCAATATTTCTCAGCCTTTTGTAATGTTCTGGGTTTCCAGTGAAAAACACTTGGAACAGTTATTGGATTTTCCCAGGAGTGGCTGGAATGTCAGAATTGCAACAACATCTATTTATAGAGCTAATTTTCATACAAACAATTGCTCCAAAGGTACAGAATAAACCATCCATGAATACATTTAAGATCCTAAATAAAATATATCAAAAGAACTGAAGAGTTCTCTTCCCTCAGGAAAAGTTAGTGTTCGTGATTCAGCATCTAGAAAGAAATGGGGCAAATCTGGGCTTTACTAGTGAGTAATAAGGCTGAAACCCCTGAAACCAACCAAAAATACATAAAGTCTTGTTTATCATTTGCCAAGATGTACAGTACAGGCCAAAAGTTTGGACACACCTCCTCATTCAATGTGTTTTCTTTATTTTCATGACCATTTACAGCACTCCATCACTCTCCTTCTTGGTCAAATAGCCCTTACACAGCCTGGAGGTGTGTTTGGGGTCATTGTCCTGTTGAAAAATAAATGATCGTCCAACTAACCTGACTTCTGCACAACACAACTGCTGGTCCCAACCCCATTGATAAAGCAAGAAATTCCACTAAATAACCTTGATAAGGCACATCTGTGAAGTGAAAACCATTTCAGGTGACTACCTGTTAAAGCTCATCGAGAGAATGCCAAGAGTGTGCAAAGCAGTAATCAGAGCAAAGGGTGGCTATTTTGAAGAAACTAGAATATAAAACATGTTTTCAGTTATTTCACCTTTTTTTGTTAAGTACATAACTTCACATGTGTTCATTCATAGTTTAGATGCCTTCAGTCATGAAAATAAAGAAAACACATTGAATGAGGAGGTGTGTCCAAACTTTTGGCCTGTACTGTACATAAATGACCCTGAAGACTTTTGGAAGAAAATTCTACAGATAGCTAAGGCAAAAGTCAAACTTTTTCAACAATCAGACTCATTACTTTCTATTGTCACTCCTGCCTCTACATTAGAATCCCACTGACTAAGCAAGTCAACTTTTTTCAGGGATTTTACATGAACTCCGAACATTACTAAATGTCAGATATGCTGAGTTTCAGTTCTGTTTTCTATGCAATAAAATGAAGTTTATCTTGGCCCAGGAGGGTGGCAATATGTTTCTATGTGGTTGAACTGGCAAGTAAACATTTCACTGAACTTAGTACACTTGAAATCTCTACTACCACTACAACTATTCCTACTAGTGAACAATGCTGCACATCCCCTCTCTGAGGAACTAACAGCAAGGACTTTCGGCCCAGAAATCATTTAGCTGAACACATCAGGAAACGTTACTGGGGCTCCTCCATACTAACAGCAATATGCCTGCATAAAGTCTCACTGGGACTGGGACTGCCAAATCAGAAGTTTTCTTTCTTCTTACTCACTCTAGTGTGTGTTCAGACTATGGCATATGTATCTATATATACACAGATATATTTATCTATCTACAGGTATTTACAGTATGTATGTAATTATTTAAAGAACTTCTGTAAAAAGCCTGGTTTTCTTCTGGGAATCAATAAAGTTCTATCTATCTA
This sequence comes from Polypterus bichir lapradei, assembly GCA_026402145.1. Classification (NCBI taxonomy): domain Eukaryota; kingdom Metazoa; phylum Chordata; class Cladistia; order Polypteriformes; family Polypteridae; genus Polypterus; species Polypterus bichir. The sequence continues at coordinate 90,361,551 of JANRMT010062813.1, forward strand.
TCTGTCTATCTATCTATCTATCTATCTATCTATCTAGTGTGGAATTATCCTAATTGATTAAACTTTGGTATTGATGATTAGAATGTATTAGTATTGAATAAGTTGCTTGTATAGAGAGTTTAAACTTATGGACCAATGCATTCTCAAGTTAAAGCAACATGTGTTGTTTTAGCTAGTTTTAGGTTATATAAGAGTTAATTATTAAAGGCTTGTTTGCCTGTTTGCATGCCTGCTTGTCTGGACACTAGCATGAGGTGATGATAAGTCGAGGACAGTGTGAAATATACAAACACTTAAGAAAACTTTGTCTCATGTGTGGGTCCTCCTAGTCTCGATTCTAATGGTAGGAGCTGATCAGTTAATACGTTTTGGACACCAGGTATGAAGTAATGAGTGCCAGTTTCAGTCAGGTGATGGACATTAGGTAATGGTGGTGTGGAAGGAGATCTCTGAGGGAGACAGCAATAGTTCAATCAATCAGTCTTTATTCAGTCACAGATAAGTACATGGATTCTATGTTGCAAGGCAAAAGAGCAAATTTCACTTTTTGGTTGGCTTTTTTATATTCATTTTCCTCCCTCCCCCTTACTTATAAAACAACATCTAAGCATTTCATCTTATATTGCGTAAATCAGCCATCAATTTATGTTTTGTGTACTTGTCAGAAGGAAGGTCCTCTTTGCTGTGTCAAACAGACGTGCTCCTATAGAAGAAGTTGTCCTAGGTCAGCTTACTGCAACCTGTCTTATGACAGACTCCTGTATGAATAACCTGCCACTATAGCAAAATACCTTTGTCAGCTTTTAAATATTATTAGCTTGCAAGCAGTTAAATTTTCTTTCACAGTGAGAAGAGCTAGAAGGAGGAGAATATTTTGCATAGATGATAAGAAACAAAATATAAACTGATGCACTTCCTAATTTAAGTGCTTGGACTATGGTGAAGTCTCTTTATGATGTTGCTGTGTAGTGAAGATTGCCATATATGATATAAACTTCCTCCTGCCTGTCTTTGCTTAATAGTAATTTCTACAACACTATCTATCTATCTATCTATCTATCTATCTATCTATCTATCTATCTATCTATCTATCTATCTATCTATCTA
>JANRMT010062813.1:90362667-90374949 GCA_026402145.1 Polypterus bichir lapradei
CTATCTATCTATCTATCTATCTATCTATCTATCTATCTATCTATCTACTACATGGGCCAAATCGTATCATGTATAATCATCTACTGCTGAATTCTGCTCTGTACTTGTAATATTTCTATTGCATATAGTAAATAAATGCTGAAACAGAATAATTAGAACTTGTTCTGAATTTTTGCATACCTTCATGGTGGAACATGAGACCACCAACTTTGAACTGTATTTATTAACTATGTAAAAAAAAACTTTAGGAGGATTACTTGTGTTCTGTTCTGTGTATTGTATTGAATTTACCACCTTTTCTTTGACACCAACTGCACACCCAACCTACCTGGAAAGGGGTCTCTATTTGAAGTGCCTTTCCCAAGGTTTCTTCCATTTTTTCCACTATAAAGTTTTTTTCTTTTTGGGAGTTTCTCCTTGTCTTCTTAGAGAGTCAAGGCTGGGGGGCTGTCAAAAGGCAAGGCCTGGTAAAGCCCATTATGGCACTTCTTGTGTGTTTTTTTATTGTATTGTGTTGTCTCATTCTGTTAATAGTAAAGCAAACATGGCATTCCACCGTAAGACATTCGTATCTACAGTCAAAAAGGTGGTAGTACCATGATGATCTGAGAAAATTTTGCTGCCTCAGGACCCAGATAACTTACAATAGTTCAAGGAACCATGAATTCTGGTTTGTATCAGGAAATTCTTAAGGAGAATATCCTGGAATTCATCAGTAAGCTAAAGGTCAAGACTAGTTGGGTCATGCAGTAAGAAATGATCCAAAACACAAAAGCAAGTCCACATTAGAATGGCTAAAGAGAAGCAAAATTAAAGTTGTGAACCAGCCCAGCCAAAGTCCAGACCTAAATCCAAATAGAGAAGCTTTGGCAGGACCTGAAATGAATAGTTCTTGCTGAAAAGAATGCTGTGAATTTTTGAATTAAAGTAGTTCTGCAAGCAAAAGTGGATTAAGTTATTTCACCTCTGATATTGAATTCTAGGATTTTTTGCAGTCATTGTAGCTAAAGGTGATGCAACTAATACTTAAGTGTAAGGGGCATTTATTATTTCATGCAGTGCCAGTTAGTGTTGGCAACTTTGTTCATTCAGTAAATATATAATTAAATAATAACAAATAGTTATATACTTAAAGTTTTTAAGGTTTTTGTTTTCTCAGATATCATTTATCTAAAGTTAAACTTTGGTTGAAGACCTCAAAACATAAATTGTCAAAAATAGATGATACATACATAAGATGAGTGATTCCAGTTTTTGCATTTTAATACATTTTCATACCTTTCTGAAACATGTTTTTGCTTTGTCATTATGGTTTATTGAGTGTATATATATGGGCAAAAATGTCACATTTATCCATTTAAAATGACATCTTCAACACAATAAAGTGTATGTGCAGTAATGAGGTGAGATTATCTACAGTGGTGTAACATTGCCTATAAACGCTATCCTTCCAGCTGTTCTCATACAGTACAGAGTGGAGACTTGAAGGTCCCTGAGGTGCTACTTTTAGCCACACTACTAGGTAACCAGTTCCATGAGTGTACAGTTTTCTGTGTGAAGAAATATCGTGTGACATTTACCAGCTTCCAGCTGTTCCCTGCAGCTTTCATATAGCAATTGTTTTTAAGTAAACAGCTGGCTCTCACCTTACCTGCTTTCTTCAAAGTTTTAAACACTTTGCATGTCTCCAGTTGTCTTCATTTGCTAAGACTGAAAATAATTCACACTACTCCTCCCTCTTCCTCAAATCAGTCACTTAGTTCTTCACCACTGCTCTTATAATACAGCAATTTGAAACCTGTCTAGTCCAATTGAGGTGTGTGGGTGCTGGAGTCTAGGGCCAACTCCTTCACACAGCCAAAATGAACCAATGTAGAATAACAGATTTATCTAAAATGCATGCCTTTAGGATTTGGAAGGAAAACTAAAATACCTGAAGAACAATCCACATAAGCAGAGAGAGAACGTGTGTACTCCACACAGACAGCTAACTGGCCATGATTCAAAAACAGGATGGTGTATCCTTCTGACAGCAGTGCTAACCACTGCACCATCCTGTAGTCCTAAATTGCACAGAAGATTCCAGATATGGCTCTACATGTGCAAGTTCAGTTTGTTTTGTCCAAGACTTTAATCCACACATCCAGAGATGTTCAGAAGTGCTTTTGTAAAATTTGTGGCACAGCCACAGGATTTAGAAAATTCAATATTTCAAGTCAGATCTCGGAAAAATAAATGCTGTTTGTCAGGCTCCTTTCAACTCAAAAGTCAAATTCAGACTGAAGACATGTCTTATCTTCTGCACCTTTCAGAAATTACATTGTCAGCTACTGTTTTCATCTGTTTTGCAGTTTTACTTTATTCCCCCCGTCCCCCCACCACAAGTCCTTCCTTACCCCGACACTCTCATCCATAAAACTCCTCAGTTCTGCCTCTGTGGTATTCCCAGCCTTATTTGCAATGCATATACAAAACATTATTTAGCACATGTATTTATTTATCTGATTGTCTGTTTAAAGTGGTTTGTAGTCAGGCTCACTGCACAACATGAAAGGGCTGACTGAAAGACAATTGGTTTTTAGGAAAACAAACAATGCTCTTAAGTTAAATATTGTGTTTTAAACAGATATGATATGTTTCAGGTTGGCATAGTGGGCAGCACTGCTGTTTTGTGAATTGAGCATGCTGGGTTCAATCTTTGTGTTCAGTTTTCTGTGTGGAGCGTGCACATTCTCCTCGTATCTGTGTGCTTTTCCTCTGGTTTACCTCCCACTTCACCACAGCCACACAGGTCAGGCTGACTACTGATCATCACTTTGGCTGCCAACTGCAAGATGCGAGAATGTCTGTTCCTTTAGCCAACTACCAGTTAACTCAAATTTTAAAGAAAGTACATTTTTATTATGAGTTTTACTCAATGACATTCAATTAGTATATATAGGGTGTGTCAAAATTATGTTAACACTAATGGTACTGCTATGTATATACTTATATACAATTTTTGTGGGCAATTTATGTGCCACATATGGAGCATGTGTTTAACATGATGGCGAACAGGTTGAGACATTCCTGTAAATCATCTTGCATATATGAAGCATGTTTTGTGAATAAATTGTTTCTGCCATTCAAATGTTAACATAATTATGACACACCCTCTATAATATAACACCCTGATTTTACATTGACATCAGGAACAAATTTACCTATGGTCACTGTGGCAGTCAGCGGTTTATAAATTGGCCAAATGTGGGTATCTGCTTCTGATGGAGTATTTCTCCAGGGATATTTCCTGCCTTGTGTTCAGTGCTACAGAATAGGCTGCAGATCCCATGATTCCAAACTGGATTAACCAAGCCTGAGAATGGTACAGCATGATGGGTTTTAAAATACAGCACTGAAACCTTCAAATGTGAGCAAATTATCAAAAATCCATTGGTGTTTAATACACTTAAGTGAAGCAGTGGTGGGTGTCTATCCTAACTTCATCGGTGCAAGACAAGGACCAGCCCTCACTGAGGTGTTAGCGTGACCAAAAACCATGGCATTACATTCTCTGACCTGTTTGGTTGAATTCAGGGTTGCACTGTTATCAGGAGAGCCAGATAAAATATCATGGTCAATATACAGTATACTGTATTATCCAACCCTCCATGTTCCCAATCTTTTTCCAATGAATGGTCATGCAGACAAGAAATCTAATTGAGGAGCATTAGGCTTAACATAGGAACTATGGATTGAACAGAGAGTCACATTCATGTGCTCCTCCATTCATACCATGCCAATTCAGTGATCCCAGTCTGCCCAGCTTTGGACAGGGAAAGGAACCCTGAGATAACATTTGAAGAACATACTACTTAGTTTAGTATTGAATCAAGTTAGAACATTACAATAATTGTGACTAGTACAGACCAATCCTAATTTCTTCCAAATATCATCCATTTGAGATTTGAAGGTTCTTAAAGTCCTCTGTGTGTAGAAATACTTTCTAACATCTATGCAAAATCACAAAGCAAGTTTCAAACCATGTCCCCATGTTATTTCTTCCAAATTTTAAACACTTTAATCATGTCACTTCTTAATCTCCATTTCCATAAAAGTTTACAGAGTTGTGAGTGACAACTGCTGAGCCAACTATTTCTAATATCTTTGCAAAATCCCTAGCAGGTTTCCAACTATGTCCCCATATGTATTGTAAACTTTAAAGAGTTGTAAGCAACAACACCAACTATCAACACACTTCAACAAATTCAAGATTGTGTTGCCCATAGCCTATCCTGGCAGCACTGCGAAAAGTAATCCTTAACGGGGTGCCAAAAATTATAAGCACATCACATGCAACACGTTACATTTTTATGCCATAAACTGATGATGATGAGGATGGCTTACAGTTTTTTGAACCGGGATTTGAATCCCAGCCAGATCACAGTATATGTGCAGTTTGCACATCCTTTCCATTTCTGGTTACTTTAATGTTTTTGATGACCTCCAAGTTTGCCTGAAGTGACTTGAGTGTGGGCATAGCTGTGCCCTTTGAAGGAGTGATGTATCATCCTAGATAGCCAGAACTGAACAGAAAAGGCAGCCTCATGGTTGAATCTTTAGAATAATAAGCTAATTAATGTTATACTTACCTGTTTTAACATTAAACAATAAAGGTAATTTTCATAATTATATAATTTTAACTTTCAGGCTAGTGGTTCTTTTCTGCAAGAGTGCAAAGTGAGAACTGTAGGCGTTAGGATGCCCATTCATTATGCAGCACACACACACAATTTAAGAACACCAATTGACTCGATGAGAGAGTTCCAAAGGAAGAATCTGGAAAAAATTCACATGCAGAGCAATGCAAACTCTGCACAAAAAGCTCACTACCCGCCCATCAGCTTCACGAGGCTACAGGATTCTATTCAGCAACAATGCATCAACTATTACACAAAAGTGATTAGGCGTGATTATCATAATTTGATTATCAATAGGTTTCATTTTAAAATGGATGCTTTGACTGCTTTCCAGACAATTGGGAAATGAATGAACAAATGGAAAAGTCCACATTGCACAAGAAACTTCTTATAAATGTATTCATTTTTATGAAGCAAAAAATCAAGACTCTGTATCCATTAATGTCATACTTCAAATATGTCCGTGTTTATCTGAACACGTACTGTTAAACACCCAGATAACCTAACGTTCTATTTTTTAAAAGTATAAATGGTAGCTTAAAAATCTGTAATATTTAAAATAAATACTGAAATTGTGTGTAAATGCATTAATTTCTTCAATAAGCACTGCAATCCTTTTATCTTTGAAATCATTTTGTCAGAAGTTGTGGGATTCATTCCCAAACTCTACATGTTCTTTGGTTAAAACCTATAAGGTACACCTAGAGTTTGCATGCTCTTCAAAGGTCTGTCTGGATTTTTCTTGCCCTAGAAAACCTTGTTCAAGATTATGGGCAACTATTCCAGAGCCTTAATTGTGAGATTTTTTGTAAATGATTTATTAGAACAACACGTTTTTGCACTTAAATAAAAACTAAAATTTCTGGAACTTTGATTAGGATTTGGTGCTTTGGTTAGGGCGGATTTAGGAGCTTTAAACCCAATAATATTTTAAACTTCCTTTTTTCTCTTGGTCCCTTATTTATACGCCTTACAGGCCTGTTGGAGTTTTTATCTTGACAGAAGAGCCGGCCAGACTCACAGCACTATCCAATAAACACCTGGTTTAATATTAGTTAGCACTGCTACTACACAGGCCTACAGTCGTGTGCTTGAGGCATTCCAGATGTGTGTAGTCTGCATTTCCATTCTTTGGTAATGTCTTTTCTTTTTCTTTTTTTTTTCTTTAGAGCCATTTGATTCTAAATTTGAGATGTTGCTGTTTTAATTTAGGCAGTGTGTAGCCCGTATAATTTCCTGAATAACTAGAGATTGCTAGGCTCTCATTTTACTTAACATTTAAATCTGTATGCCTGAATTTTGTCAGATGATGACGAAATTAGAGGGTTAGAGGCCAGACCTCTCTGTGCCACAATTTGAAGACACACCAAGCACCAGCGTGCCATTGTTTGATTGATTTTGTGATGCTAATGGGTGAACTTTCATGACTCGACTGTCATTAGTAAAAGAAGGACAGATTTGAGCAGATTAAATTAATGTTAACATTAAAGAGGTTGGAAAATATAAACAAAAATGTCTGGTATGGTCCTATTTCAAAAACGCAACATATCAATGATTGTGCAGAGGTTTTACAATCTACCTTTGCCCCCTTCAGCTTTCTATTTCTTTGCAACTAAAGATCATTTTAGATTTAGAGCCAACTCTAATTTCACTCTTTGTGATTGACTACATCCATAAGATCATCTTGTAAAGGATGACATCCTAATTTGTGACCGATACAACCAGAAAAGGCTCCGTCATATCAACCATGCATGTGTAAGGATAATTAATGAGCCCATGCTGGTCCAGCATAGCATGTTAAATATTATTATTATTATTATTATTATTATTATTATTATTATTTATATTAATAAGTGCCATGTACTCCTAAATGCAGCATTATGGGTTTGACTCTGGCGTCTGGTTATTTTCTTTAAGGAGCTTCCTATATCCTTGTTGGTTTTCCTCCCTCATCCCAAAAATGTACAGTTTCAGTAAACTGGCAACTCAAAAATGCAAAGTATTAGTAGTACTAGTAGTAGTAGTTATTACTTGTATGCCTACTCAATATGCAACATGTTGACATTCTTGAGAATGTAGTAAAATCTATAATTTTATTTTATTTAACCCAAACACAGATAAGCTTAGTGATGCATTCCCTGGCTATGTTTCCATACCTCTTGATCAGCTATGCTTGCCATTCCTTAAACCTTTTCACTTAAATAAATAAATAAATAGAAATAAAAAAAATGAGGAAATCTCTGTATATGAATGCTCTGTATGGTGTAAGACTCGACTTAGCCCTCTAGGTCTACCTTCAGATTGGGATAAAGTGCAGCTACTTTTGAGAATTAATAGCAGTAGTTACTGTCAGTAATACACATCAACTTCCATTACTTTCACTTATTCATTTTATTTACCTTATTTTATTTATTGTAGAATTCATTTGTCCATTGTATTAATTTCTTTTTAACATTCTTGTACCATGTCTTTCTTTGCTCTCTGTGCTTTTTCTCCTTTACTTCTGAGCTTTCTTAACCTAAACTACAATTCAAAATTGATGGACATGTATTGTTCACCATGACATGAGAATACAGGTTTGATATAATATATTAAAAATATTATGTTTTTAAATCAATATATGGCAGTAATATTGATTTAAAATAGTTATATAATAATACGCCACACTAAGTATATCTCAAAATACTGATTTACTTTCTGCTTATGCTGTATATGCCTTTTAGTTTTTCTTAACTACTGTTAATGTTTTTCTCACTTAATATTTTACTTATTATAAATTTACTAATTGTTATCAATCTGTATAGCATTTTTATAATTTGTCTTTGCTTTAGGCATACAAAATAACGTGATTTATTTTAATGGCTGCTGTGTACTTTAGCAGCTTACCATATGCTAGTAATGGTTTCATGTATCAATACACAAAGCCATTCAGTTCTACATTTGAGGTGTGGCTCTTATAATTCAGGCAGTTCATAGCCAATACATTTTCCTGAGTAGTGGGTGTTGGTGAGGCTCTCAATTTACTTAATGTTGAAATGTATATGGCTGTATTTTGCTACATAATGATAACGTTAGTAGAATTATAATGATGTGATATCAAGACCAGTAGCGGCACTGAAGTTGAATTTATATGAATTATAGTAATTTCTCTGTGCTTAATAGTTCTGTTTCACAACTGTTCTAACATAATATTATAACACCAAGTACAAAATTATATCTGGAAGCTTGGCCCCAGTATGAATAAATGTGAGTGTGTAAATGTGAAACTTGATGATGGGCAAACTCTCCATCCAGGGTTGTTTCCTGCCTTGTACCCAGTGCTGCAAGGATACTGTCCAGCAACCCGTGAGCCTGAATTGGATTAAATGGGTTTGGGAATAAGTGGATGGGTGTGTATATCTAATTCCTTCTTCTTAATAGACAGCAACATCTCTCCCCACTTACCTGTAAATAGATAGATAGATAGATAGATAGATAGATAGATAGATAGATAGATAGATAGATAGATAGATAGATAGATAGATGTTTTATTTGTCCCAAGGGAGAAATTAACCTTTTTACAGAATCTCAAGAAATATTATAACAAACAACAAAACAACAAACTCCCTCAAATAAAAAGAAGAGGAAAACATTGAGTAAGTTCTGTAACTTGGTCTGAGAGATGTTGAATAGAATTTTTCCTTTCTTACTCGCATGTTGATTTAAATATTGTAAGGGTAGGCACACATATCCAACCAAAAAAAGCTTTCACAGTAATGCCTTTGCTCTGAAGTTTTTAGGAGTATCACTGCCTAAATCTTATAAATATCACAGCACATCACAATAGTGTGCCTAAATAATAACATAGTATTTTACATCTGATTTTTCTTTTATGAGGTGTTCAGAGGAATGGTAGTAAACACAGCAGCTAAGTTCATTCTAGTATAATAAATGTGTCTTTTTGTTAAGAAACTAGTTGCCATCAATCTAAGAGGTGTATAGCAAAGTGAAAGCATACTCATTGCATCTCAAAATGCAACATAATGTATCATAGCTAAAGATATAATATGTTTATATTGCAGATTAAAAAAACAAGTAGTTTATTGCAAAATGAAAATGAAAAGAGATTTTAAACTCTTTATTTGCTTTGTTGTAAGTCTATTGTACTTGTCAGCACCTCCATCTGTCTTCTTAGGCTCTGCTGCAAAAAGTGGCTGTCAGACCAGTCGTCCCACTGTAATACTACAACCTGCATAATTAATTAGCCCCGTAAAAGGACATAGATCTTCATTTTGAATGAAACACATTACCTAGCACATACAAGCTTGGATTTCTGGACTCCGTTTTTAACTGTTCACCATCCTTTACTTACTGAACTTTATTTTCCCTGCCACTTATTTCCTAATTCTGTTTTTTCCACTTTGCTGCCCTCCTAACATTAGTGTTTTATCTGCTGCATTTGCTTCACTTGCCTTGTCATGCAACAGCACAAAGGTATTTGTAATGCATGGCAGGTGTTGGGGGGGAATAGAAATATGCTTGTATTTCCAAAGCCGTTATGCTTTATTAACGATAACACACAATAGATACATGTCTAGCATGAATATTTCAAGCTACTCACTTGAACGGACATGCATAATTTTTCTGTGTGCTTTATTTCTCACATGGGAACAGCTATTGAATGGGGAAAAAAGCATTTTGTTTTTGGACAATTACCTGAAAGAATCTTCCCAAATAATCTAACTATATTATTTCTACGTTTTTAAGTGTTTCTGTATTAAAATGGGTATGGCTTTGTCTTGGGATTTTGAGCTGTTAATCATTCTGCTGGGTGCTGCATGAACAAGTAGCCCACAAAGCATGTAGTATGCTGACATTACATTCATGGCACACCAATCAGTTGTGACTGTCACTACATTAACTAACAAGGACTTCTTTCCATATGGTCCACAATCTCGGGGTGCAGACAGAAGAGCTTTTTGTTTTCAATGTACAGAGCATTATATTTATTTGGCATAATTTATGGAATGTAAAAACAACTTTATATTCACTCAAAAGAGCTGGCCTATTTAACTTCCTTAGCTCTAAACTTTGTCCTAGAAACATGCAACAAATTATGGATACCCACTTCCCTTCTTATCACAATAGTTAAGCAGACCTGGATATTGGGAATATGTCTTAACATGACAGCACTGCAGAAGATGTGATTGTGGTTAAGAAAAAAAGAGATAACAAAAATGTGGGTGCTTTTAAGCTGGGCAGGTGCAATTGTCTGCAACTGACAAGAAACTGTAAGAACGAAATAAAGGTTGCATAAATATTTCATAAAAATCAGGCATAGTTCCTTCAAAGGAGACATTGTCATGAGCATCTGGTGAGGTTTTGCCCATTTTGTGGCAGCGGTTGAAGAGTTCTGCAAAGGTAAGGCGGATGAAGGTGTATGAAAGCTGGAGGCAAATGTTTCTGCCTCTGAATAAGCACACTGTGGTTGTAATTGCTATTTTCAAAAGGTAAATAAAAAGGTGTTCCAGTTACCGAGATCTTCCTGGGAAAGCAGGAAGCAGAGTCTCTGACTGAGGAAGGACAATGCAGATTCCATCCTGACCTTGCACCAGCAGACTAACCCTTTATTCCTTCTCAAACAAAATCCTTTACATATATACTTCGTGTGAACTTGTCGAAGGTAGAATATCATACCTGCCTCCCCTTGAGGGGAGGTCATTTAAATGGGCTAGGATCCCCCCAATATCATGTCAAGCATCCCCACCTACACTATCAGGTATATCAGGTAGGTTATTTGTTTTATTTTTATACATTTATAACACATTGCCCCCATTAGTATGTCAGACACCCTCTGTTATTATTTAGATCTGAAGCCAGGGCTGCAGTACATGGCCAGATCTGATTAAATATCCACTTTAATAAAAAGACAAGTTTCTTTGTGTCAGTTTATCTGAGTGATCGTCAGGTTGCTATGTCTCTGTCATTCCAACAAATGGAGCATCTCAGTAATTTTCAGTAATAAATTGTTTTGTTTTTGTTATTCCAACAGAACACACATCCCAGACATTAACAATTCTTTTACAATGATATGTTATCTGCCGTTATTGTTGCTTAGTGGTTAAAGCCTAGGACGTCACAACCTGATGTTGTGGGTTCAAATCCTGCTGCTGACACTGTGTGACCATGAGCAAGTCGCTTCAACTACCTGTGCTCTAAATGGAAGAACACAATAGAGATATAACCAACCATATGTAAAATGTTGTAAATTAACTTGGATAAAGGCATCAAATAAGTGAAAATATGCAATAGTTGCTGTCATTAGCTAATGCTACAGATATCAATAAAAAAAAATCAGAGGTGGGCTGCATCCAGCATGTGGCATGAGTATGATCAACCGACAAGCTTGTTATAGAAATCTGGCCCTCATCAGTGGTTCTTAACAAAATAATGCTACAGTTGGCAGGTGTAAGTTACCATGCGGTAAATAAATCAAGCTTTTACCGTACAAATAGCTCTGAAGTGCATATGTTTTAGATGCTGCTTTACCTTTTTCTTGACTTGCATGTGCATTTTTTTAAGAATATGAGTTTCTGTATGATGATTTTATCAACAATAAATTTTGTTGACAGCAAAACTTTGGGTGTGACTCCAGTCTGTGCACTAATCAAAGAACGCCATTTACAAAGGTGAAAGAAGGAAGTTAGAATAAGAACAGTTTTCCAGTGTTGTAATGATCAAAATGGATTATTCTTCTACTTTAACTCATACATTTGGAGAGACAAGGAGTAAAACACAATCACTGGTAGCTGCATTCTGAGCGTGCCTTCAGGCAACCAGAGAGTTTTTAGACACTACATCATCGAGGAAGATAGTTACAGAGGAGGTGAGATCATTTCAATTTTAGCACAGCACTGCTAATTTATCCATTTTTCATACTTTACAATAATGTGAGTCATCTGGAACAAGAAAAACCTTTTCGATTTTTCCAATTTTAAAGGATCAGTGTTCAGACAGAAGGGAACACTTAGGCACATATGGCTGTCATCCTTCGTTTGAATCTTGTTTTCAAGACTTTAGGTGCAGTGTGAAAGATTTTGCACTTTTTATATCTCCTTCTGCTTTTATTGTAGAAGCAGCTTTGGAGCTAATAGTAACTGAACCCCAGTGTAATTGTGAACATTATTCTTTTTTAAATCACCCTTTTATTGGTGGTTGAACATTTCTGTTTATATATATATATATATATATATATATATATATATATGCTGTATATATAGTTAGCAACAAGGTCAAAATCACAACAAAAAGTTTGACACATTTGACAAAAACACTTTGGTCAGGAGGCTTTTTATAGAGGGACAAATCAAAATAACGGATGTGACGAAGACGGAGGAGCTGCAGGTTATGTCAGAAGCGGAGGGACGGAACTGAAGTCATCAGGACGGGACCGGAAGTGAGGTGATTCCGTGGGCCGGAACAGAGTATTTTTTTCATGGTGTGGAAAGCAGTGGAGATCGGTACATTTGTTGTGGTACAAACTTTTTACTCAGGTGTCTTTCAGTAGATGAATCAAGAATGTGTGACTATATATATATATATATATATATATATATATATATAT
>JANRMT010062813.1:90394949-90407453 GCA_026402145.1 Polypterus bichir lapradei
TTATGACAGCAGCAATCCAAGCTGTGAGAAAACAGTAAAAAGGAGGCATGTCAGACGTCGTGGTACATTTTCTGATGCAGCTAGACGAAAACAACTTTGTGACGCTGCCGCCAAATACACAAAACAATTACTTTGAGAATCATGTTACGTTATTTTTAAAATGTTTCCTTTTCTTTTTCATAACTTCTTTAACACACAACATCGCTGCGAAGCACGGGTATTTTGCTATATATATATATATATATATGACAGCAACACTCATAACAGTGACAAAACAATTACATTGACAATCATGTTACGTTATTTTTAAAATGTTTCCTTTTCTTTTTCATAGCTTCTTTAACACACGACATCGCTGTGAAACGCGGGTATTTTGCTGTGTGGACCTGGGAGGCAGCAGTGCTAACCACATAAATTATAGCACTGTTCAATTAAACAACATTAGTATTATTACCATAGGACCTATCACAAATGTATTTATTTTTACAGCCTTTTTCCATCATTTAACCCTAACCTCAACCCTAGCATTTTCTTAGAGCTACCAACTTTAAATTTTCAAATTAATACAGTTCAGTGATTTAATATTAAAATTCTAAAAATCATCTTTCAGTTTCTGGGTTTCTTTCCTTGTCTTTAGATCATGGTAGTAATATTACATTGTTGTTCTTTTTTATTTTCACTCTTAATGGCTAAAGTTAAACTGTTAAAGTAAATGAAAGCAGATGAGACGAAGGGAAGGCAGGTGGAAAGAACACAAAACTCTATTTTTTGTTCTTTAGCTAGAAAATGTTTCATTGTGTCTCTTGCCTTATTATACATTGATAAATCAGGGTATTTATATTTTAGATATATGCAGAGACATACTAGGTAGCAGTATACTGTGTGAAAAAAGTTGTCTTCACTGCAAGATGTAAGTTCATAAGTGGCAGCTGTCTAGCTGCCTTTGAGAAGGCAAATTCAACAATATTAGTTTTTGAAATAGCTTAAAGTATTCATTAAATGTAAAAGAATTTTCAGAAGTTTTTGACACATCGTTGAAATTAAATATTTTTAAAAAGTCATTTTCATTTATTTTTATTGAAGGTTGTGTACTGTAAGTGAAGATACCTGCCACACATATTATACCATCCATCAATCAATTTGCTGAAAATGCTTCAGCAGCTTTTGACAAAAATGTAGACACCCACCTTGGATGGGTCTCTCAGGTCAAGTCAAGCCAAGTGACTTTATTGACATGCCATCTATGCACAGGATTGCAGCCTACAGTGGCACAAAATAACCAGTTTCTCAGGACCGCAGTGCAACTGATATATAAACACAAGTGCAAGGTAGGTAAAGAACTACACTATTATATAAATAGATGAATAAATAATAAATAAAAGGAGAGTGAATAGATAGTAAGAATGTGAAGTGAATAGCAATAAACAAATTAATAATAACAACAACTAATAGTAAGTACTGCATATTAATAAACTGCTCCTATAAGGGCAGGGTTCAGACTCCAGACAGCCAAGAGGAAGAAGCTGTTGCAGAACAGGTTTGAATGTTACAGTACATTCTGCCAGATGGAAGTGTGACAAAGAGACCATTGGCAGACTAGGACCTTCACAATGCCATAGACTTTGCGGATTCAACACTTTATAAAGATTTCTTTAATGGACAGAAGAGAGGTTCCCAATGACCTTTTCTGCTGTGTTCACTATCCTTTTTGGACCTTACGTTTAGAGACACTGCAGTTTACAAATGAGACAGTAATACAGCTGGTCAGAACACACTCGATGGTGCTCCTATAGAATGTGGTGAGAACAATAGGGGAGGTAGGCTTGTCTTTTTCAGCTTGCAAAGTAAGCGGAGATTCTGCTTCACCTTCTTGACTATGGAGGTGGTGTTAATTAACCAAGTAAGGTCAACTGCCATGGGCACACCAAGAATTTGGCGCTCTTGACCAATTCTACTGCATAGCCCTTGATATACAGTAGGATATGTAACAACATGGGCCTTCCTTAAGTCAGCAATCATCTCTTTTGTCTTTTCCACATTAAGAGACAGATTGTTGCACCTGCATTGCAAATCATCATATCTCCATTCTATAAGTCGGCTCTTCTGATCATGGTTGTGTCGTCCGCAAACTAAATGATGGTGTTAGAGCTGTAGACAGCCATACAATCATAAGTTAACAGAGTGAACAGAAGTTGCTTAGCCCTGCAGGGCACCAGTGCTCAGCATGATGGCACTGGAGATTGTGTTTCCAGCTCTTTCTCTCTGTCAGGGAGTCTAGGATCCAGCAGCATAGGGAAGTGTTGTTACCTAGCAGATCCATGAGCATCTGAGGGATAGTGGGGTTGAAAGCTAAAACTGAAGTCAATATAAAACATTCTAGCATACTTACTGATACTTACTGACACTGGACCAGTTTGGAGCCTTAACATAACTTTCAGATCCAGCAGGCTGTAAATTTGAGGCCTCAAGCTCTACTTTATTGTGTAGAATCTTGATTAATCCGATCCTGAAAAGATCCCCTAAAGTGCAGTTACTCTGCTAATATATTCCCCTCAAAACAGCATCAGGAATCCGTAATATTTGTATAATAGTAAACTATCAATATTTAACCTAGCACAGTTCAACACAAATGTGAAAAACAGATCATTAATCATTTAAAGGATAACGTGAGAGCCTGTACACATTGTCATAATAGTTAATTAGACACTAACACTTTAAGAGAAGGTGAAGTTGCTGCACTGTCAGGTTATTGACCCAGTAGTGTCAATGAACGGCAAAGCTAATGCAAAGTTCTCCACACTTAATAAAATAAAACAATATATTGAGGTAGAAACACTTGCTGGATGTTAGGAAGCTAAAAACACATCTTGCTTAAATGCCAAGCAGACCGAAAGCTTGAGTTCCATGTAGTCAAACTTGCTGCAAAAAATACTCCTTAACGGCTAAAATACAGTTTCAATATCTGTCAATGTAGTTGAAAAAAATAATTGTTTAGAGTAGATTTTCATGTTTCCTTCAACTTATCTGAATTTATGAAAAATTAATTATGAACATCATGTTTTTAATGTTCCAATTATAGTACGTGATTCATGTTATATTAAACTCCACGGCCCACAGTCAGACTTGCATGCAGGTTTCTAGTGATTATTGTTATCATTCTGATGTGTCAGGCCATTAAGGCAGTTTTAAAAATGAATGTGAATTTGACCAACAACCCAAGCAATTAATTCTAACATGGCACAATCACCTGTGATCTTTCATCTTGTCTGCAAATTAGGACATTTTTTACAGAAACCTTCTGATGTTATGCTGTGACAAAAGATGACTCTTCCCTAATGAGACTATCTGTACATACACTACTTAAGACTACTGAACCCAGTAAAGCTTAAAAGCGATTCTATAAAATACCCAGAAAATTTCCAAATGGATTTCTGCACTTTAATGTTTCCGTTTTTTACAAACTACCTGATGATTGCCACATTTAGGCTATGGCACAGTATTTCTAAATTACGACATATCCTTTGAAAAAAAAAATCACAGCATCTACAGACCCATTATTTCTGTGTTAAGAAATATTTGATCATTACTTACTTTATATGTTTAAATGTTTAGCAAAAAAAAAAGTCTATTCAAAAAGAATTGGTGACTCTCTATTTATCAAGCATGAGTAAGAGAGTCAAGTGTGCACTGTGAAGGACAGGCACTCTGTCCAGGGTTGGTGCCTGTCTGGCATTGCCAGGTCAATCTTGAGGCCTTATAATGGAAGAAGCAAGAAAGTTCAGAGAATAAATGAATTAATTTTAGTTGAAACATAGATTAGGTTGTAATATTCTTGTTCTGATTTATTTTTTTATATAATTTTTTATGTGTTTCTGTTAAACTTTTTAAGCATTATGCTTGTTTGGGAGGGTTTTCTACATTGTAGAACTCATTCCTGTTTTTATTTCCAATTTGATTTTAATTTTAAAAGGGTCAAAATTAATTAATTAATTTTGCCATTTTGTGAATGAATACTAGGAGGTTGCTGTTGCAATGCAAAGATTGGGATGAGCTGAGATGTGCGCTGACACTACGACACTATAAAGGTGAGCGTTGTGAATGTTCTGCTTAGCCAATTCTAAACTAAGAGAGTGTTTTTGTCCTTATCATTTTCTGGCTATGGCTTATAGTTTTTCGATATTCTGAGCACGATTTTGTTTGTTGTTTTGAATTAGGGACCTTCTGTGTTTGATCTTTTGGCCCATTTTTGACAATGTGTCACCTCCTGCTCCCCTATTCCATGCCCTATTGCATTCTCCTATTTGGTAGAATAAGTCTCTTAATATTGTGAGTGTTTGCTGGTGCATAGTGATGGATGAAACAATTCATGCACAATTGAATTTGCCAGAAAATCAGTGTTTTCACAAAAAAAAATGGGTAATACTTTAGGCACTGCACAAATGCATCTATTACTCATTTATTGGTATGGAACAAGACCTTATAAAAGGCTTCTTTTGGTAAGAATACACTTAGAAAGCACAGTAAAGTGGCCTACTAAAATGGCTCAAATTAGCTTAAGTCAGAAATATGTCTCTTGATGTTGCATACATTGTTATAACACCAGTGAATTTTTAAAATTCAAAATTTGTGATACTTTTATGATACAAATAATAATTGTTTGCCACTTATTTTCATTGACTGAGAACATGAAACAATAGAGTTATCTATAAAAAAATTATCTTTAAAATTCATAAGTAATTGTACCACCATGTTAAATGCAACAATGCAGAGAGATGAATGACCACTTTACTGATGCTTTTTAAGCATTATTAAGACTGAAAGAACCCTTTTGTTGCATTAGAGTAAATGAGTAATGGATATTTTTTTGCAGTACTTAGCAACTAAAATATTACCAAAATTAGAAAAGTAAATTTCTGTCAAATTCGTGTCTTTCACAGCAAGAAGGAGTTTAGTTCCTGTCTGGAAGTGTTTTCATGTGTAAATTTCACTTTTGTCTGCCTGTACTTTAGTATTTTAAAAAAGATCTCTTATTAAAATAAAAAAATAATAATTACCAAAAGTGTGCATATCCCGAACTAGAATAAGGTTTAGCAGAGACGGCCTTCTTTGCAGTGACATTTTGCTGTGGAGAAAACACGGTAATGTGCACCATGGTGTATTTTGGTGTATCTTTGTGTGGAAAATATACAGCATGTCCTTTTTTAAAACATATTGCCTTTTACTGCAGCAAAGTCAAAGAGAGAAATAAATAGAATTGATCTTACCGATGTGGAACGTATTACATGTGTTAGGTAGGTGCAGAAAAGCACAATGGAAATTACAAAGGTGTAAATAAGGCTTTATGAAGCAATACTTCCTGTTTCCTATTCAAAAAATAATCCTTTAAATCCCGAAAACAAAAGCTTTGCAAATAGCAAAATTGCCTGCAAAGTGAATTTTAGTGTCAGTTTTGCAAAACTATATAAATTGCAACTTCCCTGTTTCACTCATCACTATTGGTGCATCACTTTCTTAAATGTGATGTGTCTGTAAATAGTTGTGTAGGTTACCTGTTGTGAATGAGTGGACATAAACATAAAACCTTTTCTTAGAATGTTTTGTACAGTAGGTCTGGAAATAATGTTGAGTGACCAAAGTTGTGTCTTCTTGTAAAGAGTATGTAGTTGGAATGCCAAGGAGAGCTGCAACATATCAGGTAATAAAGAAAATGAATCTTTGCTCTTGGATCCAGCTGTGTCAATGGACCAGAACATCTGTTTTTTTTTTTTTCATCAAGTGTACGACTTATTCAAAAGTCATTACTGACTAATGTGGATCTGCCAGCAGGATTAAAACAGTTTTTGTTTGAATGTTTTGTTGGCTCTGGCAAAAGGTGATGTATAGGCGTCGACCCGACACAGACTGACACCGGAGGTACACTGTGATGGGCGGCCAGGCTGGGATGCTCCTTTAACACTGGATCTGAGGGAGCAGCCATGGGATGCACTCTACACCCCCTGGAACGTGCGGTGGCAGCCTTCCTGGGTTACATCAGGGTCACAGTTGTGGGACTTCAGGACTCAGACCTGTTGGGCTCCGTGGCCACCACCTGGAGGAGCTGCACAGCTTAACGAGCCTCTGTGTACTGGAATGCAGCCACACCCGGAAGTGCAGCCTAATTAGGCCAATTACCACCTGGAGCACTTCCGGAAGGGCAACAAAAAGAGCCTGCAGCCACTACTCAAGAGCCAGAGTTGGGAAGTGGGGGAGGAAGCTAGACTGGAGGAGTGGTGGTGCCAGAAAACTGTTTTGTGTTGCCTTAAAGTGCTTTTGGGACTGTGTATTGCCTGTGGGGTTTGCAAGGAAGACGTGCCCCACAGATGAAGAAAAATAAAAGTTCTTAGTGTTTTACACGTGCCTCAGTGTGAGTCTGTGTCGGGTCAGGTGCTATATAGCGTCCATATCACAACATGTAAAATAAAACAAAAAGATTTTATTTTTCTTCAGCCGTGGGGCATGTCTTTCCCATGTCCCACAGGCCCAACACAGTCCCAAAACACCACCAAAGAAAACACCAAAAACACCCAAAAATCACTCCTCTACAATTTATTTTTAATGGTTACCTGCCTTGAAACAGGCAGAGAGTTATATCTGGGATGGAAGGTAAAAGATATCCCGGCCACAGACAGACACGACACCTGATGTCCACCCATATTTATTTTGCGACACAAAACACAACTACAGTGCACAACCACCATACTAAACTCAGTCCTTTCCTCTCCTCAGCCATCTCCACTCCTCTCTTGCAAGCTACGTCTTCCTTCTCCTGACTCCAGCTATCACACCCCGGATGTGCTTCAGGTGCTTGGTGATGGCCTTCCTGCAGCACTTCCTAGTGTGGCGGAAATGCTGCCCTTGCACCAGGAAGCACTCCGGGCATACACAGCTCCTGGTTTGGCAGCACTTCCTGGTGTGGCGGAAGTACTGTCCTCCAGGGCTCTAGGTCTGTCCAGGAGCCCCCTGGTGGTGGCCATGGGTCCCCATAGGGTTGAGCTTCCCAGCTCCATTTCCGTGGCCCTGATGGTATCCAGGGGGGCTGCCCTCTTGCTCCCAGGGAAAGATAGTGCCCCTCTCCCGGTCCGTCCTTCTTCCAGGTGTCCTAGTGTGGCAGAATCCCTGGTCATCTGCCACATGGCATAAATTCAATACAGATCATTCACACCTTTCCTCTTGTATTCATCATCCAATCTGTTTCAAATATGGACTTTAAATATTTTATTTGTAGAGTCTGTTCTGTGTTTATTGTTGCATGTATTGGGGGGGGGGTGTCACAATGGGATCTATGTTTACATTAATATATTTTTGAGGTTTAGTGATTTGTGCATAATGATTCAATAATACACTTTTATTTATTTAATTATTTGGTATGAGTTTGATTTCTGAGTGAGTGGATGGAATTTGGATGGTCCCTTGGAGGCTTGGCATTAGCTTTGACCCTGACAAAAATGAATACATTGCAATCCCCTCTGATAGTTGTGCGAATCTTAGCCTGTCTGGGTCGTGAGTACCAAGAATGATTACTAAGTTAAGAAGCATCTCTAAAATAGCCTAGTTTGAGAGTGTCACCAATGAGAACAACTCTCATAAAAATGAACGAATGGCAGGGATGGAAAACCTGCAGGGAATAAATCATCAAATGAATATCCATGATGGGGCAAAGAAAGAATCCTAATTAAGAGAATTCTACAGTCTGGAACTAGAAATTCTTTACCAAACAAAATATGTAATTCTGCTGTGTGTAATGTTTTGACATAAGCTCCTAGAAAAACTGTGTGAAAAATTGAATTTAATTCACAGAAGCAATTTGATATTCTAAATTTCGAATTGAAGTGGAAAAATCCTATGTTTGTACAAGCATGGTAAGTGGTTTATCTCGAGAATAGAATCTCCATGGGTATCAAGCACAGCTGCTGGCAGGATTTTTGTTCAGGTTATTTGAATTAACTTTTACATTAACAACAAATAGCTGGTAATAATAAGTAAGTACTGAGATGGGCAGACCAGTATTACAATATTTGTGATACAGGTAATAAAGGATTAAAAATTAGATGTCAGTTTTATGTACAGTACAGCATTCCTGCATCTGTACATTTAACTGTGGCCTGAGTTACAAGCTGTTGGTCATTAATAGGAAAGTGACTTTTGTTAAATATTATGAGAGGTTCATGGAAAATCAGACTCCCATGCTGCTTTGAAATAGCAAGGAATCCCATCTGAAAATTGACATGATAAATTGGTTTTAGCACTGTATTATTTCACTTATAGAAGTTCCCATTTCAACACCATCATGAGGTCATGTTTTACCATGTAAGATCCTATGATGACTCTATTTTCCTTTTTTATACTCTTTATTGTTAGATCTTAATAAAATGTCGGAAATCCCATACAATTACCACTTCTGATATCAGGTACTTTAGCACCACCTTCCCTTCCACATCTGTAACCTCAGGTAATTAGACAGAATAAAGAAACAGGCAGGAGTTATGTTACACATTTAATAATGTATTATTAATAAAATTCCCAAAAATATTAAGGATGCAGAGCACAATGTCACAATTGAGAAACCTTACCCTTTACAGCCTAAGCAGAACTGCATCTTCAGTTCTTAGGCGGCTCTCAGCTTATTGTTAGTCTAGCTTGCTTTGCTACAACATGTCCTTTGAAGAGAGTATTGAAACAGGCCACATGGCTGACTCAGTACGACTGCTGAGATAGTGTTGTCTTCATCACAGTTCTCTTCATGGCCAGATGGTGAAAGAGAGAGGTAAAGGCAAGATGACTAACGTTATACCACTCTTACCGCAAAACACAAACCAATGAGGCCTTATAGTACAGAATAGCCTCTGATTCAAAACCAATCATAAACAGCCATACTTTAGACCAATAGAATTAATTTTCTTATCCCTTTCCTGACCTTATACCAATGAAAGCGCTCAGGTACAACTTATCCCCAATTTACTTTGTTTAAGCAGTTTAGGACCTTCCTGCGGTGGATGGCTTATACACTCATATAAGTCCAAACACAGTCACCCTTGTCAAGCTGGTCTGATGCTCACATCCTGAGTCAGTCCTAAAGACTGGGAGAGGTTGGTTAGGTGAATATCAAGGCACTGCTT
Organism: Polypterus bichir lapradei; assembly: GCA_026402145.1. Lineage (NCBI taxonomy): Eukaryota > Metazoa > Chordata > Cladistia > Polypteriformes > Polypteridae > Polypterus > Polypterus bichir. The sequence goes on from JANRMT010062813.1 coordinate 90,404,105, forward strand.
TGCTCATCAATTTTATTACATTACAAATATTACATTTGCTTTGTCTAGTTCACAAATAAAGACTAAGTATTTTTCAACTTTTATGCTAGAAATCACCCCACTACAGGTCATTTCTTAGGTCATTACTTAGGATCTCCTGCAGCCAAAGATGATAAGAGAGTCAGGGTACATACGTGACTAAGTGTCATCATGTAAGTGAAGGGATGGCATTGTAATGGCTATGATCACATTAAGGGTTCTGTTCCATGGTCTATGCATGTTATTAAGATCTCATGTATCAAATCAGCAGCTCTGCAAGCTGAAAAGCTGAATAGATTGATGGAGGAAATCAGATGAGGTTTATAAGGTTTGATTCTTCTTCACTGCAGTAATTTGGGTATTTAAAGATAAGTCAAATGCATCTTTCATGGGCCATGGCAAAAAAGAGTTATTGTACGCGATCCCAGGTTCCTCTGCATAAGACAGTCTGCTGAATGTGAATGCACTGGTGGCTGGTTCAGATAGGCCTGTGCCAGGAACTACCAACCATCTGTAAAATTCCCTTTTGTTTATGTCTTTTTTACTTACTGAAAAATAGTATCTAGTACCATAGTCAAATCATTCGAATGTTGCCAAAAAATATCAAACCTTAAATAGAAGGTTCAGCCTTTTCAACATATGTGTTTATTATAACACTTATCAGGGATCGTGACAAGAGCTGAAACTGGTAACCGTGTTTATATCTATCCTTTGCATTTTTATATTGTGTATTTTTCCTTTTAAACATTCACTTCCAACTAAAGTACATAAAAAAGTATCGATTTTTTTAAATGTGATGTTCAAATTCAAAAAACTTTTTTTTACATTTCAAAAATTAAAAAAAGACCTAGTTCTCTTCAAGTCTTTAATACATCTTTTAAGTATAAGAAGCATGTCAGCAGCATGGAAACTGACAAGTTTGACACTTCCACATACATTTTCCACATACTAAGTTATTAAATAATATTTACAAAGAGTGTCATTAAATTTTAAAATTAAGGAGGTGATTTCTTCTCAAACACACTCCAGATGCTCTCTCTGTGCAGTTTGCATATTCTCCCATTTCACCCATGGGAGCATCTTCCTCTGGATACATTTTCTCCCATGTCCCCAACTGCCAAAGATATGTGTGTATTGAATTAATTTGTGACTCGGAACTGTCCTGATGTAAGTGCAAGCGTGTTTCTGTGTGAAAGTGTCCTGTGATTGATGTGACCCATCCAGAGTTGATTTCAGCTCTGTGTTCAGTGCTACCAAGAAAGCCACTTAGAAAAAGAATGGGTGGGTTTACACTCAATTTAAACGGACTGCTCTATACATGAAAGGTGTGTGTTTTAATGTACGTATGTAAGATGGGTTCTGATGGCTACTGAATTACTAAGTGGAGATCATTTTAATATAAACAGCATATAGTGAAAAGGGGTAAAATTTACTTTTGTGTGTATAATCACAAGAGGCGAGATTGTACATTGTACTATAAGAGAAATGCCTTAGAGGGATGGAAACAGCATTGTGTTTATAGAGCTTACAGTTTCTGTAACTTTGGACCTAATTCTACAATTAGACTTACAACTTGATAGCACCTTTTCCCTGTTTATGCTTTTTAATCCACTTAAGAGTAATTTTTCACATCATGAAAAGAACAAAATGTAGTCATTAGCCAACTGTTATTAACACTGCTGTTTTTGTACTGCTGATTTCTTATTTCAGAATAATTTAATTATTTGATTGTAGTGGTATTACAGGTCACCTTCCAAGTAAACTATACATTGGACATTGTGAAATGATTAGACTCGACACACTCAAAAAGGTTTGGGGCAGCCACCCATGTATTATCCCTATGTATTATCCCAACGGGTTTTGAAAATCAGACTGAAGTATCTTCAATGGAGTCCAAATGCAAACCAAATACAGGTTGTAAAAATGGCAGCTTTAAATGCCAAGACCGGAAGTGACATATGAGAAGTGTCGTTCTTTCAGGCGCCAGAACCGGAAGTGATGTTCTCCTAGGCGCTGGAACCAAATGTGATGTCTTCAGGGATAAGTCAGACAGGTTTTCCCGTGTCTGATCTGTAGAGACAACAGAAGAAGGTTTAGCGCACTCTCACACCCCCTGGCCTGGCCTGGCGTGGAATTACCATCACATGGTCCATACAACTTCCTCATACTTGCACATGTGTGATAACATATTATACAACAGAGCTGTTTGGAATAATCATACTGTATACAATCTTACTTATTATATAAATTATTGTTAGTTTAGGACAAAGGAACACTTTTTAGTTTCATTAACAATGTGAGGTCACAGAGGGCCAATATCCCAGCAGCATCAAGCACTAGGAAATAACCCCGCCTTCAGATTCACACCAGTCCATTACGCACACATTTATAATCATCAAATAACTTGACATGCACTTCATTGGAAGGTGAGAGGAAGAACAGGGTACCCTTGAGTAGAACCCCCTCAAGGAGAACCCATCAAATGGATCAGGATTCAAACTGCGGGCATGAGTGTTGATTACCTAATTTTTTTTTTCTCTCTATTATAATAAAAAAACATTTTGGAAGAGAGACGAGGCATAACTTTCTCAGAGAGACACTTCCACATCCCACAAAACAAGACTTTGTGCCAAGAGATTTAACCACGCCCAGGGCCGGGAAATAAAAGAGAAAGAGTAGATGACAAAGTAGAATGTCATAAAGAATTAAAAAACGTTGGCGTGATACACATGCAGAGCAGGTTAGAGATAATGGAAATACGAAAAGTCTCAAAAGAATTATAGTAAAGATCGCATTAGCGCAAACAAACGGAAATTATTACTCGGTGAAATAACGGAAAAGCAAAAAGAGTTTGAATATATTATTCGGATTTAAACTTTAAGTCGGAGACTTAAAGTTTTGTTGATTGGTGACAGTGAAATCCACATACAGTGGAACCTCAGTTCACGAACGTCTCAGAACATGTACAAATCGTGTTACGTCCAAAACGTTCACCAAACTTTTGCATCTGTTCACGACCACACACTCAGTATATGAACAAGCCAATTTCCCTTTCGGTTTGTGCGCACCGATGATTTCCTCACGTGTTCGGTCTCTCCCTGTACTGTACATTGTTCTCAGTGCATCACGCAGGGGGACTCTCCCTCAAAACTGTAACTTCCTCTCAACCCAGCTTCCTCCTGTGATATAACGGGTCCACAGCTCCTGTCAAAAAGGCCAGTTTTAATAAATAACTAAATAAATAAAGCTGGTGCGAGAGAGAGTGCATGCTCGCGTGCAGCTGAGAGAGAGAGAGAGAGAGACAGCACAGGCTCGCGTGCAGCTGAGAGAG
>JANRMT010062813.1:90411569-90426040 GCA_026402145.1 Polypterus bichir lapradei
AACCGCAACTCTGTCCTTCGAGAGTTCCGCCCGGGGGACCGAGTTATGGTACTCGTTCCTACTTCTCATTCTAAGTTGCTCGCTCACTGGCAAGGGCCATACGAGGTTAAGGAGAGAAAGGGGCTGGTGGACTATTAGGTGAAACAACCCAATCGTCGACCAACTGAGAGGATCTACCACGTGAACCTCTTGAAACCTTGGAAAGACCGGGAGGAGATTCCTGACTCCCACAGGTCCCTCTCCCTCTTTTCGTGCATGACTGCCCTTAACCTCGGTAATGAGCTAAGTCCCAAACAGCGGCAAGAGTTAACGCATGTGATCCGAGCCATCCCCGAAGTGGTGAGCGAGTCACCCGGCCGGACCTCGCTGATTGCCCATGATATAGTCACAAACCCCAGAGTAATCGTCCGGGAGAGACCCTATAGACTCCCGGAGGCAAAACGTACTGAAGTGGAATTAGAGGTGCAACGAATGTTGGACATGGGCATAATTGAAGAAAGCCATAGTCCCTGGTCCAGCCCTATCGTCCTCGTTTCCAAGCCAGACGGCTCCTGGAGGTTTTGTAACGATTTCAGACGCCTGAATCAGGTGTCTAAGTTCGATGTCTACCCGATGCCTCGCATTGATGACCTCCTTGAGAGGCTGGGTACGGCCTGATACTTGACTACTCTGGATATGACAAAAGGGTATTGGCAAATTCCCTTAACGGAATCCGCAAAAGAGAAAACCGCCTTTAGCACCCCTAGTGGGCACTGGCAATATAAGGTCCTCCCATTCGGGCTGCACGGGCCACCCGCAACCTTTCAACGTCTGGTGGATGGAGTGCTGAAACCCCACCAGTCCTATAGTGCCGCCTACCTGGATGACGTTGTCATCTATTCCGGCACCTGGGAGGAGCATCTATTGCAGGTCTCTGCTGTCCTCACGACACTAGCTAAAGCCGGTCTCCGCATAAACCCCCGAAAGTGTTTTTTTGGCTTAAAGGAGGCCAAGTATTTAGGCTACCTGGTGGGACGGGGACAGGTTAGACCGCAGTGTTCAAAAATAAAAGACATCTTGGAATGGCCCCGTCTGAATACCAAGAGACAGGTGCAAGCTTTCTTGGGGTTAGCGGGGTATTACCGCCGGTTCGTGCCCCGTTTCTCCGAAAGGGCCGCGCCTTTGACTAATCTAACAAAGAAGGGTGCTCCCTTATACGTGGTGTGGAATGATAAGGCAGAGCACGCATTCAGTGACCTAAAGAAAGCCCTCACAACGACACCTGTATTAAGGACGCCCGATTTTGCGCTACCTTTTATTCTCCAGACCGACGCTTCGGACACAGGCCTGGGAGCCGTGTTGAGCCAAAGTGTCGATGGTGTCGAACACCCCGTGATGTACCTAAGCCGGAAACTGATGGACCGGGAGACCCGGTACGCGGCAGTGGAGAGGGAAGCTTTGGCCATTAAGTGGCCGGTGACCCATCTACGGTACTACCTGTTGGGTCGCGAATTCACTCTGGTGACTGATCACGCTGCACTTCAGTGGATGTCCCTACATAAAGAGTCGAATCCGCGGGTCACCAGGTGGTTTCTGGATTTGCAACCTTATAAGTTCACCGTCACTTATCGCCGAGGCACCCTTCAGGCCAATGCCGATGCCCTCTCTCGTATCCACGACCTCTCGGTTAGGTCCGCCCGACCTGACAGTCCTGGGCTAAGGGGAGGGTATTGTCACGCACGCGCGAGTAGGAGACCGCGGATGGATCCGAACACACCTGGAAAGACATTCGCCGGCAGGGAATGGCGGGGTACTAATTTTCTCCCTTTACTTTCTTCCAGGAAAAGAGACGCTCCGCCACCATAAGCCGGGTTTTGACCGCACTACGGTTACTTCCGCCCTTCCTCCGCCATCTTGTCCTGACGTCAGCAATCCCATCCTCCCTCACGGCTCCTTCCCAGCATTCCTCCACTTCCGGCTCCTCCCTTAAAAAATGGCCATGGACACTATCTTGGGTGTCGCGTATATGAACTGTTTTGTTTATATTTTTGACCAGTGATTTCTTTTGATATTGTGGAGCGTCTACAATATACGGGGCCGGAAAACCCCAAACCTTTATGTTGTGCATTGCTTCATCTTTTACTATATATATATATATATATATATATATATATATATATATATATATATAAATTAGTCAATACTAATTAAAGAATAAAGAAAAGTCTGATGGTCAAGGAAAGACAGAAAAAAACAAACAAAAAAAAAAAACTCCAGAGGGCTGGAGAAAAAAAATAAAATCTGCAGGGGTTCCAAGGCCATGAGACCACCCATCCCCCAATAGGCATCAAGTACTTGTACCAGGGCATCCACATCAATGACAAGAAGGACTGGTCTTGTAATGCTGAGGAACTCTATAAGAAAGGGTAAAGCAGGCTCTTTTTCCTTAGGAGACTGCATTCCTTTGATTTGGGTAATGAAATCCACATCTTCTATAATTCTTCATTGGCCAGTGAAATTTTCTATGCTGTGATGTGCTGGGCTGATAACATCTGTTCAAGAGAGGCCCGCTGAGTGAACAAGCTAATTTAAAGAGAAGGATGAGTTATGGGAAGCACTCTGGATGCCATGGAGGTAGTAGAGGAAGAAAAAAATAATCTGATGGTCATTTTGAATAATGCTGCACATCCTCTCTCTGACACTCTAGCATTGAATACTTTAGACAAAGAATCATTCCAAATAATTGTGTGAAGAATTGCTACTTTGGCTGCTAAATAATTCCTCTCATCATTAGCAAAGTCAGAAATGTTCTTCTTTTTTGATTCTTGTGTTTCTTCTATCTATCTATCTATCTATCTATGTAAATGAAACAAATAGGTACATTTCCACTTTATAAAACAAACAAAGTATAAAATATTCATTTTTTGCCAGTGATAAATTTTCTTAGATAGCATCCTCCTCAGTTGCATGCAGTCACTTGGATGTGAGGTCAGGCTTTTTTATTTAGAATGCAGAGTCCTGCTGTGTTAGACAGTTGAGATAAAGGAGAAACCTGGGCTTCTAAGTGGGTATGTCTGTTTCAGCCTCACTATATTTTTGATCTGGTATATCCTGGAATGGAGTACAGAGAGACAATGTGGAGGTGAGAGAGGCATGAAAAAGGAGTCAGAGACATAGCCAAAGGAAAGAGAAGAAAAAGATTCCAGAAAGATAACAGAGGGTCATGAGAAAGAATCCAATGTGGCCATTTTTAGCCCATGTGAAGAGAACGAAAAGTGCCACGGCAGGCTTGGAGTGGTTTTTTGAGCCTCACAGCTCTAACCCTTCTCCCTGAACTTCATTCAGCTTGGCCATTATACCACTATTAAATGCTTAAATACAAAAATGTGCCAATGAGGCCAGTCATCCCATTTGCTCCTTTGAATGGTTCTTCTCCATCTGTCCATTTCCAACAACTGTTCTTTTCTATGCCTGGATTGCAGATTGAAGGCAAGTCCAGCACTAATTTTCTTGCACACCCATGTGACAAAGGGAGGACATTTGGTCTACAAGCAAGGCATATTAGCAATAAATCAAACTAGGACAGAGGACATTCCATTGCTCCATCCATGTTCTAGCCTGCTTATCCAGTTCAAGGTTGCAGGGAAGCAATTGGAGCTGGAAACTAATTTTGGACAGGACACTAGTGCATCATCAAAGCACATGGTCACTCATATGGGACAAGTTTGGAGCTGCCAAATAACCCAAAGTGCACAAAAAACACAAATAATGTTTGATTTAGTGTGTAGATTTGTTGCAGATCCAGTATCCTAGGTTTAGTTGCTGTCTCTGTAGTTTTTGCCATTGTGCTCTCTGGATCTGATTCATTCTGGCTTCATTAACACTACAGTTTGTAAGTGTATCAAAGGTGGCTTGCAAAAAGCAATATATACAACACATTTGACACAACCATAGCTCTTTTTTGTCTGTTGACAAATCAGCTATAACAGCACATCCTGCAGTTCATGGAAAGAAGGCTGTGATACTGGACAGGGGAACAGCACTCACAAATGTAAGTACAAAAAAGTATATAAATGATTACATGCTTCTTTGTATACATGTAATTTGTATGCTTAAATGCTTCTTGTATATGTACTTGTAGGCTAATGTAAATCCTTATTGAACTAAACAGAATATTGAAGCAGACAATATTTCCTTTTATATAATATAAGGAAATGGCTCAGGGAAGTGGGAAATTTTCAACTGATGCTCAATGCACAAATAAACACATTACAAAATACATTTAATAATGAAATGTATTGTACAGTATATGCAATTAATGATGGTAATCAATATCTATTTAATATTCATTTTATGTTATGAAGAAAACATCATGAAGGTGTTGTCCATTTCTCCATACACATTCTGACAGCCTGTTGTGGAAATTCTGCATTGCTCGATGTAACATATCAGGAGGAATATCAACGGTTTCTTTGTCAATCCTACTTTTTAGTTCAGCAATGCTTGCAGGTCATGTGCAGTACACTTGGCTTTTAAGATGTCCCCACAGAAAAAAATCACAAACAGTGAGATCTGGGGATCTCGGAGGCCATGGAATGTCACCGTTGCATGAAATGACGTGCATTCCAAACAATTGTCAAATAGTTACCATTGATTGTCAGGCAGTATGCAAAATGGCTCTTCCTGGGGACTTTTTTTTAAGGCTGAATCTGTTTCTTCGAAATTACGCACCCATGGTGTAATCACATGAGCAGACAGGACACGATCATGACATCCTAACTGGTAATGATGCCGAAATTCCCTTTGTGCAGCAGTCACTATCAATATTCTTATAAAAGGCTTTCAGAGTGAACTCTTGTTGCACACCACTCCACTGGTCTATTATAACTAATGACAAGGGGTTCTAATTGAGGTCTCATTGGTCCCAAAAAACTGCCGACACCCCAGGATCATCAACACCTAGTTCCAAAATTTCCCATTTCCCTGTGCCACCCTGTATTTTGAATAAACACTGTGTCTTCTTTGAGTATTAGTTTGCATTGCTTTTCTGTACCAAAAACTTTAATTTTTGCTCTCAAGGTGGCTCTAGAGAGGCATGGTGGTGCAAGTGGTAGCACTGCCGCCTCACAGCAAGGTTTCCAGGGTTTGCATCCTGGAAGATATCTTTATGAAATTTGCATGTTTTCCCTGTATCTGTGCTGGTTTCCTCCGGGTACTGCAGTTTCCCACCACAGTCCAAAGACATGCAGGCTAAGTAATTTGGCATTGCTAATTTGGCTATGTATGTGGATATGTATGTTCACCCTATAATGGACTGGCACCTTGTCCAGGGATTGTCTTGTGCACTATTATTCCTGGGATAGGCTCCAGCTGCCTGGCAATCCTGCCCAGGATAAGAAGGTTAGAAAGATGGATGAAGATGAATGGAGGCTGCTGTACATCGAGTATCATATTCTTAAGCATGTGTAAAAACTGGTGAGGATAAATAAATACTAAAAATATCTAGAATTTACAGAACAATGGAGATGGATGAAATGACACACATGCTTGCATGCCAATATGTGGTATAAAAATGAATACAGTAATACACACAGACATCTGCATCATCAATACATCTGTATTCTCTCTGCAGGCTGTCCAGATTGGAGTGTGTTTATTAGAATCTTCATATTCACTGCAATAATTTCCAGATGTTGCATTTCCTTATCCTATAGCCTGTTTGGAAATAAATGTGTGAGATTGAAAGTTGTGAAATCTAAAGTGTCATCTGTGAGCCATACATAGATATAAGGATGAAGCACAATGTGTGGCTGAATTTACCTAGTGTATAACAGAACTTTGTGATTATGCTGCAATTAGCCATTGAAGCTGAAGTTTACATTGTAAATTCTTATTTGCCCTATGCATGGTTGGTTCTTTCCTTGAGCCCAGTGCTGCTGGGATAGGTGCACATACCCCCATGATGCTGATGTTAATAACCTTATTGGAAGGTAGATATAAGGTGGCACGGTGCCGCAGTGGTAGCGCTGCTTCCTCGCAGTAAGGAGCCCTGGGTTCGCTTCCCAGGTCCTCCCTGTGTGGAGTTTGCATGTTCTCCCAGTGTCTGCGTGGGTTTCCTCCAGGTGCTCCAGTTTCCTTCCACATTCCAAAGGCATGCCGGTTAGGTGCATTGGTGAGCCTAAATTGTCCCTAGTGTGTGCTTGGTATGTGTGTGTGTGTGTATGCCCTGCGGTAGGATGGCGCCCTGCCTGGGATTTCTTCCTGCCTTGCTCCCTGTGTTGGCTGGGATTGGCTCCAGTAGAACCTCGTGACCCTGTGTTAGGATATAGCGGGTTGGATAATAGATAGATAGATAGATAGATAGATAGATAGATAGATACCCCGCCTACTTGTCCCAACCTCATTTCCAGGTAAAGCCTTTCTGACCTCACTTCCGGTTCCACACTCCAGAGACACACCCCTTCCTGTCAACCCTCTATATAAACGACAATTTGTTCACTATACTTCAATTCTGTTTTGGACTTGCTCTATGAAGATTGCTATATTGCTGCATTTTTGCCTTTATTTCAAATTTATGGGATAGACACCCCACCTGAAACCTTCATATTTCTCTTTTTGATTATTTCCACATGTTAATACAAAATACTTTTAATGTCTCTGTCGAAAAAATATAAAAAGACAAGTCTGAGAGTGTATTACAGAATGTATGGCTTTCCAGACCAAAGTTAAAGAAAAGAATTTACCTAAAAGACATCAAAAAGACTTGTTAGAAACTGAATCATTACAATGAATAGAGAACTTATTGTTTCATGTGTAGGTGAGAACTGGATTAAAAGCTGACACAGTAATATGCTGAATACAAGATTTTTGTGTTTTTTAAGTGGGCTAGTCATACCAAATTTGTTTGCAATTCATCTATTACCCATTTCCTGATGGATTATTCTTACATTTTTGTACTTTGTATTAAAGAGTCCATCATATATCATACAACTTTTGCTCTAATGCTGGCATTTACAGCTTAAAATTATTCAGAGTGAACACAGATTCGTTAAGCTCTGGTCTAGTTCCAGGGAAGGCTTTTTTATACTCCAAAAATTTAAATATAATAATTAAATCACGTCTGAAGCTGGCCTTTTCACTTTTGAAAGTTTAACAGTGGCAGGATGCAGGTGCTGAAGTCTAAATTTGGTACTAATCTTTCATGTACATTTACATTTATTTGCTTGGCAGGCGCATTTATCCAAAGCAACTTACAAAAGAGGTAAACATAATTGAGTAATATTAAGCTAGGGCCTGTTTGTTCAGCAAGTGTAGCAGGACAGCTAACAAAAGTTAATTGCCTTAAATGAAAACGATGTAATACCTAATAAATATACAATTGTGGATTACAATCAATAAAGCAATTAAACTTAGTCTAAAAACAAATTAACCAACAATATGAAATGTCAAAAAGGCTTTTTTCTATCAATTAGATAGATATTCACAGAACAGACGGGTTTTCAATTACTTCTTAAATACATTGAGGGAGTCAGCAGTACTGATGGAGACAGCCTGCCCATTCCACCAACTCAGAAGAACTACACAGGAAAAGAGTCTGGATTGAGACTTGTTATCACACAGAGGTGGCATCACCAGATGGCCTCATCCTGAGTGGATGAGAAGGAGTTTGGGGCTTCACCAGTGTCTCTGTATACTCAGGTGCTGACCCACTGACTACTCTGTAGGCAAGCATCAAGTATTTGAACTTAATGTATGCTGCTACAGGGAGCCAATGTAGTGACCAGAAGAGAGGGGCAACATGTGCCTGTCTCAGCTGATCAAATATAAAATGGGCTTCTGCATGCTAGACCATCTGCCAGAAGTGAATTGCAGTAGTAAAGACATGGCAAAAGCAAAGCCTGGACCAAAAGTTGTTCTCGAAATTCTAACAGATATTGTCTGATCTTGTGGATGTTGCACAGTGTGAACCTGCAAGAAGCAGTAGAAATGTGATCTGAAAAAGATAGCTGCCCATCAATCTTGCTCTTTCTACTAAAATGATCCAGCATTCATAAGTAAGAATGAGTATGCCCAGTGATGGACTATTTTGCTCTGTCATAGTTAGCTTCTAACCCTTATGAGAGCTGGGTTGAGAACACAGAAAAATCCCAGGAGATACGTTAAGTCACTTGCCTCAAAGTGTGTTCTCCTGAAACTGTAAACCACCAGTAATTGACAATGTCCAGGAGGAATACTAAGTGAAACAAGACATACCCAGAAAGGTCCTCTACAGGACCAACACCCTCATGACCTAAGTGCAAGGCATTCAAGGAAAATATGGAGGAAAAGGAGACAGTTCACATATTCCAAAACAGTGATGTGCGGTGAGGTTCATGGCTGGTGAGGCACTGACTCATTCAGAGTCAGATTTACAAATATATGAACCAAAACGAGTAGCTTATTCACTATTCAGTTGGCAGCATGCACAATGACTACTGGTTATGTTTCATATCTCATCAGCATTCTTTACACACACAAAGGTAAGGAACATATTTGGCTAAGAAAAAACATTACTTTTAGAGCGGAGAGAGAACATTTGCTTTGTACCCTCCATGTGTTCTAAATTTGCCGTTGCAATTCCACAATTCATACTCATTCACTACAAATGAAAGTATTGAGTGGTGTCCAAAAAAACAGATTTAAATTTTGACCTTAATTGAAATATTTAGTTGCTTTTAAAAGTTTTTAATTCTGACGTTTAAATGAATTTTAATACAGACTATTCAACAAAAGGATAACAAGAAAAACAAAACAAAATTTTATTTAAGCTCAAAATTTAAATATTGGATTTTTTTTTCTTAGTCTGATCCCATTTTTTATAAAAATGAAAACTGTTTATGGTCTTACCTTTATTTGTAAATAAAATCCATGCGCCTATCCTTTTCCACAAATATCTCCGTCACTCTCTTGCAAAAGTCCTCCTTATTTTCCTTCAGTTTTAAAAGTCTTAATCTTCCATTTTGGCAGTCTGTCGGAACAAAAACTAAAAATAAATGGACTGCTGCAGAGCACTTGACTTTTAGATATCTCCAACTTATTGGCACCCAGAGCCTCTGAGTAGAAGAACATTAGCAATGCGCGCCTGTTGGGTTCACATCCGCCCCTTTGGAGAGGCACAGTACTGTCTGCCTCACCTTGTGCCTTTTCACTGAGGTTTTATGTCTGATCAGCAAGACTAAATAATGTCACACACATTCATTAAAGATATTAGGCAGACTGTGGAAAGTCAGGGTGTATAATAAATGTGCCTGCAAACATTATATTGGCAACATACAGAGAAACAGTAACAAGCACGCGCCAATTACATGCATCAACCCAGTATGTGAGGCATAGCGCAGTCTGAGGTGAGGTGAGGCTCATCGCTGCTTCACCTAACATTTTTCCCCTGCATTTGAACAGGAAATGCACCAATTCGGCGATTTTGACTATAAAAATTATCAAAATTATTGGAATCATACAGAAAACAAATTTATAGCATAGACCAGTGGATATATTTATTTTATGTTATCATTATTAGTTTTTCTACTTTTCATGGTGACATCACCTACCTTCCCTGACCGCATGTCCCTGTTTCAAAAATAATATGTACGGTGCAATCTGTGTATTCAGCAAGTAGTAGCACAGTTAAGCAATGATTAACATTTCTACAAAGACTTGAATTTGTTGAGGAGCACTAGAAAGGCAAGCTTGTTTCTCACCTTAATAAATCATTCATTTTACTTTTATCATGGAAGGACTGATGCATAAGGTCCCTTTTCACTGGTAAGAACACCACATAGATGTGACAACTAATTGTTGACAGGATAGACTCAAGCCCATGTAACCCTGCATGGAATGGTAATGGACAGAGGATAGAGGAATGGGCAGATGGATGGATCTCTCTATCTTATCAACTTTTATGGTTATTTTTTACATAGTTATTAAATACAGTTCAAAGTTAGTGGTCTCATGTTTTCACCATGAAGGTATGCAAAAATTCAGAAGAAGTTCTAATTTTTCTGTTTCAATATTTATTTACTATAACTACTAGTAATAGAAATATTTCAAGTACAGAGTAGAATTCAACAATAGATGATATTGCATAATACAATTTGGCCAATGTTGTAGATAGATAGATAGATAGATAATTTGATTGACTTCATGAAGTCTCCTAGCTAGTCACATTCATTCATTTAATTTATTGGTCAGTTGTTCCGATCACAGGGAATGTGGCTATGTAAGTGATTGTGATCTGGCCCCCCATACACTGTGTTTTTAACAAATGTTCCAACCCCTGCTGCCCCAAATAGCTTTCAGAAAAGGATGAATGACTTTGATCTAACTGTATTGTGAGAGAAAGCTGGAGTGCCTGGAAAAAATCCAATAAATATAGGAGGCAGGTGTATATTCAATGCAGAAAGTGACCAGGCCAGCAGTTATATCAGGTCCTGTAATCACTATACCACCATGTATACAAATTTACATATCATAAGATTACAGCAACAAGAAGATGAAAAGCTCTGTATGTACAAATGGACATTCAGCCATCTATTTTACTTTATCTCCATATACAATTCAAGGTTATGAAATCTGAGCCAAGCAGAAGTAAGTCATTATGCAGACATAGATGAAGCACTTTTAAATAGGAAGCTGAACACATTACAATAAAAGCTAAGTCCTGTCATTCATGGGTGCCTGAGAATCACCTTCTGAACTCTGCTAAGATTTGCAATACCACCCCAGGATGAGAGGAGAGAGCTAAATGTGTTTTCTCTGTTTTTTCCTACAGTAGCATGAAAATTCCCCATAAGGAATACTGAACTCTGCTCACAGTGTCCCAGAAACCCTGACCCATTCAGACTGGGATGCTGTAAAGCTGAGATATTTCCAGAGGAGGTGGTCTCACTTCAGGGAGAACTCTCTGTATATTGTAACTCCCAGTGACTGGCCACTTGTAAAGCTGAGCCTATATGGCTAAGAAGGCATTTAAGCAACCTAATTTCTCTTGTGCCACCGAGCACCTGTTTCTTTTAATTTTTTCAAACAATTGCACTAAACACGGTGGCCCAGTTGGCACACCTACTTTTCTTTGGGACTCCAGTCATCTTTCTGTTCATCACAATCCAAATGTTTTAAAACCAGCGCATAGCAATTCAGAATTTCTGGGGTAAGATTCTATCTCAGAAGCATACAATGGGTGGCAGGAACCAGTTCTGCACAGGGCACTCTAATGCATGTCCCTGTGCTTATTGTCACTGAGCTTATCTAAAGTTACCTTTTAACCACACACATACAGTACACATACATATCTTTGGAATGTGGGAGGACTATTGGTGTACCTCAAAAATTAAACAAATGGATATAGTGTCCTTGCCTAGATTCAAAACCCCATGTCCTGGAGCTATGAGGCATATTTGTGTACCTCAAAAATTAAACAAATGCACATAGTGGCTTTGCCTGGAGTGAAAACCCCATGTCCTGGAGCTATGAGGCAGCACTTCACTACTCTGCTGCAGAAGATAAGAATGCAAAGTGTATTCAAATCAGTATTGAATCACAAAAATAAGCAGCAGACAACATCAAAAGGGTTAGGGTCCAAGGTAAAAACTGAACGTCCTAATTTAGCAGCATAAATACAAGTATTTAGAGAGTGTTTAACTTTGAAGTTTTAGTCTAAAGGACTTTCTTACACAGAACATTGTAAGGAATAATAAAAGCTGAGTAATAGCTTGCAGAGGCATATGAAGCAGAATGTTAGGCCAGCAAGAATAAACTAGGAGAGATTGGACTTCTTGCAGGATTATATGTGGTGAACAGCACAAACTGGAAGTATGGGTCATGAATTCTAACTGCACATGTATTATAATGTTGAGGGGTCTGTCCCTATGACATCTAGTGTGTTCAAAAATCAGTATGTAGCTTGTTGAACAACAAAACACTGAAGATTTTGGGTGCCATTCCAGTATGCATCTGGCTTGGCCCTTTTTTCTGACTGGCTGACCACAATTATTTTTAATTCTTTCTGAAAATAAACCTCTCCATCTAGAAAAATAACTGCAAAGTCAGATCAATAGTAGCCTTAATTACAACTCTGATATTTAAAAAAATGAAAGCTACAGTAACTCAGGCTTTAAGAGTACATCACCTTTAGGGCTTTTATGAAAGGGACTAAATCCATAAGGCAAATCAGCAGAGCAAGCTTATTACACAAAAGTCTGCTCTGCAAGACATGACAAATACAAACCAAGAATAAATTAAAGGGGGTGTTAACTGTTCCTTTTGTATTGCAGAAACTTCCAAATCCCTGTGGTTTCATACTCATCTCTTCTGGATCATCTTGGTCATTGTGACCGGTGTTTGCGATTGCATCTAGACATAAAGACACCTGCATCTTAAGTCCTGCTTTTTCAAGCTTGTGACATTATGCATCAGTGGCTTGATTAAGTCTGGCAGCCAGCTTGGTGCTGTATGCTGTAACAGCAGATGTTAAGCCCCTATGACATAGCATTTGAGGTGCTGATGGCTACCAGAAGCAACTCAAAGAATCCAGCTGAAGTGAGAGAGCTTGATGCTGAGGTTCCTCTGCCTTGTTCTTGCACCATTTTATCTTTCGTTATTTATGATAGTAAATGTTTGCCTCTTTCCTCCACAGGATATGCTAATGTCTTTAAGGCCTGGGATTTAAGCGTATCACTTGGGACTACACAGCTTTCACCTTCTCATCACCCCAGTGAACCACTTGTCACATAGCAACTGTTAAGTAGGCAGGCAGCAGAATGCCATAAATCACTAAGAAACATGACAACTTTATTTTCAGTTGCTGTCATGTGGTTAGCACTGGTTCTATCCTTTGCTATTTTTCTATCTCTGTGGAGTTTATAAGTTCTCCTGTGTCCATGTAGTTTTGCTACTGCATATTCAAGTTTTTATTCACTTCCTAAAGATTTGTACATGCTACTTTAGATGAAGACTTTGTAAACAGCATGGTTGTGTTTGAAATGTACTGCACTTGTGATTTGGTGATGAGATGGACTGGTTAAGAAGGATTCTGGTATCCCATAGCAAAAAAAAAAATTCTGTTATTTAAGCCACTCAGCCAGTTCGATGCCATTGGTAGCTGCCCCCTATTCTGGCAGTACTGGGTACAAGAATGAAGCCCACTTATAATAAGGCGCCAGAATATTGCAATGCACACTCACTCAATTTATAATAGAGAATCACCATAAGAACACAAGAAGTTGGACGAACAAGATTAGACCATTCAGCCTATCAAGCTTGTTTTGATAGCTTTCAAAAGTCACCAAGGTTGTTGCTTCAACTACATGACAAAATTGTGTTTCAGATTTCCATAACTTTCTGTATGATGAAGTGATTCCAGGATTTCATCTTTCATTTCATTGTCTTCATTGTTACCTTTGAGATGGCCGTTGATAAAGGCACAACTTAAACTATTGCTGTCTTTTTTGTAGTGTGGTGAGCAGAACTTCACACATTGGATTAAATTAAAACACACACCTTTGTGATGAGGAAGGAAAAAGTCATGCAGACCTGGGGAAGAAAATGTAAACTACAGTCAAGTTGTGTCCAGAAACCCTTCGGGTCCATTCAGGAAAATAAACCATGCAAATATGGTTAAAGAGGTACCTGTAGGCAGCAGAAGACCTACAGAATATAGCTTTCACTGAGGACACCAGAAAAAAAGAGTAGAAACTGACATGGAAGTCACTAGATGACACCAAAAAGTAATAAAGTGAAGGAAAAACTTGTCTTTAAAGGTGACCCAGGAGCAGTTCTGGGCATATGACTATATTAATGTAAGACAGGTTACCAAAGATTCAGGTATTATAGCAAAAGCACATGATGAGGAGAGTGGCTTAATGCAAGGTGTGATACTAAGTTGCACCACTTTAAGTTCAAGGTGTTTAAAAGGAGCACCTAAAAAAATAGAAGGGGTGTTACAGGAGGAGGTAGTGCTTCGTGTGATTAAGGTTCACCAGTGAGATGATACAAATGTACAATATATTGTATACACATGCAAAAACAGAAACATATATGTGGACATATATAGTGGACAGCTAATGGGCTGTGATGATGGCAATTTCCCACTGATCCAGGGATTAGAACTGTGTGCTGATGTCCTTTCTCTTCCTCCATCTGCAGATCAAAAGATTAATGCCTATACCACCACTGACATCACTTCAATGTCCACCCACCTGGACTCACATCTTCCTGCTGGAAGAACTGAAAACCAGAAAATGCTCCTTCTTGGTTCACTTTGGAACTTTGTCTGCAGGAGACATCTCTGCTATTACTGCATGACTTCTGTTACTCTCTCAAACCTTCAGGTATATGAGGTCACCAAGGAGGTACCACAATTTTTATCTGTGTCTGTCTCAATGTTTACAACATATATTTATATACAGTAAGTATATATATATATATATATATATATATATATATATATATATATATAT
>JANRMT010062813.1:90426050-90442471 GCA_026402145.1 Polypterus bichir lapradei
TATATATATATATATATATATATATATATATATATATATATATATATACAGTATATGCTGTTTGCTTGTACAACAGTGGCAAATGCTAAACTGTAATCTACAAACAGGACCCTGCCATAACAATTTTTTTATCCAAATGTATATGGACCAGTTCTGACATATGCAAACTTGGGTTGATCCAGACTAACTGAAGTTTTGTGTGTAATGTGTCTCAGCACCAATCCTTCAAAGCACTTCATGGTGATTGGAGTGAGTGCCAGTGGTCTGTGAGTCCTTCATGTTATGTTGTGTTATTAATGTTATTTATTTTGGACAGTAGATGGCACTGTACAAATATGATATAAATAGAACTGGGAGAGGGATGGGAGGAGAGTTCCCAGAAGGAGATTGTATGACAGAGGTCTTTCTGTAATAAAGAAGGTATTTGGGGATTTCTTTGTGTACTAATCGATACAACAGAAATGGCAACGAGGGCGTGGTGCACAAGGCAGGTGCACTCCCTAGGCTTCCGAGGTGCGACCACGTGAGTGCGTAGGAAGAAGGGAGCAGAGCTGACCTCTGATGGTCTGGCTGTGATGCCTGGAGGCAGCCAAGATGGAGGTCGGCCGAAAGGAGGTCGTGGCTGCTGAGTCTGCGCTGGCTACGCGAGCAATGGGTGAGCCAGGGAGAAAGAGAAGGAGGTGGGCTGAGATCAGGAGGAGTTAGTCTGCATTTTAACCTCGGATTTTTAATGGATTTATTTCTTGATTTTTATCCTCACTTTCACAATGATTTTTATGGATTTATTTATGTACAGGTGGTCCCCAGGTTACGGACATCCGAACTACAAGATACAAACAGGGCCGCAACTGTGACGCATGCACCTTAGTAACTGCCGCTCCGTCATCTTCGGTCTGGGGATGCTGCAAGCAGTGGCTGGATGGAGGGTGGAGGGGGGTGATTTCACTGCTCGTGCAGTGTAGTGTCCCTCGGCGGCTCCCTGTGGCAAGCAAATTCACTCCCCGCCCACCACACACAGCTGCCCCATTCATTATTGGTGGGCGGCTGGTGATGCTGCAAGCGGTGACCCAGTTGTGGGGGCGATTTCGCTGCTCGTGCAGTGTAGTGTCCCTCAGGTGGCTCCCGGTGGCAAGCGATTTCACTGCCCGCCCACCACACACGGCTGCCCCCTTCAATCTTGTGCTGCTGCAAGTGGTGACCCGGTTGTGGCTGAACAGAGGCCATTGATGGTGAACAGGGAGGCGGGGGGTAGCATTGTAGTGTGCCTCTGATGTCTGCCTGTTGAATGGGGGCGGTGGTGGGCGATTCACTACACACTTTTCGCTGCACCGTGTTCATTCTTGGTGGGCGGACGCTTCAGGTAGCATACTGTAGTGGAGGTGACTGTGAGGTGGGCTGGTGGTGAACCGCCCCTCGCCACCCCCAATCATTCTCAATAGCAAGTCTGCTTGTACTGTTATGCACATAGCAGGAAGTTGTCTCTTGTCAGTACATCAGACGTGTTGACGGGTGCCTTCCTGCTGTGATAGCGTGGACAGTGCTGTGCAGAATAGCTCATCTTAACCTTTTGTCTTCACCCTTCAAGAATGTCTCTGAAACACAAATCTGATGCAAGTGCTGGTGATACAGTAAAGAAGAGAAAAACCATCACCATTGAAAATAAAGTAGAAATAATAAAAAAGGTCAGAGAGAGGTGAAACTCCATCATTCATTGGCAGAGCACTTGGTTACAGTCGGTCAACAATAGCATTTATTAAAATAGTGTACCTGTTCCGACTTACATACAAATTCAACATAAGTACAAACCCACAGTCCCTATCTCGTACGTAACCCGGGGACTGCCTGTACTCTTTTTTTGAACACTGCACTATTGACACTTGTTGATTTTACTTTTGTTTTGATTGGTTTTTAATTAAAGCACTTGAGCACTTTTTCCACCATCCTCTGGCATCATCAGTGAATTGTCCTCATTTGTCAGCTCATCTCGGTCATAACTATCGAGGGCATTGGTTCCACAGACTCCCATGTTAGAAGAGGGAATCTCTAGGGGACCAGCATCATCACAATTTGGTGGCAGCGGTGGGGACCGAAGAACAGGAAACCAATGAGCCAGCTGGATTGGTGGAAGATGAATTAGAATCTAAAGACCCCACGGACCCAAGCTGGAAGAGGACATTTTATAAGGACTGAGCTTTTTTAAAAGACATTTATTTATTGCTTATTTTATTGTCTTTTAAAAGTTCTTATTCTTTTAATGTCCTGTTTTTACAAAGGGGGCTTGGGTTGTTTTTAGGGCTTTTATTATTTATTGGTGTTTTTAGTACAGTGGTAGTGTGTCTGAGCCACGGACCTTGGCCGCCAGTTGCTCTGGGTTGATAGTGGTGTGGAACCTTCCTGTGCAGCTGGGGCTTAAGGTGGGAGGTATGTGGTATAGCAGGTCCGTGGCTTCAAAAAAAAAGGGCCAGTTTTAAATCCATAAAGCCGTGTCACACTCCGTGGGCATGACTGCACGACCGCGGGGAGTTAATGAGGTAGTTGGAGCGAGTCACACCTGCACATGTGGGTGCAATCGTTCTCAATTGCTTCATTGGCTTCCTGCAGCATGTGATTAAGGCGCTGCACCCACGGAGACATGAGTGTATATATACAGGTCAGCACAAGGAAAGAGGATGAAAATCAAAGAGGGGAGAAATCAAAGAGGTGAGGAAAAAAGAATCATAAGTGAAGGAGGTTAAAGTACATGAAAGGCAGGCTTGGGAAGTACGATCTGGCCACCTGGAAGGAGGAAGCAGTGCCAGCTGGGGCCCCGTGAAGGAGCGTTAGCAGTGGTGCTCTAGGGGCTAGTCCGCCCCACTGAATATTCGGGTGGAGTGTGGCGAGCAAGGCAGGTGCCCTCCCTAGGCTTTCGAGGTGCGACCACATGAGCGTGAAGGAAGAAGAGAGGAGAGCCGACCTCAGAGAGTCTGGCCATGTGCCTGGAGGCAGCTAAGACGGAGGTTGGCTGAAAGGAGCTTGTGGCTACTGTGTCTCCACCAGCTACGTAAGCAAAGGGTGAGCCGGGGAGAATTAGAAGGAGGTGGGCTGAGATCAGGAGGAGTTAGTCTGCATTTTAACCTCCGATTTTAATTTTGTTTTATCCCCACTTTTTACTGGATTTTTATGGATTTATATATGTACTCTTAGAACACTGCACAATTGACACTTTTGTTGATTTTTACTTTTGTGTTGATTGGTTTTTAATAAAATCACTTGAGCACTTTTTCCACCATCCTCTGGCATCATTAGTGAATTGTCCTCATATGTCAGCTCATCTCGGTCATATCTATCGATGGTGTTGGTTCAGCAGACTCCCATGTGAGAATTGGGAGTCTGTAGTGGATCGGCATTGTCACAATTTGGTGGCAGCGGTGGGATGAACTGGCAGTGGGGATCGAAGAGCAGGAGACCAATGAGCCAGCTGGATTGGTGGCAGATGAATTGGAATCTAAAGATCCCACGGACCCAAACTGAAGGAGGACATTTTTAAAGGTCTGAGCTTTTTTAAGAGACATTTATTTATTGCTTATTTTACTGTCTTTTAAGGGTTCTTATTCTTTTAATGTCCTGTTTTTATAAAGAAGGCTTGGAATTGTTTTAGTGCTTTTATTATTTATTGGTGGTTTTAGTGCAGTGGTCACCAACTGCACTGGGTTGGTAGTGGCGTGGAACCTTCCCGTACAGCTGGGGCTTAAGGAGGGAGGTATGTGCTATAGTGGGTCTGCGGCTTCAAAATAAAGCGCCAGGTTTTAAATACATAGAGCCATGTTGCTCTCCGTGGGCGTGATTGCACGACCGTGGGGAGTTAATGAGGTAGTTGGAGCGAATCGCATCTGCACGTGCGGGTGCAATCATTCTCAATTGCTTCATTGGCTTCCTGCAGTGTGTGATTAACGCACTGCACTCACGGAGATGCGAGTGTATATATACGGGTTGGCACAAGGAAAGAGGAAGAAAATCAAAGAGGGGAGAAATCAAAGAGGAGAGGAAAAAAGAACTGTATGTGAAGGAGGTTAAAGGACATGAAAGGCAGGCTTGGGAAGTACGATCTGGCCACCTGGAGGAAGGAAGCAGTGTGAGCTAGGGCCCCGTGAAGGAGCGTTAGCTGTGGTGCTCTAGGGGCTAGTTTTCCCCACTGAATATTCGGGTGGAGTGTGGCAAGCAAGGCAGGTGCCCTCCCTAGGCTTTCGAGGTGCGACCATGTGAGCGCGAAGGAAGAAGGGAAGACAGCCAACCTCGGACGGTCTGGCCGTGATGCCTAGAGGCAGCCAAGATGGAGGTCTGCCGAAAGGAGCTTGTGGCTACTGTGTCTCCGCCGGCTATTCAAGCAATGGGTGAGCCAGGGAGAATGAGATCAGGAGGAGTTAGTCTGCATTTTAACCTCCAATTTTAACGGATTTACTTATTGATTTTGTTTTATCCCCACTTTTTACTGGATTTTTATGGATTTATATAAGTCCTCTTTTAGAACACTGTGCAATTGTCACTTTTGTTGATTCTTACCTTTGTTTTGATTGGTTTTTAATAAAAGCACTTGAGCACTTTTTCCACCATCTTCTGGCATCATCAGTGAATTGTCCTCATATGTCAACTCATCTCGGTCATATCTATTGACGGTGTTGGTTCAGCAGACTCCCATGTGGGAAGAGGGAGTCTGTAGCGGACCGGCATCATCACAGTGTGCCTTCAGTAAATTTCTGATGTTGGAAATGCTGCTGTCCTGTGTTCTGTGGTATAAGAAAAAAAACCATAATTTTAGTTTCCTGCTCTTCACCATATTGATCTCCCTTCTTATTTTTCAGATTACTGTGCCTACCTTTCAGGGTGCAAATGGTACTGAACTTTTCATCATGTAAGTCTTCACTGGCATGTACTGCATGGCCCTGACTAGGAAAAACTCATGCCAGAAGTGTAAACAGGCAATTAAAAAAAAAACTAAGCAGTTCTCATTTTAATACTGGCAATTATCCTTAAGCCCTGTCGCTAAAGTGGAAACACATAAACACACTGTATTGACTGTTATGACATACAGTTGGAGGATGAGCACAGGATGAAACAACAGTCAAAATGTAGCCCAAAGAATTGCAGTCAAAAATACTAATTGCCAGTGCCTCTCTAAAACCCATCAAGGTGTAAATTATTAACCAGATAAATTATATATTACATACTTATTAAATAAAAGAGTAGCAAAACAAATGTTAAATTACATATTCCATATTCATAGCACACCCCAAATGTTTGGCTAATTGGTCCATCCTCTCAGTCAGACACATGCTTATAGCACTTGGCACAAAGACCATTTCACATACTGCTAGATGAAATATTTCTCTAGGTAAGCAATTCCATTGAGTAATTGATAGAAAAAAATGGAATTAAAAGTGCTTAAGAAATCAAAACTGAGGATTATTATGAACATTTTAATAATAAGTTATGTTATTGAGAGAAGCTTATTCTCAGTTTGAATAACATAACGAAAGACTATGCCCCATTGGCCTTTAATGCACAAATGCCACTGCTCTACACAACAAAGATGAGTCAGGCTAAAACATAATTCAATCAAAATCTGCTTTTGCAAATAATAAAAGATACAAAATGGAGTCTCCTTCACTACATAGGAATGCAACAGAGCACAAATGAATGACTGCTACTCTACCTAGGAGTGGGCATCTGCAAAGATCACAGCAAGAGTGCACAGTAAATCATTCAAGGTGGTGACAAAGAACCCTAGAGTAATGACTAATGATCTGCATTGCTACCATGAGTCTATGTTAAGAAAAATACTCAACAAGAAAGGTATTATGCAGGAAATGCCTAATCTCCAAGAAAAACAATTGCTGTTGGTCTCATGTGCATATTTTAAAATACTACCAGAATAATGTTCTGTGGAAGAATGAGTCAATAATTTACTTTTTGCTCAAGGTATACTGTGTTATGTATGGAAAGATTAAAGCACTGATTACCAACTCCCAGCTTTGAAGGAGCTGTTATGAAATTGGGATGCTTTTCTGGACAGCTTGTGGGCAATCAAGGGGGCAAGGGGTAATAAAATCCAGGTTAAATAAGGAAGGTCTCCAGGAATATATCAAAGCATCTACCAATTGCCAGAAGCTCAAACTTAGGTCACGACAGAATGGAAATGACGAAAAACAGAGTAGTACATCAAGGTGCCTTAGAATGAAGGAAAATCTGATATTTTAGAATCTGAGGTACAACAAAAGTCAGAGAGGCATCTAAAAAATGACAGGAATGCAGGTTGAACTGGTATGAACATGTAATGAGGAGAGACGATAAATATGTGGGTTAAAGACTGATGGGAACTGAAGTACAGGGAAGAGAAAACAAGGCAGGCCAAAGGAAAGGTGGATGGGTAAAGTAAAAGAAGACCTGAAGGAAAAGAGCTTGACTAGAAAGAAAGTGCAGGACCGAGCTGTTTGGAGAAGGCTGATCAAGCACATTGACTCCAAATAGAAGTGTGAAGAAGAAGAAGAAGAGTTCTGAACCCAGATTTAATGAAATGCACAGGCATGAAATGAAGTAAGATATTTAAGCAAGACATCTCATAAAACATAAATGATCGGTCCTGTAAAGGTAAAATGGTCAAAATGCCTCCCACACAATGCACAGGAAACATTTGCCTGAGGTTATTACTGCTAACCCATTGCTAAATCTAAGGGTTCATATATATTGTGGCAGATGCCTGGGGCGAAAACCCGGCCAGGACGTCTTGGAGGACCAGAAGAGGGCGTGCGCCCATCTCAGACCACGTGGGGGCAGCCACCCTGGTTGCTATGGGGACCACGGGTACAGAGCTTTGACGCTCAACCCTGTAGGGGCCCGTGGTCACCGCCAGGGGCTGCCCCGTTGCCTGGAGAGCCCTAGACCTCAGCACTTCCGCCACACCAGGAAGTGCTGGGGGCAAGAAGACTGGGGACACCCGGAGGGCTTCCGGGTGCGCAGCCGGCACTTCCGCCACACAGGGGAGTGTCCGCGGAGGAGTGTGGGTAAGCACCTGGAGCCCATCCGGGCTTGTATAAAAGGGGCCGCCTCCCTTCATTCGAACTGGAGTTGGGTGGAAATGGACAGGAGTCTTGCGAGAGAGGAGTGGAGGCGGCCTGAAGAAAGGCACTGGAGAGAGAGGCCTGGACTTTTGGGGATTGTTGCAGAGGCACTGGGTTGTGCACTGTGAAACTGTAAATAGTGTAAATAAATATGTGTGTGCTGGGTGACCAAACGTTGTCCGTCTGTCTGTGTCCTAGGCTCGTCTAACAATATATTGTTTTCAATTCTTGCCCTTAAATATTTAAACAGTATGTTCTATAAACATAGTACAACATAAAATCTGTTCTGCTTGTTGTTCGGTCCAGACTGATACTACCTTTTGTGACTGAAATCAGATCACACTTTTGGAACCATTCATGCAATAATGTAGAAGATTCCAGAAGATTCTCAGCCTGGCTGTGTATCTGTGTTTTTTTCTTTTTGGCTACTGTATTGTGGACTGCAGTAGTATGTAGGATGCACTCTCTCACAGTATTCATTATGAATGTATTCAATGCCTAATATGATACCTGTAATCACAAATTAGTAATCATCCTATGTTCAAGCAAATAACAAACCACAAAACTGTATAAAGCCATGTGCTTCAGGATTCTGGACAACCAGAGATGAGTTTATATATTGCAACCAAAGACATACAATAAATGTATCAAATCTACTGCAGTCTACTCAGTAAATAACACTCTGATTCAAGTGGAGCAGGCTAAACCTACAGAGAAGTATTTCAACATGCTTATTTTACTGTATATAGAAGGACTATTAGTAAAAACTGGTATTTTATTTAGTTGCAGCACCTATAAATACAAAATAGTGCATCTCTAGTACATTAATGCATTATCCATCTTGTTATTATACTCAGAAACTGGGTATGTTTGCATTTTAAGTATAAATATCCTACCAGTTATTGATGTCCTCTCTTTAACGTGTAAATGAAGAAGAAATTTGCCTTCTGCCTTAAGAACACCACAATCATGGCTCAGTTATACAATAATGATGGTCACAGTCATGCTTTCCATACTGTAATCTAAATTCTGATATATTGAAGCAACAACCCTTAGAAAATGTTGATTTTCTGCCTTGTTTTGTTATTTTAGAACTCTGAGTTAAGGCAATAGATATGACTTGGTAGCAATTTTTATTGATTGACATTTTGTATATACTTATCTATAGATACCACTCACTCTGCATAGATTACACTATAGCGAATAGGCCATGAATTAAATAATTAATAGCAATATTTCACAGTATAAATTGGTACTATTTCATATATTAAAGAAATATTTCAAATAAAGTAAAAAATAAAAATTTAATTTTTATTTAACTAGTTATTTTATACAATTATGTTATTCCAATGGGTAGTTGTTCCTTATACATTAAAGTGTATTCAGCCCTCAGCCTGAGAAGTATAATTTAGTATTTCATACCATAATTAGTTATTCTGTAAACTTCCTATTTCAAAACAGTATTTTATCATATAAAATAAGTGGGCACTTTAGAAAATAGCAGGCTTTAAAAGCGTAATTGGAATGTTCTAACTTTAACCGATATAAAAAAAATACAAACAGAAAAAATGAAAATGTTGAGGTTACATAAGGAATAAGTTCCATTTATTCAAGAGGAAGTTGGTAGGGCCCACAAAGCCCACTGTCAGCAAGGTTACTGGCTAGTCCAGCCTTTACAGTATAAAGGTGCCACAAGTGGACAAGTCAGGTTCATCTCCCATGTCCAGACAGACATGCTACGCTTCCAGACTTAGACATAACTACTTTAAATCTGTCCCTGCAAGTTAGCAGAATGAATACATTTCTGGTATTATTTATAAGTTTTCTATTTAACTTTGCAGGCTGAGGGTAGCAGTGTTACCTTAAAACCTCTTACTGGGAAGAAACTGGCCACACAGAAAAGGCAAATTGGGCCCACTGCACCCAGGAGGCAAGCAGAGCCTGGCTGTGGATGGTGCACCACCAGTCCAAGATAAAACCCTCTATGTAAACAAGGATGTAAGGGTGTGACTATCCAGTGTCACATAGCTGACGGTGGGGGTTGGGACACCAGCTTGTTAGACATTAGCACCGTTTCCAAACTCTGAGCTGGAACCATCTGTGAACGTCATTCCAAATCCCTTGGACTCACAGCAGCTTTTATATTGTACCTTGCCCAAGTCATTTAAGTGTAAGCAATGGAATAATAATTCTATGAAATAGGCAAAGAATGCTGTTGTCTCCATCAGTGGATCACATTTCTTGTTAAATAATGATCTATCACTGTGAAGTTTGCGACTTGGCCTATGCTCACCTTCTGGGGGCTCATTTAGGAGCTGATCTTTGACATCCCATTCGAATGGACTGGCATCAACACCATAGGCCTGCTTGAGCCATCAATATGGAGCCACAAGTATATACTTATCCTCATGGATAACACCACCCACTACCTAGAGACCCAAGTGAGTAGCTAAGTCCTGAAACTAGTGGGATCCCCAAATAAGTCCTCATGGGCCAACGGACACCTTTCACGTCTGGGATGTTGAGGAATATGGCCAAGATGCTGCGTATTACTTACCTCAGGACATCAATTTACCACTCCCAGAGAACTGCTCTGGTTAAGTGTGTTAGCCAGGTGCTATGGCAGATGCTGAGATGAGTGGTGCAAGCAGACGGAAGAGACAGGGACCAGCTTTTCCTCTTGTTTTGTTTGCCTTCTGCGAGTTCCTGCAGGTATCAATGATCTTCTCTCAGCTTTGAGCTGATTTACAGGATTCAGCTTTGTGGTCTGCTTCTCTGATTAGAAAGGGCTGGGAGGAGGAGGCAGCCCCTTCCTCCCATACCAATATCCAGCATGTTGCAAGTCTTCGTGACTGCGCTGCATAAGATGTGATCCCTTGTTAGTGAACATTTGGAGGTGGCTCAGCATGTGCAGGCTGGGTTGTACAAACAAGGTACCCAACATTGCGAGTTCTACCTGGGAGATAGAGTGATAGTTTTAATACCCATCTCCCACTCCAAACTCCTCACTCATTGGCAAGAACCATACAAGTGCAGAAACAAAGGGAATTAGTGGACTATTTAGTGTAGCAACCAAATCTATGCATTTATGATGTAAACCTCCTCAAGGCATTGCTTACTTCTACTGCTCCAAACTGACACCTTAGATACTAACCTTTGAGCCATGTTGAGCCAAGTCATCAAAGGAGGCGAAAAACCTGTAATGTACCTCAGCTGAAAACTATTGAACCAGTAAACAAAGTATGCAGTGGCTGAGGGGGAGACCCTGGTCATTAAATAAGCAATCACACAGCTCAGGTATTACCTGTTGGAAAAGGGGGTTCTTGCTGGTGACTGATCTTGTCTCAATCCAGTAATTGTGAACACAGAAGACATCTAACCCCTGGGTTACCTGTTAGTTCTTGAGCTTCAAGCCCTTCAAATTCATGGTTCAACTCAGGTCTGCCTGCCCCACATGGCTGAGTTAAGGGGGACTGGGCCATCCATGTGCACCTGGGGATAACCTTCATGCCTCAATACACATAAGCAATACCCCCATCTGGCTGCTGGAGCAAAAGCTCAAATTGGTTTTGAACTTCTTGGCTCTTTCATGGACTTTTGCAAACCTCAAATTTGGAATCTTTCTATGTTATTTTTGACAGTAACCTCTGTTTTAAGAAACAGATTAATTCTGTGGTCAAGAGTTGCTTTTTCAAGCTTTGAATTTTAGCAAAGGTTAAACTTTTTTATCTCCTAATGATCTTAAGAAAGTTACTCATGCTTTTAATTTTTCCCCATTTTTATTACTGAAACTCATTGAATTCTGGGATCAGTGAATTCCTGATATACAGGTTAAAATTGGTTCAGAATGCTGCTGCTGATTTCTTGGTTAGGGCAAAAAAGTCCAATTTTAGCCTCTTTACACTGGCTGCCAATTAGCTTTATAATTGATGTTAAAATTTTGCTCCGGGTTTTTAAATCAATACATGGGTATGCTCCCACATATTTCTCTGAATTGTGTTTTATACACCAGCAATCCAGAGAGCTTAGATCTACCTGTCAATTGTCTCTTGTTGACCCTTGTACTAAGTGCAAAACTAAGGCAGACAGGACTCTTGCAGCTGCTGTACCTCGTCTGTGGAATTCTTTACCTAATTACATTAAGGAGTCTCCTTCAATTGAACTGTTTAAAATGAGATTGAAGATGCATTCTATTCTCTAGCTTTCCGTGACCTTCAGTGATACTGATGGTATCGCTCCTCTTAGTCATTTGTTTGTTTTAATTTAATGCTGGATATATTGTGTTTTATTGTATTTTATTCTATTTATTTTATTTATGTTTATTGTATTTAATATTGAAAAGCTATAGTGAAGCACTTTGGCTGTGTTATTACTGATATTGTTTAAAATGTACTCTATAAATAAATTGACATTGACATTGAGAGGAGGTGCTGTCACTAACTATCCTTTCCCTCCCACCTGCAGTTCTGAGAAAACACCCAGTGAGGACATTTAACTCTGCCCATGATGCCCAGAAAAGGCCACACCCCTTTCAGATTTGACACCATAGAAAGGTACCTCTCAATTCAGCCTGGTAGAGGATGGAGCTCCTGTTCCATAACTTTTTACTCTAAATTCTGTGTTAAACAGGCTAATATGGGCCCATTTTATTGAGCCTCATGCACTGGAGCATTTTTTTTCTTTTTCTGTTTTCTTCTAACTGTTCCATCTAAACTCCTCACATCACTCAGGCAATTACATTATCTATCTTCCAAATTCAGCAGCCTTATGCTTTCATTGTTCCAAGATGGTCACACTGTTGTGTTATTACATCGCATGGCATGGCTGTGCTTGTGCCTGGTGGGTGCACTAGCAGTAATGCACTGGCGCTTGACATTAGGAAAGACATTTTTTCTCCTAAAAGAAAATTGGAAACATAGAGGGAATTTTCAGTTGACCCATATTACAGCACCCTTACTTTATTTTTTTATTCTTTATTTAACTGCTTTTGTTGGCAGTGTTTGTGCTTTGTGTATTTTCATATGGTTTTACAAGCCTTACTTATTTTACTGCCTTACTGTTTTTTTTTTTTTTTTT
Source organism: Polypterus bichir lapradei (assembly GCA_026402145.1). Classification (NCBI taxonomy): domain Eukaryota; kingdom Metazoa; phylum Chordata; class Cladistia; order Polypteriformes; family Polypteridae; genus Polypterus; species Polypterus bichir. Next base: position 90,438,221 of record JANRMT010062813.1, read on the forward strand.
GTTGGTTTTTTTTGTTTTGTTTTATGTTTGTTTTTGATTTTGAGAGCTGGTTTTCTTTTACAACTGACCACATTTAGTCAGGATTGTTCACTGGGCTCTTACATGCTCTCCAATAAATACCTCCAGGGTCTTCTACAAACAAACAGCAATTCTTTGTTTCTTGAAAGTCTCCCTGTTTTGGGTACAATCAAGGCAAATTAGCATAACATTTTTTGTTGTCTCCAGAAAATGTGTAGTGGGCCTACGTGAAGTGCTACATGTGTCTGTTCTGTTAGTAAGGTGTTGTATTTTTAACCTTTTTATGTGTGCAATGAAAAAATACCTGATACATGTTCCTTCAGTGTTTATAAGGGTGTCAATAAAAGCAGCAGTCATCCCTATTGGAATTGGGATATTCAGTTGTTCACACCATTGAGTTCTGGGTTACATAATTAAAAAAAAAAGGCAAATCATTCCATTCACAAAGGACAATAATAACAACTAAACAACTTCCTTGCTCATCTTTGCAACTGAAGCATAGCTGTCATCTACTATAAAAAGAAAATCCCATCAACACTTTTTATTTGGACAATCCTGGTTTCACTCCTTACAGATGTCTACTTGCTTGGTTCACCGTTGAGATTGTTTCAGTTTTCTCCATTTGAAATGGTTTATCTCTTTCAAGTTACATTTCAAGGATTTGCCAGCTTTCATCTCCTTTTCATCTTCTTCAGTAGTTGTGCTTTATACTGTATTGCACTATTTTGTGTCTTATTTATTATTCAATTCCTAAATAATAGGATGGAAATCTAGCTTGTCTTCTTATTATTGGCATTGTATACATGTATGTGTATATATATATATATACATACAGTATATATACTGTGAAGTATAGCAGCCCAGACACACACAGGCAGACACTGGTTTAGCCATTACCCACGTTTATTTACACTATTTACAACTATTTATAAAAGCCAAGTGCACCGCCACCAAACCCCCCAAAGTCTAGGCTCTCAGTCGCCACAAAACACACGGGCCTCTCCTCGCCTCCACTGCCACGACCTTGTCCTCTTCCTCACCCGACTCCAGCCTTGATTGCAGGGCGGCGGCTCCTTAAGTAGGTGGCTGATTGGTGACCACACCCAGCCACCTGCCACAATACTCCCCCGCTAGCTGGGACCTCCCGGTACCAGCGGACCAGTCCGCGAGGACGAAGATGCCTCGGCGCCAAGCCGACACATTGCAGGGTAGGGCCCGAGCCTGTAAAAAAAAATAGAAAAACAAGGCGCGGAGACGTTGCCCTGACGCAGCCCCTCGGCTCGTCCTCTCTGCTGGGCCAACGTTCTCCGCTCCGATCGGCCCTCTGTTGCCCCCTCTTTCGGCTTCCTCCTGCGGTAAGTCCACCTCCCGCGCTGCAGGGTATTTCTCTGCCTCCGCAGAGGCCGGCCCTTCGCGGGACATGCGCACCCAGCGACACGTCCTCCCTTGTCGGAGGAACTGGCTTCCCCAATCCGCTTCCTCTGCCTACTTTGGGACGCCGCGGCGGCTAGGATCTGCTTATTGTAAGACCGCAGACCCGGCCCCGCTGGCGTCCGGAGCTTTACGGGGTCGGTCTCACCTACCTTCCCCGCTGTACCTCTCCGTCCAGGAGCTCCTGCAGTGCGCTGATCCTCACTTGCCTGCGGCTCTTGATCCGACGCCACTGCCGTCCCTCCTGACTGCAGCGTCTCTGCCAGGAGGGCACATCGCTCGGCTGGCGGCAACAGCACAAGGCGCAGTTCTTCTTGCAGCTCCTGTAAGATTGCCGCCAAGGAGAAAGAAGCAGCCGGCAGAGGACTCTTACCTTGCGAGTAGTTCCACCTGCCGACTGCTCTCCGTGAGCCTTTCCCTGCGTCCCACTCGGGTTTCTTGGGCACACGGGACGGACATTCCCTGCTCTCGCCTTCGAGCAATTTCCAGCGAGAGAACAGGACACGCTGTCCAATCCCGCGCCTCTAACGTGGAGGAACTTCTGATCGGCCCGGCAGTGCTTCTGGCCCTCCCTTTTGTCTTTCCACAGGACCGAAGCCCCGACGAGTGCTAGGACCGACGCCGTTTGGAACCTGCCCTCCGGGAACGGGCCGCTCCGTGGGAGGACTCCCCGCCGGGAAGCCGATGGTGCCCCAGCTGGCGGGGACGGTGGAGGCGAGAGCGGCGCAGACCAGAGGGGCGCATTGAAGTCGGAGAGGGTGCCGAAATAAGGTGTCCCAGGGTGCCGTGTTGGACCCTGGGGACATAGTAGGACCCTCTCTGGGGACGTGCTGCCCTCTCGGGAAGTGCCGCTCGGACCAACATGTCTTCGCTGGCTGTGGGGCACTGTGGCATCCGGCCGGGACGCCCAGGAGGACCGGAGGAGGACTTGTACCTCCTCCAGACCATGAGGGGGCGACCGCCCTAGGTATGTTGGGGGCCACGGGTAGAGGGCTTGGAAGCCCAGCCCTGTAGGGACCCGTGGCCACCACCAGGCGGTGCCCCGGTGCCTGTAGAAACCTGGAGTCCAGCACTTCCGCCACACCAGGAAGTGCTGGGGGGAAGAAGACAGGGGACACCCTTAGGGCTTCCGGGTGCGCAGCCGGCACTTCCGCCACACTGGGGCGTGTCCGCGGAGGAATGCTGGGAAGCAGCTGGAGCCCATCCGGGTTTCTATTTAAGGGGCCGCCTCCCTTCATTGAGTGGCGGAAGTCGGGTGGAAGAGAGACGGAGCTGGAGAGAGGACTGGAGGTGGCCAGAAAAGCTAAAAGACTTTGTGCCCTGGACATTGGGGGAACGGTGCTGGAGGCACTGGGAAGTGCACTAACTGTAAATATTGTAAATAAACGTGCGTGTTGGGTGAAACAACGATGTCCATCTGTCTGTGTCCGGGTTCAAGTTCACTATATATATATATAAATATATAAAAAAACAGAGATAGATATAGACCCATATATATATAGTGGTAGGGTATGGGCCCTGGCTGGGAAACTCTGATTATGGAAGAGCTGAGGGAGTATTTCCAGGACAGTATTTCAAGGGGCCGGTCACCAGAAGTGGAGCCTGAGGAGGAGTGGAGGCAGAAAGACTGGCGGCATAAGGGACTGTGTTGGACTGTGAGCCTTGTGTGCTTTGAAGACAATGAAAATAAATGTGTGTGTTGTGTGGCAATTGGTGTCATGCTTGTTTGTGCCAGGGTTAGAACAGCAGTACACGCTCTGGGAATCACTATATATATATATACATATTGCGACAGCAGGGGTCGCTGTTGACCCCTGAACCCCACAGACAACACATCCAGACACCAGGTTAAAGTTCCAAAAATTAATTTATTTTTACAGTAATGTGCACAAAGCACCTTCACCTCCACTATTCTCAATAATCTATACTAATAAAAGGCAAAGCCCTCACTGACTCACTCACTGACTGACTGACTGACTGACTGACTGACTGACTCATCACTAATTCTCCAACTTCCCGTGTAGGTAGAAGGCTGAAATTTGGCAGTCTCATTCCTTACAGCTTCCTTACAAAAGTTGGGCAGGTTTCATTTCGAAATTCTACGCGTAATGGTCATAACTGGAAGGTATTTTTCTCCATTTACTGTAATGGAGTTGAGCTTGACCGCCGTGGGGGCGGAGTTTCGTGTGACATCATCACGCCGCCCACGTAATCACGTGAACTGACTGTCAACGCACTATGTAGAAAACCAGGAAGAGCTCCAAAATATGCTGAACAAAACATGCATTATATAATTGAGAAGGCAGCGAAACAATAAGAAGCGAGCGAGTGGCATATACTACCATATTCATCATTGCAGCTACTTCGGAAACAAAGCAAGGTATAAACCTAAACTTTAAAATAAGTTAATAGACAGGCTGCCGCTGGCGTTTTTAATGCCCACGGGTAATGCGGGATACAAGTTTAATGAGAGAACGCAGGATATAAACGAGAGTTTTGATCACTTTGTAACTAAGTTAAAATTGCAGGTGAAGGGGTGTGCTTATGCAAATTCCGAGAGACTGTGTTTGTGGGGGATTGACAGTTAAGGCGGGTGGAGGAGTCACGTCATCATATCCCCTCCCATTTACCTCATTTCGCTCTGAGCTGAGCTCCGCGGCTAACGCCGTCTTCCGAAGCAACTTCGTCACACTGCCACCTAAAGTCAAAACTTAAATATATAAAGTCAGCGTCAGAATATATAAACTCAGCGCTGGAATATATAAAGTCAGCGTCGGAATATATTGTCACGCTTGGGTCACA
>JANRMT010062813.1:90457471-90469349 GCA_026402145.1 Polypterus bichir lapradei
TGTAGATATGTATATATATATGTGTATATACAGTATATATGTAGATATGTATATGTATATATATGTATATATGTGTGTGTGTGTGTGTGTGTATATATATATATGTACAGTATATGTATGTATGTGTATATATATATATATGTATGTATGTGTGTATATATATTGATTTTATTGCACTAAGTGAAACGTGGCTTAACTCAGACGGCGTGGCTGTTTTAATCGAATCTGCGCCTCCAGATTACAGTTTTACTCGTGCAGACCGGCAGGGAAAGAAGGGCGGCGGCTTGGCAAACATTTACCGGTTAAAGTGTAAAGATGTTAGTTTTGGTAAATTTAAGTCCTTTGAATATCTCGCCATTGTTATTCATGGAGATTCTCACGTTCTAGTTTTATCCGTGTATAGACCTCCTAAATTTAACGCGTCTTTCTTTGAGGAATTCTCAGACTTAATGTCAATTTTAATTATGAACTATGACACACTCTTAATTGTCGGTGACTTTAACTTTCATATCGATAATCAGTGTGACCTAAAAGTAAAGGAATTCATGAACCTCCTGGACTCTTTTGATTTGAGACAGCTCGTTAATCAACCTACACATAAAACAGGTCATACGTTAGACTTAGTGATAAAGGACTTAAAGTTGATATGAAGCAGATCATTGATATTGGTCTATCAACTATAATAGCGAGGATAATGTAAATAGTAAGGTGGAAAACTTTAATTCTAAAGTAAGAGCTGCTGTTGACATAGTTGCACCTGAAAAGACCATTAAAAAATCTTCTGGCATTGTTATTCCATGGAAGACCCAAAGAGTGTCTGATTTAAAAAGAACATGTCGTAGAGCTGAGCGTAAATGGAGGAAAACTAAACTAACTATCCATTATGAGATATTGAAGGTTAAAATAACAGAATACAATAACACAGTCCGTCTTGAGAGGCGCTGCTATTTCTCTAAGATTATAAATAACAATACTAGTAATCCCAGAGTCTTATTTTCTACAATTGATCATCTGCTAAACCCAGGTAACACAAAGGAATGCCCCCAAAATACTTCCAGTGAAACCTGTGAGAACATTGCTGTATTTTTCAATCAAAAAATTCATGATATTAGAAATAACATAGTATATCTCCCCAACACTGCGGAACCTCCTAAGCCCCAGAACTCCGTTATAAACAAATTATATTCTTTCACCAGGACAGATTTACCTGATTTACATAGAATAATCTCTCAACTGAAACCCTCCACCTGCGTCCTTGACCCAATACTAACAAGGTTTTTCAAGGAAGTATCAGGCATGCTAACTGATAATATTCTTAACATAGTAAATTCGTCATTAAATACGGGGGTCTTCCCAGACTGTCTTAAGACTGCTGTAGTTAAACCCCTACTCAAGAAAAATAATCTTGACCCCTCTGCTTTTGAAAATTTTAGACCCATTTCTAACCTGCCCTTCTTAAGTAAAATTCTAGAGAAGGCAGTCATTATGCAGTTAAATGACCACCTCAATAAACATGCTATTCTTAATAAATTTCAGTCAGGTTTCAGAACAAATCACAGCACAGAAACTGCACTCGTTAAAGTCGTAAATGACTTGCGGGTAAATGCAGACAGAGGCCATTTATCTGTTCTTATCCTCCTCGATCTGAGTGCCGCATTTGACACCATTGATCACAATATTCTTAGAAATCGCCTTAGTCAATGGGTGGGCCTCTCTGGCAGTGTCTTAAATTGGTTTGAATCCTACCTGGCAGGGAGAAAATTCTTTGTGAGTTGTGGTAATCACATCTCAAAGACACATGATATTCTATATGGTGTTCCGCAAGGCTCTATCCTGGGTCCGCTGCTCTTCTCAATCTATATGCTTCCGTTAGGTCAGATTATCTCAGGTTACAACGTGAGCTACCACAGCTATGCTGATGACACACAGCTGTACTTATCAATAGCACCTGATGACACTGACTCTCACGATTCACTAACACAATGTCTTACTGGTATTTCTGAATGGATGAATAGTAATTTTGTCAAACTAAATAAAGAGAAAACTGAAATTTTAGTGATTGGCAATAATGGATTCAATGAGGTTATCAGAAATAAACTTGATGCATTAGGATTAAAAGTTAAGACGGAAGTAAAAAATTTAGGGGTAACTGTTGACTGTAACCTGAATTTTAAATCGCATATTCATCAGACCACTAGGACAGCATTTTTTCACTTAAGAAACATAGCAAAAGTTAGACCTCTTATATCATTGAAAGATGCTGAGAAATTAATTCACGCTTTTGTTTTCAGTCGACTAGATTACTGTAACGCAGTCCTCTCAGGACTACCCAAAAAAGACATACAGTAAATCGATTGCAATGAGTGCAAAATGCAGCTGCTAGAACCCTAACTAGGAAAAGAAAATCCAAACACATTTCTCCAGTTTTGACGTCACTACACTGGTTACCTGTGTCTTTCAGAATTGACTTTAAAATTCTGCTTATGGTTTATAAAGCCTTAAATAATCACACTCCATCTTATATATCAGAATGTCTGACACCCTATATTCCAGATTGTAACTTTAGATCCTCAAATGAGTGTCTCCTTACAATTCCAAAAGCTAAATTTAAAAGAAGTGGTGAGGCGGCCTTCTGCTGTTATGCACCTAAAATCAGGAATAGCCTGCCAATAGGAATTCGCCAGGCTAATACAGTAGAGCACTTTAAAACACTGCTGAAAACACATTACTTTAACATGGCCTTCTCATAAATTCACTTTAACTTAATCCTGATACTCTGTATGTTCAATTCATCATAATAACTATTCATGGTGGCTCTAAAATCCGTACTGACCCCTGCTCTCTCTTCTGTTTCTTTTTCCGGTTTCTTTATGGTGGCGGCCTGCGCCACCAACACCTACTCAAAGCATCATGATGCTCCAGCATTGATGGACTAAAAGCCAGAAGTCTACGTGACCATCATCATCAAGTCCTTCTGTGAGAACCTTAAATACAAAGAGGACTGTTTCATTTGTTAGGTAGAATGCCCAGAGGGGACTGGGTGGTCTCATGGTCTGGAATTCCTGCAGATTTTATTTTTTTCTCCAGCCATCTGGAGTTTTTTTTTTGTTTTTCTGTCCACCCTGGCCATCGGACCTTACTCTTATTCTATGTTAATTAATGTTGACTTATTTTATTTTCTTACTGTGTCTTTTATTTTTCTGTTCTCCATTATGTAAAGCACTTTGAGCTAATTTTTTTCTGTATGAGAATGTACTATATAAATAAATGTTGTTGTTGTTGTTATATATGTATGTATGTGTCTGTATATATATATATGTATGTATGTGTGTGTGTATGTATATATATATATATGTGTGTGTATATATATATGTGTGTCTGTATGTATGTGTGTATATGTATGTGTGTAGATATGTATATATATGTATATATATGTGGATGCATGTGTATATATATATATGCATGTATGTATGTATGTGTATATATATATATATGTGTATATGTATATATGTAGATATGTATGTATATGTATATATGTATATGGATATGTGTATATGTATATATATGTTTATATGTATGTGTGTGTGTGTATATATATATATATATATACTGTATATATATATATATATATATATATATATATGTGTGTGTGCATGTATGTATGTGTGCATATATATATGTATGTGTATGTATATGTATGTGTGTATATATGTTGATATATGTATATATATATATGTGGATGTATGTGTATATATTTATATATATGTTGTGGACGCTGTCCCGGACACAGACAGACGGAGAGCATATTTCACCCAACACACTGTTTATTTACAAAGTATTTGCAAACTGTGCACTCACACCCCAGTGCCTCTTGCACCGATTCCCCCAAGTCCAGGCCTCACAGTCTCTGTGCCTTTCTCTCCTGGCCGCCTCCAGTCCTCACTCCAGCTCCGTCCTCTTCCACCCGACTTCTGCTGCTCACTGAAGGGAGGCGGCCCCTTATATATGCTTCCCGGACAAGCACCAGGTGTTCCCGGCATTCTTCCCTTGGCCACGCCCCAGCGTGGCGGAAGTGCCGGCTGTCCTCCCGGCAGCTCTCCGGGTGTCCTCCAAAGTCTTCCCCCTGGCACTTCCTGGGCTCCCGGGATAATCAGGCACTGGGGCGCCGCCTGGCGGTGGCCACGGGTCCCTACAGGGCTGGGCTTCCAAGCCCTCTACCCGAGGCCTCCAGTAAAACCAGGACGGACGCCCCGTCTCGGTCTGGAGGAGGCACAAGACCTCCTCCGGTCCTCCTGGGCGTCCCGGCTGGGCTCCTGCCTCGGCCGGATGTGGCAGATGGTCTGGAAGTGGGGCGCCGCCTGGCGGTGGCCATGGGCCCCTAGAGGGCTGGGCTTCCATGCCCCCTACCCGAGGCCACCAGCGTAACCAGGACGAACGCCCCCTCGCGGTCTGGAGGAGGCACAAGCCCTCCTCCGGTCCTCCTGGGCGTCCCAGCCGGGGACCACAATGTATATATATGTGTATATGTATATGTGTAGATATGTATGTATATGTATATATATGTTTATATGTGTGTGTGTGTCTGTATATATATATATATATATATATATATGTGACAGCAACACTCATAACAGTGACAAAACAATTACATTAACAATCATGTTACGTTATTTTTAAAATGTTTCCTTTTCTTTTTCATTACTTCTTTAACACACTACTTCTCCGCTGCAAAGCACGGGTATTTTGCTAGTAAATCAATGATACAATAATCACACACAATCCTCCACTCTCAGAAGCTCTATCACCCTTCCCCCCAACTCGGCTCTCCCTGCTGGGTTTCCCACAGTCCTTTTATATCATTGACCCGGAAGTGGTTCTGTCCCTCAGTCCATGTCAGATGGAATCTTCTTCTTTTCTTCAGCTATAACAAAAATACTTGTGCCTTCCTGCAGTGTTCCCTGGCGGCCCTCACGGTATCCAGCAGGGCTGTGAAGTCAAACTCCATTGTCCATGATGCCCTGTTGGAATTCGGGGCCCCTCCATGTTGCAGGGAGGACACCATCTAGCGGCGTGGGGGTATTGGCCGGGATAAACTGCCGGCCATATATCATAATATATAAAGATGTACCTGTATATATATATAAATATATACAGCTCACTAGGAAAGAAAGACGTCGCTGGAAGCTTTTAATTCCCCCAGCATGCTAGATAGCAGCAGCCCAGGATGTTGGAGATCCCTACGAAACCAACAAGGCATCCCGGGAGATTCAGTTCGGCAGTGCAGACCTGCTGGAGTCACTGGGGGCTACGAGAGGTCATTGCAGGGAGACAAGCTCCCTCTTATAATGGACTTCTTCCCCCTGGCACTGGAAGTACTCCTGGGTCTGTAATAAAAGGGACCGCACTCCCTTATCCACGCGAGTCGGAGCTGGGAGGTAGTGGAGCAACGTTTGAGTGGAGGAGGGTAGTGCAGTAGGAAGGAAGTATTGTTTAGAGAAAAAACTATGTTTTGTGCTTATGTAACATTTTTGGAGGTATTTTTAATACAAATCTTCTATTATTTCAACCCGGGACTGTGCTTGTGTGTTAGTGATTGGGTTTGGGCTTGCTAGTGCCCGGGTATCCACAATATATATATATATATATATATTTTTTTTTTTACATATATAAAATATAGTATGGTATAGTATACAGTATATTCACCAATCAGGAACAAAATTAAAAGCACCTTCCTAATTTTATGTAGGTACCCCTCATGCCACTAACCTCTGAAGGTATCCAGCACTAAGGCACTAGCAGCAGATCCTTTAAGTGCTGCAAGTTGCGAGGTGGGGCCTCCATGAATCAGAATTTGGTTTTTTTCAGCAAATTTAACAGATACTCAATCGGATTGAGATCTGGGGAATTTGGAAGCCAAGTCAACACCTTGAACTGCTTGTCATGTCACCTAAGCCATTCCTGAACAATGTTTGCAGTGTGGCATGGCACATTGTTCTGCTGAAAGAGGCAAATGCAAGCAGGGAATACCAGTGCCATGAAGGGGTCTATGTGGTCAGCAACAATCTTGAGGTAAGTGGTAAGTGTCAAAGTAACATCTACATGAATGCCAGGAGGCAAGGTTTCTGAGCAGAATATTGCCCAGAGAATCACATTGCCTTTGCCAGCTTGCCTACTCCCCATAATGCATCCTTCAGGCATCTCGTCCCCAGATAACCATTGTATACACACCTGGACATCCACATGATTTAAAAGAAAATGTGATTCATCAGACCATGCCACCTTCTTCCACTGCTCCATAGTCCAGTTTTGATGCTCATATTCTATTGCACTTGGGGGTACGCTGCATTGCTTGCACATGAGATTGGAGTGAAAAGAAGCCATCAACAATCAGTCGAAATCCCAAAATCTCAATGGAAGGCACTGAGAAAATACATTTCTCACCATTCAATGTGAGGTGATGAGTGCTTAATACTCTGTGGAGGCGTTCATCAAGGTCAAGGTCTCTTTTAGTGACCACGTGTGTTCTGTCTGCCTAAGATCATTGGTGATAATAACTTCTGGGATTTAAAACTGTTCACTCTTTCCACAGCCTCACCCCGTAATATAAATGGGGGTGTGCTTTATCTGATGCTTCTAGAAATCAATAATCATCCCCTCAGTCTTGTTGATGTTCAGAGAGGGATCATTGTCCTTACACCACTCTGAAAGGAGCCCAATCTTCTCTTGATAATCTGTCTCATCATTATCTGTAGTCAAGCCTATGATAGTGGGAACGTCAGCAAACTTAATGATGGTATTAGAGCTATATCTGGCCATACAGTCAAGGCTGAACAGCACAGAGCAGGAGACTTAGCACCTTGCCTTTGGGGTGCCAGTGTTTAGAATCAGCGTAGAGGAGGAATGTCTACAAATCCATAGGTGCTCCGGCCTGCCAGTCAAAACGTCCAGCATCCAATAGCACAAAAAGGAATTGAGACCCAGGCGAAGGGGCTCAGTGATCAGCCTGGAAAGAATTACAATGTTGAAGGCAGAGTTGTAATCTACAAATAAGTCAGATATAAGAGCTCTCTCTATCCAGATGTTCCAAGGTGCTGTGCAGTGCAAGTGCTACTGCGTTCTCTGTAGACCTGTTGTGTTTATAAGCAAACTGCACATGGTCCAAGCTGTTTGGAATAATACTTTTAATGTGTCCCAGTACCAGTCTTTTAAAACACTTCAAAATAATAGGAGTCAGGGCTACTGAATGACAACAACAACAACAACAACAACAACATTTATTTATATAGCACATTTTCATACAAATAATAGCTCAAAGTGCTAATGACAGTCATTAAGGTATTGTGCATTGTTTTTCTTAGCCACTGGAATAATCATATTTCGCTCAGAGAAAGGTTAAATATGTCCTGAAAAACAACATCTAAATGATCACTGTGCATTTTTAAAACTATTCCACTAATTTGAATGGGTTCAGATGCCTTTCTAACATTGATTTTTCTGAAAGGCTTCCTCATGTCCTCTGCAGTGACAGTTAAGGTGCAGCCTTGTTGCCCTGTAGGTAAGTGTACTGGAGGCTCTCTCTCGCTGCACTCAAAACGTTGAACTGATTTGGATGAAAAGAGCTCCAGCGACTACTGGTCTCTAATAATCATCCAGTTCCTGGATGCCCTTCCACTTTTGTGAGACATCATGAGTTCTACTAAACTGTAATACTAAGCACCTCCCGTACTGCCTATGTGATCACTTTCCTGAGTACATACCTGCAGCTCTTGGTGGGTTCTGCATCATCACACTGGAATGCAATGGTGAAAGCCTTTAGCTTCCTGTGAATTTCACTGTTAAACCACGGCTTCTGATTTCGAAATGACCAAATCCTGGGCAGCTGGGGTTGGGTCATGCACAATAATGTCATCTAGATAGATGACCATTCCAGGAATCCCAGCAAAGGTAGTAGACAACTACTGAAAACATCTGGGGGCAGAGGTGAGGGCAAATGGTACAATAGTTAAACAAAACACCCGATTCTGGATGACAGTCATAGCTCTGATTTCAGCGTAGAAAGGAATTGGCAGGCACCCTTGGCAAAGGTTCATTTTGGAAAATACTTTAGAGCCATGGGACTAGGTGGTGAGTGTCTCAGGGTTTGATAATGGGTATTTACCTGGTATTACTGTTTTCTACACAGCCCTGAGGTCAATGTGCACAAGCAAGCCCCGATCATTTTTTGGCTATCACCAGGATTGAGACCCATGGTGAGGCATTAACTTGTTCAATGAATTCTCCAACAGGCTGCATAGTTCAACAGTCACACTCTCCTGGACAGACACGTGAACTTCACACAGAGATTTGATGACGGTGTTTATTGTAGGATCAAGCAGAGACTGGTGGTGGTTAAAAGCTGAAAGACGATCATAACCTGTAAAATGGCCCCAGCCATTGCTGAGGCCACGGTGAGCCGACAGTAAGGACAGTTGACCCATAAGGATCTAGTGTGAAATAAATAGCCATACACACAACAAAGGTTTGGGGTAGCCATCCGTATATTTTTCCTGGCTGCAAAAGGTTGAAGTTTGAGTACAATGTGTACAGGTTTGAGTCCAAAACAGAACTGATTCAAGTATGGAGGATGGCAGGTTTTTAAGGTGGTTGAAGGGAAGTGATGTCATTGGGGCGGAATGGAAGTGACATCCTCAGGGCCGCAACAAGAAGTGACCTCGTCAGAACGTAAATGGATACAGGCAGAATTTCTCATGTCTGGTCTGCACAGAGAAAAGAGAGAGATCTAGTACAACCTGCCGCTCCCTGGCCTGATGCGGAATTGTCATTTTCTGGTCCTTTTGGTTGACTCCCAAACACACATGTGTGACACTAGGAACGTATATCCCTGAGCTGTAAATATATCCAGGCCTAACAAGTCATCACCATGGTAAGCAACATGAAATATCAAGTCAGGCAAGTGCTTTTGGCCATGGCGTATAGGCAGGCAGAGTGTGCCCACAATTTTTAATTTTAGCACTGCTATAACCTTAATAGAACAGCAGAGGGAGCAGTGAGAGTCAGGTGAGAGAAAAAACTACTTGGGCAATGGCCAAATTAAGCAGAGACACCACTGCCTGCATCCAACAGCAAAAGAAGACACACTGTCCAACTCTAAAATACAAAATTTGAAGGTGGAAGTTGTGGAGCTTACTGAGTGGATGGCTTTTAATGCAGTGTGAGTGGAAGATGACTGTTCCATTTGTACTGATGAAGCAGAGGATGAACGACAGACTTTAGCAAATTGGTTAAGCTTTCAATGGTTCTGGCACTTGTGACCTTCTGTGGGAAAACTTCGAGTTCTAGAGTTAAGACCAGCGGAGCCCTAGTTCTGGCAGCACAGTCTCTAAGCAGTTTGCAACCGCCTTGTACAGTAAACATCGGAGCAGTCCTGAAATTAAAATGCATCCTCACTGGTAGTGCAGAAGGCTATAGTCACTTGTTGTGCTGGTAGCAATGTGACTGGTGCTAAAACAGAGAAATGGCAAGTTTATCTGTGCGCTTGGCAGCAGAAATGATAGGCCAATTGCTTTGACAAGAGTTGTAATATCTGCTGACATCAGTCGTCTTTCATGAACTTTAGGGTTACCTGCATGTCCCACAAGTTATTCTCCAATAAATTCATCATGTAACTCATCAAACTTTCAAAAGCTGGCTAAAACCCACAAGTCGGTCACAAACATGAACTGATTCCACCTCCAACTGATGTCATTGATGGAACAGGATTCATCAGATGATGACAATTTGAGGTGTAGACACCAGGAGGCTTACTGCAACGGCAGTTCTGAGGGTTTTCAGTCTGTCTTCAGGGCCTAAACAATGTATAAGTATGGCCATTTTATGAGCATTGCTTACCTTGTCCAGATCAACAACTGCTAAATATGTTTCAAAAGATTCACTCCAGTGAGTTAACAGCGCTGGAGGCTCATCAGACAGTGCAAGGATTGTAGAAGGTAGTGGGAGTGTAAAGTCTATCCTTGTCGCCAGAGTTATATTGTCAAAATGAAGACAACACAATGGTCAGAATGCATGCAACAAGTCTTCACTTGACACATGTGCTTTTTTAAAAGCACATGTTTCATTAATACATGCGAAAGACAGCACAAAACACTGCACTGTCATAAGGCTGGTGTAACAATGCTGAGCAAAAAAACATTTTGCAATGTACCTCTATTCCTTTTTTGAGCTTGCTTATTTAATTCCAGGTTGAACAGAGGTAGTCTGTCTCAGTAACATTGGGTGCAAGACAAGAAGCAACCCATCACAGAGCGCACTGCTACACTGACTCACACTCTCTTTTTATTAAAACTACTTACTACTTGCTTACTTACAAAAATTCTTCCCAAGATTCCTTTACTCTTAGGTGATCCATCCACCCCTTTTCACTCGCAGATTTTTGCAATACATCACAGCATATGCAGGAAAAGATATTTCCAGCAGGGAAAGGTTTGTAAATCTCTGTCAAAACAATTGGTAAAATGATTAAAAAGCCTTAGCAGCCAAACTAACAACTGCAGACGATATGAAAATTATGAGCCTTCAGTCTTAATTTACAGTAAATACTGAGACTGAGTGGGCATCTCTAACATCAGAGAGGTATTTTTTTCCTATGTGTTGCATCTTTTTAACTAAAGGCTCTGTCTTCTATAGCAGTTTTACTTATACTGGCAAATTTAAGAAGCTCTTATGATCGTAGTGTACACTAAGGCTTAAAATTCTGGACAAAGATGGGAAAAGGCCTGTCCAAAGTAGTACACAATTAAATGCAGACCTTGAAAGAAGGAGTTTAAGACACAAATCCAAAACTATAAGGCTAGTGAGCATCCATGCCAAAAAATCTTTTTTTTCTCTTTAATTGAATTTCTTTAAAGCATGTAAAATTCCATACAAACAAGTCAAACTTTACAAAACTAAACTCAATTCAATCCACACCCATGAGAAACAGAGTAAGGCCAACAGCCAGAGTAAAACCTTTGAGAGTCGTAAAGAGAAAAAAGGAGTCCTTCTCCCCAAATGCTTATTTCTAAAATGTTAGGTCCTGCCAGGGTTTAAAAATATTTTGAACAGATCCTGTAAGAGAGAATTTGATTTTTTCCAGTTTTAAATAGTATATAACATCAGTTACTCACTGACTTAAGAGAGGTGGGATAGGATTCTTCCAGTTGAGCAAGTCAAGTCTACCTGCTAATAGTGTAGTAAAGGCAATTGCAGTTTGTTTGTCTTTCTCCACTTTAAGCACATCTGGGAGTGCACCAAACACAGCTATTAATGAAATAAGAGGGTATTGTGACACCAAGGCTGTCTGAAAGGCATTTAAAAATGTTTATCCAGAATGATGTTAATTTGGTACATGCCCAAAACATGTGACCTAGTGAAGCTGGAGCTTGATTGCAAGTGCCAGAATATCTAAAGTAGCCAATGAAGAAAAACAAAAAAAATCAAAGGTCTAAAGAAGTCAAAGCAGAGATCCTGAACTACAGTAACTAAAAAATGCAGTACCCTACTATTATTGTAACACAATAGCTTGTTTTTAAATATCCAAAAGCTTCAATATGTAATGTAGCTCCAAAATCATCTCAAAGGCTTTTGACATCTTGATATCATACACAATCTGGGGCAACATCACATGCCCGTAGAAACAATACGGCCATGACCATGAAAAAGTACAAAAAATGGTACCAACAGAAAATGATTATTAATCTACGTATTGGTCTACGTGACCATCATCATCAAGCCTTTCCGTGAGAACCCTAAATCCAAAGAGGACTGTTTCATTTATGTTAGGTAGCATGCCCAGAGGGGACTGGGCGGTCTCATGGTCTGGAATCCCTACAGATTTTATTTT
>JANRMT010062813.1:90493004-90510642 GCA_026402145.1 Polypterus bichir lapradei
AGGAATAGTGGAGGCAACATATGGAATCTTCATGAAGGAATTTCAAGGAGGAAACAGGGTGTGCTTTTTTGTCCTCCTGTTTCTACTTTGTACTCTCACTGCAAAATTGAATAAAGAGAACATTGCTATTTATCTCTTCACCATAAATGTGTAAGAAAAAGTACAATATGTTCTCATTTGGAGAGAATTGCTCGGTGAAACTGAGAAGGAAAGAGACTGAGTTTGCTGTTGGTAATTAAGCCATGCAGACAGCACTCTGAAGTGGGGTTAATGTAACTTGTAAGATCATTATTTGATAGCATCTTAGATCAACTTAAACCTTTTAGTCTGCTTATTGGTGCTGGATAATCCGTGCAATTAAAACTAAACCTCTCCTACAAATAAGACAGATGATACACATTGTGAAATGTCTTCATATGAGGATTCTAACAGCATCATTATCAAAAGAGGACAATGTAAGTATGGTTCCACACTGGAGAATATGCATATATTTACATAACCATTTTGCATAATGGGCACTTGCAGGCACAATTATTGTCCCTAATACCTTTGTTTAAGGACAGTGAAAAATAAACAGAATGAATGTATATAGTAAACTAAAGCAGAATCACTTACCGTCAGAGAGTCATGCACTTAGGAGCTAAGAAGTCACATGGGCTCATGAGAAATTAATAGGAAGCAGTTGTGGTGTAAACCAGTTTGATTAGTATTACATTTGAAACATATTCAACAGCCTTAAAAAATATTAAGGATTGTAAAAACCAAAAGGATTCAATCGACAAATCTGGAGCATTTATTCTATTCTATAGATAATCTATATAATGTATTTTCTATGAGAAGTAATTGCATCAATAGCATTGCGGCAGATGCAGGCACTGTCAAACAATTCAAACACCTGGAATCATATCCCAGCCCACTTAGTCTATGTGTGGTGTCCTCGCTCCTTTTCAAGATGGTCTTTTTCAAGGTATTCCCCAGATTCTAAAGATCTGTGTTAGGTGACTCTAAAACTGGTCCTGTTTATAGGTGAGCCCGGATGTGTGCATGGGCATACCTGATAGAATTACAACCAGGGAAGGTTCAATACTTTCATTTGATGCTGCCAGGATATCAATTTCTCTCTATTTGATCCTCTAATTGGCAAAGCATATTTAGGAAATGAACATATGGATGAATATATGGCATAATGCAGCCTACTGTGTTTTATTTGTACATCTTTATTTAGCTGACTTAACTATGTCAAGTACTGTAACTGACTTCTCAAGCACTATTTAAAGCTTGAAGTAGACAGGTACCAGCAGATCACGTATGCGCACTTTGTCAGATTAATAGGCAAGAAATTTAACTAGCTGTGACTAAGAATGTAGTGCACATCAATGGTGCCAATGTGAACGAATAATAAAAATGAATACTGCTATATGCCATGTACAATAAGGTCACAGTTGTGTGAGAAAAGGCCACCATTCAAAATATCCAGATATAACAGTCCTGTGTTCAGAAATACAACAACAAGGAAAAAAGACAATGGAAACTCTAGCCCCCTTCTTATACCTATGATGTTTATGCCTACAATGTTATGTTTACATGTCAACATTCTTGTCTATATGTACATTCTTACTCTCTCAACTCAATGCATACTTGCACAATTGTTCATATCTGCACTGTGTAATTGCACTAAAGAATTGCACACATAATATATGTTTACACTTACTTACCTTACTTACTTACTACTTTGCACTGTTTCTTATAGTCTTTAGTCTATAGTCTGCATTTGTTACAGTCTCCCTGATATACCTCCCTCCCCAAAGTCCTTTTTGCTAGATATATTTTCATATTTAGGTATAGGTATTTGTATATTTGTATATTTAGTATATATGTGCAGTTATATGTATAGATATTATATCATTTATTCCCCCCTCCCATTCATCCTCTTGTGATCTGTCTGAAGTGCTATCTGATTGTGTTGTTGTCCTGTTGTGTTGTACGTTACACCTTTGGTCCTGGAGGATGTTATTTTGTTTTTACTATGTGCTTTAATGTACAGTATATGGCTGAGATGACAATAAAGCTCTACTTGACTTGACATTTACATCCCCTTTTGAATTTTCTCAGATCATTGTCCTATAAGACCTTGCTTTGTTTTTGGATTATCAATATAATTTTGCGTAGTATTTTTGTTCTTGTTCTGATTCACAGTATGTGACATTTCACCTGTTTTTTGATCACAATATCGGATTACAAATATGTTTAAAAAAACATTTAATTTACCTTTAGCCACACTTGTTTCCATGCATTCCGGTCTGGGTTCATGTTGCCATCCATGCTTTACAGTGAAGTTATCATATTATAGTCCTGTTGCTGAACTTTTCCTGTAAGAAAGTCAACATTAAGG
The DNA here is from genome assembly GCA_026402145.1 of Polypterus bichir lapradei. Classification (NCBI taxonomy): domain Eukaryota; kingdom Metazoa; phylum Chordata; class Cladistia; order Polypteriformes; family Polypteridae; genus Polypterus; species Polypterus bichir. Next base: position 90,495,397 of record JANRMT010062813.1, read on the forward strand.
AGCTGCACTGCGCACACTCCAGTTTCAGGGAGCACAGCATGGTGGTTTGTGTCCACGACTTGGAGCCAATTCATACTTTCTGCATATGCAGATCTGAATATATAAATTATGGCATGTTGATGTGCTGCCGCAAGTTGTTGTATGTGCATACAATGACAGAGCACAAAAGCCCAGGAAATAAAAAGTCATAATACAAAACCGGGGTCATAACAAAAAGATAAAATGATAATGTGTCAAAACAAATTCACAAAACAAGAGTGAGAACCTAATAGTTTCTTAACCAGAATTCTAAACAAAGCTCTTGCTGAAATCTGAGAGCATATTCATAGTCTGGGACAATGTATTCCATCATGGGAGCATATGCATGTGTTGCTGCACCCACCACATGACGAACCACCCAGATTGGGACCCAAGAGCAGCCGTGGAATGGGTGAGGCCTCAGAGCCACTCTGTAACAGTGTGAGGTTCTTTTACACTGACTGGGGTGCCAATCCTGCCACCAACCCCCAAGTTTTCCTTGCAAGTTGGAGGATATGTTCCTGGTGCTGATATTAAATACGGTTGTGCCCATCACATCATACGTTGAGGGGGCAACTAGCCACTGTATCTGCATCTGGACCATAAAGTATTGGCAATCAAAAGAAAACAAAATGGTGTTGCAGTATTACCAGAACTTTATGCTAAAATAAAACAAGTATGAATTAATAATGCAAATAGATGAAAGTAAAAATGAATTCTACATGTTTCAAAACTAAAATGAAAAATTAGCACAGGCCAAATAAAACTTTATTAAGGCCAAAATAAATTAAGAAAACATCAGGTGTCAAACTGTAACTGTTGACATTAATCAACCTCCGAATCTGTGTCACTTTGTAGATTTGTCAGCTTTGACTGCAGTGCAATGTAGTGTATGTAGTGCAAATAACACAAACTTACATATTCCTCAAAAACAACTCAAGAAAACTCAAAAAAACAACTACATGAGGGCAACCATCCATTATGCACCCTTCGTGTCCACTGAACTATGTTATATACTATACTAGCTTTCCCCCCGGGTTCCGCCCATGTAGTAACGAAACAGGACAAACTTTAAAAATCAACAAACAAACAGGTATCGCTAGCTAAGTGGAGACAAGGTACACTCCAAAACATGGCGACAAGTAGGCCGACTCGAAACGGAGGCTGGCGTGTGAATGAGGAGGGCCCTGCCCGGCTCGCAACTTCTGACGTCACGCTTCCCACTCCCCTTGGCCGGCAACCTCTGTCTCAGACCTCTGCAATGTTCAAGCAAATTATAGACAGAAATGCAGACAGACAGACGTTAGATTTTATATATATAGAGATGTGGAGTTTTTATACATAAGGATGGTGCAGAGAAAGCCACAAAACTTATAGCTTGACATTTCATGGCTGGAATTTGGAAAAATATGACTCAACTGAGTCTCACTTCTTTAAAAAAAACAGATATTAAATTATGTAGGTTGTTCTGAGGGTAAATTTGGGACCAATTCACCATTAGATATATGTACCTGAAAAGGTCCTACTCGGTATATTGTAACAATCTGAAGTGTAATAACATGTTTATAAAGATCAATTTAAGTAAAATATTGGTCACACTTCAGTTTATTCATCTATTAACAGCCATTAACAGTCTATAAAGATTTTATTAACTATGTTGTTGAAAATGATAAGATTCTTGAAATATGTTACTGTCATTTGTCATTGAGATCATGCTTAAAAGGCACATACAATGTTTTATATAACATGAAGACTGTTAATAGCTGCTTTTACCATATAGTTAAACTAAAGTGTTACCACTTATTGAAAACAAAAATAATTAATTGAAACAGCATCTTCTATGAATTTGTTCTCAATGCTTCTTCATTTGTTGTGTCTCTGTGTAATACTTACATGTGATATGGAATAGAATGTGTTACCTCCACTCAGTGAAGCTTGCTATACCGGAAATAAACTGAAACTGAATTAGCATCTGGAATTATCTACACTACTGCAACATCTAGAGAATTTTATAATTACACCCATGATTCCACAAAGGTATGTGAGGCATGACACATTTGAAATAAAATATATTACATAAGAACATAGGAACAATTTTAATGAGAATAGCCCATTATAGCCATTTTGCAAAATATCGTCAGAGTGAGATTTAAAGGCCCCCATGGTACTACTGTCTATGTGGTAACTTGTTTCTCTTATATATGGTTCTTTGTGTGAAGAAAACCTTTCTAACATTTCTGCAAAATATTTACATTGTGACAGCTTTCAGTTTACTATATACATTTACTTAAATGTATTAAATATCACAGAATTACTTCAGTTAAAAATGCTTTAGATCAATTTTTGTTTTATTTTGTTTAATTTTTTTCAACAATATTGACTTCCCAGGTGAATATATATGAATTTGAATTTGTGGCGAATGGCTGGGGCCCTTGACCGGACGGGATGCCCCTGTGATGGAAGGACCTGGGGAGAGCACAGGTTCATGGCAATACCTCCCCCGGAACATCAGGGTCACAGGCTTGGAGCTTGGAAGCTCATCCCTGCTGGGGCTTGTGGCCACCACCTGGGGGCACTTGGACATTACCAGGGCCCTGGGGCCTCATGCATAAACGGTGCATACGCACAGAAATGTTGCGTAAGAACGTTTCCACGTTCAAATCGCGATTTATAACCTACACTTGGCATAAAGCCATGCACTTTTCCACGGTACCTTGTCGTTCGCAAGTTCTCCGCTTGGTTTTGCAGACTGGCGGCACCCAGCATCAAAGCAGTGCTACTGTTCCTGTGTGGTTACCTTTTCTTTTTCAGATTCACATCCCTGACGCGGCTTTATAAATACACTGAAACTAACCACATATTGTTCATTAGTGTAATGCATCTGATTGTAATTAACTTGTAACAATATAATGGTCCAGGGAATAGCCATAGTATTCCAGATACCATAACTGCTTTAGCGTTGTTACTCTCACTGCACCTTTTTTTTCTTCTTTCAGCTACTCCCATTAAGGGTTGCCACAGCGGATCATCTTTTTCCATATTACTCTCACTGCACCACTCGGAGTATTTATATCACTGTATCTGAGTCGGTAATTACAGCAGCAGCTGATCAGAAAGAGAATTATCGGTATACAGCATCAAGCACACCCTGCCTCAGCCACGGCAAAACGTTTCAAAGCCTTTCCTGTACGGACCTCGCGGTTCAGAAACAGTTTCATCCCAAGAACTTTAAACAGTCAATCAGTCCATCAAGTGCTCCTTGTAGAACTGTTTGTACTTATAAGTACAATTACCTCACTGTAAGCTTGCACTACAGTTATAATATTGCACAACCTGCGCCACTTTATAAAGCGCGTATTTACATATGATGACAATATCATTTTTAAGATGAAATGCAGCAAAATATGTTGATTATATTATATAGATAAAACTTTAACTTCATTTAAATAATCTGTATTGTTAATAATTAAACATGTGAGGACACGGTTCTGCAGCACTAGCTAGTTCACGGATTGATCCTACCTTGTGCTGTATTATTTCTGGGGCTGACACGACACTGGAAGGATAGATGGATAGAATAATTAAACTTGTACTACAAAGATATTTCAATGTTCCTTAAAAGTTTTCAAGAATCGTCGTTGTAAACTTACAGATGCCTTAACGTCTATTACAGAGCTGATTGTGTGGTGATTGGGTATGTGGAGAAAGAAAAACAAGCACAGGAATTGGAGGTTAGTACATTTGAAAGAGACAGTACTGCTACAATAATTTCATCGAAGGTTGCGCACAAACACGCACCGTATTCCCCTTTTTAATAACATGCTTTAACTCCTGTCATCATAAAAAAGATATCACGTATACATCTCAGTATTTTAATTATTCAGAGAGCTGTAATATCACGAATATAATGGATTCTGTCTCCTGTCGGAGAAAGAGAAAGCGGAAGCACGTAGTAATTTACACACATAGAGCAAAAGATCAAATACAAAACAAAGCACTTAAAGTGCTACTTTAATTACAATGTGATTTGAGAAACTGGTTAATTAAACGATTTTAAGATGAAGTTTATGATGTTCTACTTTAATGACAAAATAAACTACGTAATTAAAGTGGAAATTTTGAGATTGAAGTTGACATTTCGTGCTTTTTTCCTACTGTGTGCCTCTTTTTTTCTCTGTACCCTAATAAGCTTTCATATGACTCTCAGACGGTGGGCAACAACTCGCCTTTTCATGGCGACTTTGATATGTGACAACTTTTTTATTTCGAGCACTGCACGACTTTGTGAACTTGAGCTTTTGTGTTTCTCTGACACTCTATGTCACTCGATCAACTTCCTTTTGTTGTTTATACCACTGTATAAACTAACAAATAGTATGTTTTTCCTTGCCTCCACTTGGTATTCACTGAAATTCTTCCATTTTCACTCTTGCTTTTTCCGTTGTCTTTTCACAGAAGGCTGAGCTTAAGGGCGATTTATATTGATTTGCATATTCATAGAGGCGTAATTCTGGGAGGAGTTGGGGGCGGGACAGAAGGTGCATGCACGAGTGTTACTTTTCACGCTGACCGGGATTTATGGAGCGGAAGAACGTGGAAGTTGGAGTATGCACAGATTCCTGCATCTAGATTTTTCTGTGTGTAAGCACATTTCGGCTTTTGTGCTTACGTCATGTTATAGTGCAAATTCTACGCACGCCGTTATGCATGAGGCCCCTGGTCTGCAGTACTTCCGTCATACCCAGGAGTGTTGCAGAAAGAGAATCAGAGTGTTCCCGAAGCACTTCCGGATGCACTATAAAGGAGGCTGCCTCACTCCGTTTGAGAGCCAGAGTTGGGACGTAGTGGACAAAGCTTGCATGGAGAGGAGTGGAGGTGGCTGAGAAAAAGAGAGAGAAAGAAAGAAAGAAAGAAAGAAAGAAAGAAAGAAAGAAAGAAAGAAGAGGAAGAGAAGGGACTGAGCATTGTTGTACTATTTAATTGTGTACTCTGCTCTGAAAGGGGGAGCTGGTGAATAAGCTGTGTACTGCTTTTGGACTTGTGTCTCTGTGCCTGACTGTGTCCGGGTTTGGGCCCCGTGCCTTTCACAACATATATATCTATATATATATGTATTATGTTCTCCTCTCTATCATTTTGACAGTTGTTTATGCTGCTCTTATTTAATTTGATTTGGTATAATATTGCACATTCTTCATTGAAAATGTATAGAGGACATATCCAAGTAAACCGAAATAGTGAAGAACTTTTTTCTTTCGGGATCTCTTACTTTGGTGAATGTAATATGCTGAGTACAGCACAATATATGCCAGGATATACAATAAATGTATCAAAAATATATAATTCTGAATGTGTTTTTGTATTGTCAGATATGAAACAGTGGAGGCACGCTGGCAGCAGGTGAGGACCTGCGTATGCCAATGTAGAAATACTGGGGCTGCTATGGGGCCATAAGCTCAGCGTGAGCACTGAATAACACAGAAGGACAACATGCAGGGATGTCAGCTTATGTTGCAGAGAGAAGACTTCTGTTTTAAACTTATTCATATTCTGCTTTGCTATATCTAATTCCATTTTTGACACATGTATTTTTATTTTTTGTTATTATTTTATTGATGCATGATGGTAGCATCATGGTGCCGTTTTCCCTGCCATTGCTATTCCTCAAAAAATACTTTTTATGATAATGGCATCAGTTGCTAATAATTTGCAATATCCAACATCAGTACAGTGCAACTTTTAAAGATGCTTCTTCTTATCTACAAAATCTTGCAGTAAAAAATTACTGTATTGCTTGCTTAGAGCTTTGTTTTTGTTTTATTTAGCATTGTTTGACTCTTTGAAAAATTGTTTTGAATTCCTGTGTATCAGACCTGTCAGTACTTCTAGAAATTTCTTTATTAAGCCCCTTCCTCAAGAAAGACACCAATAATCTCTATTGTACTTAATTTTCTAAGAATATGATAATGTAAAAAAAATCCAACAATTCTTGTTCTGGCATTTAAACTACTTGAAGCAGAGGATGCAATTTTCAAATAGAATGGTATAGGAAGGGAAGGCCCAGCAGATTCCTCTCCATCTTACAAAAGTGAAACTGAAGCTAAGGTCCAAAAACAAGAGGCAATAAGCATTAGAGGATGTATGGTCCCTACTGAAAGGGCAACTGAAGGCCTTGGGGTATTTTGCTAATTGGATGAATTCTAACATGGTGTCCTTAGAGCAAGTAAAAGATCCGTCCAACCCCAAAAGTGATTCTAGAGTGAGGTCTGAAGTAATACCCTATTCAGTGCAGAGTCAGCAGTGGAGTGGGGTGGAAACTAATCTGTTAGGAGGGCAAGAGGCCAATGCAGAGAGACAGGGCAGTGAGAAACTGAGTGATTGTGGTGTGGTGGCAAATGGGCGAGTCACCCAAATGAATAGAGAGGAGTTCAAGACACAGAGAGACAACAGGATTTTGCTTCTGTTCTGATTTTATATATGCACTTTATGTTCTGCCTTTTAAACCTTTACAGTGACTAGAAAGGATGGGATCCATCCAAAGAAATAGAGTGGGTTCTTGATTAGACATTCAGTCATTTTGGTTTCCATGTCTTCAAGTCCTTGTCTACAAGGTAGGATGGCCCATCTACTTACAAACCACTGTACTGGTCCAAAGTACTTCCTTCACCTATCCTCTCTCCCACTGTATACCCCTAGCCCACCAATATTGCCTGGCCTCTTGCCTTTTGACTCTACACTCAGTATGCTTCTAGTAATGAGGTGGTTTTCCTCTGGATATTCCAGTTTCCCTCTTACACTCTTAACTTACAGTATGTGTGTCTGTGTGTGAAGGCAATTTACAAGTCTAAGTGTAGAGTGGTGCATAAGTGGACCATGTAATGATCTAGTATTTTGCCCAGGATTGGTTCCTGCTTGTGAGAAATCCTTTCTACTTTCAAGAGTTCTGCAACATTGTGGCATTGGGTTTAAAATGAACTTGAATAACACCACAAGGATTGTCCCTTTTAATATCCAGCCATGAAAAATAAAGAAAAATTAGCAAATGATTTCTGGTGATGATGACACTAGCCATGATTAGGCTTCATGATTGTCTTCCTTTCAGGATGCAATCTTCTCAGTTAGAGGTTGGTCCAGTTTGAAATCGAACTTCCTGTGAATGTGGGCTGACAAGTTGGGAGAGGAAGTGAAATCTTCAGTTTTCCTGAGACCTGTCCTTCATTCTAGGGCAAATGGAAAGTGCTTAAGAATCTGTGTCACACCCAGATACCCTCCTGTACGTAATTCAGATGGACCCAAATCTATGCAACATGCCTGATGCTCTCATGCTTAACAAGGAGTATGGTTATATGAGTTAGGGTGTGAAAAACAGGGGTGGAACGTGGCAGGATATCGGTTCTTCTGAATGTTTTTGAAAAGCAAGACTCTTTCTTTTACCAGTTGATTTGGCAATTCATTATCTTTATGTGTCTCCTTAATTGAAGGTATTCTGCCATCTTTTTATTTAGTTTTTCAAATTTTTGCTGTATTTTGTCCCAGTTTAGCTACTAGATTATGTATAATGGCATGCGTAGAATTCACACTAAAACATGGCGTACGGACAAAAGCAGAAATGTGCATACGCACAAAAAAAATCCAGATGAATAAATCTGTGCGTTCGCCAGCTTCCACATTCTTCCACTCCATAAATCCCATTCAGCATGAAAAGTAGCGCATGTGCAAGCGCCTGCTGCCTCTCCCCAAACTTCCTCCAGAATTACGCCTTTTTGAATATGCAAATCAATATAAATAGCTCAGCATTCTGTGAAAAGGCAATGGCAAAAGCACGGAGGAAAATGGAAGAATTTCAGTGAATACCAAGTGTAGACAAGGAAAAATGTACTATTTGTTAGTTTAAACAGTGGTATAAACAACAAAAGGAAGTTAATCGAGTGACATAGAGTGTCGGAGAAACACAAAAGCTCAAGTTCACAAAGTTGCGCAGTGCCCAAAATAAAAAAGAAGTTGTCAGATATCAAAGTCGCTGTGAAAAGGTGAGTCGTAGCCCAATGTCTGAGTGTCATATGAAAGCTTATTAGGGTACAGATAAAAGAAAAAAAAATTGGCACACAGAGGGAAAAAAGCTCGAAATTTCCACTTTAATCACATAGTTTATTTTGTCATTAAAGTAGAACATCATAAACTTCATCTTAAAATCGTTTAATTTACTAGCTTCTCAAATACCATCGTAACTAAAGTAGCACATTAAATGCTTTGTTTTGTATTTGATCTTCTATGTGCTCTATGTGTGTGAATCACTACGCACTTCTTAAACGGGCTTTCTCTTGCTCCGACAGGACACAGAATCCATTACATTCATGATATTACAGCTCTCTGAATAATTAAAATACTGAGATGTATACTTGATATTATTTTTATGATGATAGGAGTTAAAGCATGTTTTTAAACATGGGAACACGGTAGCGCAGTGATAGTGACGAGCTGGCTCCCTGTCCAGAGATTGTTCCTGCCTCCCACAAGATGCTTGCTCTGTGCAACCTTCGATGAAATAATTTACTGCAGCAGTATTGTCTCTTTCAAATGTACTAACCCCCGATTCCTGTCCTTCCTTTTCTTTCTTCAAGTAACCAATCTCCACACAATCAGCTCTGTAATAGACGTTAAGCCATCTGTAAGCTTAGAATGCTGATTCTTCAAAACTTTTAAGGAACACTGAAATATCTTCGTAGTACGTGTTTAATTATTCCATCCATCTATCCATTCAGGGTCACGCCAGTCCCAGCAAGCATACAGCGCAAGGTATGAACAATCTCTGAACGGGGCACCAGATCGTTGCTAGTACTGCGCCACCGTGTCCTCACATGTTTAATTATTAACAATATAGATTACTTAAATGATGTTAACATTTTATCTGTATAATGTAATAAACATATTTTGCTGCATTTCATCTTAAAAATGATATCATCATCATATATAAATACGCGCTTTATAAAGTGGCTCAGTTTGTGCAATATTATAACTATATCGCAAGTTTACAGTGAGGTAATTGTACTTATAAGTACAAACAGTTCTACAAGGAGCAATTGATGGACTGATTGAGTGCATTTATAGTTCTTGGGATGAAATTGTTTTTGAACCGCGAGTTGAGTACAGGAAAGGCACTGAAGTGTTTGCTGTATGGGAGCAGTTCAAATAGGCAGCATGGCTGAGGCAGCGTATATTAGATGCTGTGTACCGATAATTCTCTTTCTGATCAGCTGCTGTAGAGCTGTGATTCCACACTCAGGTACAGTGGGATAAATACTCTGAGTATTGCATTGAGAGGAACAACGCTAAAGCAGCTATGGTATTTGGAATAGTTTGGCCATTCCAAGAACCATTTTATTGTTATAGGTTAATTACAATCAGATGCCATAAACTAATAAACAATATGTGGTTAACTTCAGTGTATTTGATAAAGCCGTGTCAGGAATGTGAATCTAAAAAAGAAAGGGAAACCACACTGGAATAAAAGCACTGCTTTGAAGCTGGGTGCCGCCAATTTGCAAAACCGAGCGGAGAACTTGCATATGCCAAACATTTAGCTGGTGTGAAAATGTGTGTGGCTTTATGCCAAGTTTAGGTTTTATACATCGCGATGTGAGCATGGAAAAGGGCTTACTCAACATTTTTATGTGTATGCACCATTTATACATGAGCCCCCAGGAGAGCTACTGTGGCTGCAAGTTTTTATTCTAACCCTTTTTCTTAATTAGTGGCCAGTTTTTGCTTCTAATTAACTATTTTCCTTTATTTTAATTGACTTTTCTTGATACTCTGACCACTGAATTGATTTTTCTTTCCTTAAACAGCACCTAAACATAAATTTGATGTGAAGTGAGCCAACAGATGACCAACTAAGCTGAGGCCTCATACTCCAATCTTCATTCAGTTTCTTAACTTGAAGCCAATTCTCGTTGCTAATTAAACCCGTTATTTAATTCCATGGTGCTCATTGTGCCATGGCAGACATTTCCAAAACTGTTGATTTTCTTTTTTAAGAGCACTGTCAAATTGTTTTGTGGACCTCAGCAGATCCATTCCATTCCTCCATCATCTGTCCATTACCATTCCATGTAGGGCCACATGGGCTTGAATCTATCCTGTCACCAATTAGCTGTCACATCTATGCGGTGCTCTTACTGCTGAGAAGAGACCTCATGCATATGTCCTTCTATCTGCTGAAAGGGACACTTAAAGCTTTTCCTCAAGGCCTGCTCCATTCCATATGAGCAACTTGAAATAATTGCTGGAGATCACACTCTTTGAAGATGGACCATCATCGAAGGAATCCATCCCTTTGAACAAGAACAAATCAATAACAGGAGAAGAGAGAGGCAAAACATCATTACTGATGCCAACCCACTGTGCCTGGGGGACAATTCACCTGCCCATCCTGACCCCAGGTCTGCTTCTTCCAAATTGAAATGCTCTCCTACAACTGAAGGGGAAGTGACAGAGATGGACAAATGGATGGACAGTGTCATTGTCGGATCGACGGACTGCCACAATGATAATAAGGGTGAGCACAGATTTTCATAGAACCACTGCCTTGTGAGCCAATACCATTAATAATCTCATTGTTAAGGTAACACAGAAGACATTCAAGAAAATACTCTGCCAGTTGTCCATTGTTTTGCCAGTGTGAGAGTGAAGAACCAATTTTAATGTCATTCCCCTTGAATGTGAAAAGCACACTATCCAAATTAGGCATCCTAAGGAGTGGTTTCAGAAATGAGCTGACTTAATGAAAGGCTGGAGCATTCTTTGCAAGTTAAACATGCCTTCTTTGTGCATTATCTTGGGGTACTCAGTTGTGTCTGCAAATGAATCATCCTTCATCCCCACATGCAGGCTTTTGATTGTGTGTGAGCTCGGAGGGAGGTGGAGGCGGTATTTAAAGCCAGATTGCACCATCTAATCAGACACTGAAGGTGGAGGTGTTCTTTCAAAGCCTGCCAACTAAAATGTGCAGCACAAACAGAAGGATCAGAAATGTAAAAAATGAACAGGGCATCAACACAAAAGATACCAAAAAGAGAAAGGTACTGTTTCACACCTGATAAAAAATATAAAAGGAGAATAAGCAATGAGCGGAATAAGACAGACACAGAGAGAAATCTGAAGACTAAAGTTAAACCAGCCATGGTGTCGTACATGACTGCTTTTGCTTAGCATTATGGGGAGTGTGTCATTGTGAGCACCCTTTTTAAAGGCTTTCTTTAAACAACAGAAGTGACCAACAAAAGCCTAGTGTTAGGACATCAAGGAGGAACAGGGGCAGCCAAATGCCAGGGCATTGTGAGTGTCCAAGAGTGGTTGTCATATTTATTATATTATACAAAGAGGTCTGTTGTGTGACACACTTTGCTGGTATGTAAAACTCCATCCATCCATCCATCCATCAAATCCGCCTATGCAGAGTCAGGTCGTGGGACAGCTAGAGTCTATCCTAGCAAGCATTGTGTGCAAGGCAGGAACAATCCCTGGGCGGGACACCAGCAGGGTGAATACACACTGGGACCAATTTATAATTTTTGTCTTTGGACTGTGGGCGGAAACCCAAATGGAGAACATGCAAACTCCATGGAGAAAACCCAAATGGAGAACATGCAAACTCCATGCAGGAGGCACCCAGGATGCAAAATCTGGCCTCCTAACTATGTGGCAGCATTGTTCCAACACACATAAAAATAAGAGATAATAATTGAATGCAAAAATGGTTTGGAGTGATCAAATTCAAGTCCCTAGAACAATTTTCTTTCTTATTTTCCAGGCAAACCTATAGCCAGGGGCCATGTCCAGGTCCAGAGTACACACCTTAGGGCGAGGGCTCTCACATAATAGGAACATTGTAAATTTTCATGAGCTCTCCAGAACACATTTTTAGAATACTTTCAGCCTTGTTAGGTCATTTTGGGATTCTAAATTCAAATATTTTAGTATGTTTTGCGTGGAATTAAGTTTTGAATTAGGTGTTGTATTCCTTTAGTGATGTCATATTTTTCCAGTTGCCACTGCCATATTTTATTTATTAGTTGAGAATTGCTAAGTTGTGCCCACCAGAGTTTGGGACAAGTGACCATATAAAGGTCTGTATCACATATTTGTGAGTTATTCAAGTTTCCATATATTCTAAAAAGACTTTTGCAGTGTTGAATTGTGGAGATCTTTTGCCTGGTTGTGACATTTAGCTTCCTTACCCTAAGATTTTTTATTTGTTTGGGCTCTGGCCATTTGGAACCTTTTATTTGACTTGCTGGTTTGAGCTTTGCCTGTCCTTATGACTTTGATTTTTGCTCTTTTCCATTTTCTGATCTGGTTACTTCACTTTCTTTTCTCAGTAGAACACCAGCACAAGGCATTAGCACTAGCTTGAAAAAAAATAGCTACCAACCAACTTATGCTGAAGTCTCAGGTGCCTAACACAGTCAGAGTGGGAAACTGCTCAGCAAAATAGTTTGTGGTAAATTAACTCTTATAATTTTAAAGAATTCCTTAAAAGTGCATATGTAGAAAAAGTATTTCTGTATACAGTGTAAAATAAAGAGAGGGACACAGAAAAAGGTTTAGAGTAGCCACCCTGTATACTTGAAGATTGGGTGAAAAAAAAGAGCAAAAAGTCATCAATATCTCTTTACAGAGTTGAGTCCAAAACAGAACTGATGCATGGCTAACAAAATGTCGTTTTAAAGTTGGGTAGGGGAAGTGATGTCATTGGGCACGGAACTGGAAGTGACGTCATCAGGCCCAGGTGGAATTTCCTTGGGGTGGTTTGCAGAAGAAAATGAGAAAGGGTTAGTGCACACTGCCACCCCCTGGTCTGGCATGGAATTACCCTCTTCCAACCCCTTTAGCTGCCTCCCATGTGCATGGAAGTAAAGCACTTTGTGTGCCACTTCAGTGAAATCTGCCACTGTTGGTAAGGAGGTCCCAAAGTTTAGATTCTGCTTTTTATATGAAATAGAGCCTACGCCAGCAGCATCAGATATCGGACTTTTACCAGCCTCAGACAAGATGCCAATCCATCTGATAGTACACTTACACACACATCAGGTTAGTTTACAATCTCAAATTAACCAAATACTTTAATGCATTCAGATATAAAATGGGAAACTTGAGGAGAAAGGCAAACTAAACACAGACAGTGACTAAACTGGGAATTACAGTCAATCCAAGGCTCTGAAGCTGTGAGACCGCTTCATGCCAACCCCAGTGCCACTCACAGAATTGGAGAAATGCTGTATTAAGTGAACTTCAGATTTACAAAGATGCATGTAAACATGAAAACAAGTAAGCGTCCATTTTTACAACTCATTTCACAGAGAATGAACAATATGTGGATGGAGTTAAGACCTCATATTTTCTTGTTTCTGCATATGATTCCTGGTTGGGTCATTTTATCTGCAAAATATATTTTTTGTCCTTGTGCATAGGGGCCTCATTTATAAAGCTTGTGTATGCAAAAGGATTTGTGTGGAAATGTCAGAATTTATAAAAGATGCACATATTTACGGCCACTCTGACCCATTCATATGCAACATGTGTGCTGATGTGTTACACCTTAAAAGTGAGGTATTTTAGGTCTCTTTTCAGAGGATCAAGGCTGTGTTTTTGTGAATTTTGTTGTTATTTACCAAACATCTGGAATACTTTACCAATACAGAAACATTCAGTTAACACCATGGATCACTTTTAAAAAATGCCAAAAAACCCACTTTTGAAATTGGCTTTTTTATAGCTACAATTTAGTTATATCATTAATAAACTAGATATGTACACACACTTATCATACTCTTCATTGAAGCTGCAATCTTTTTTGATCTTTAGTTTTCTCTGTTTTCTTTATGTGTTCTACTGCGGTGGCGTGCCACCACCACCTGATTAACGTCCTGTGCAGCTACCTGTGATGTTTGAATGAAACCTGCCATGAGACTTACTGAGTCGAATCCACTAACACGAAACCTAAAAAAAACAATAAAGAATTACTTCAAAAAATTTCTGAGAGGCAGAATGCTCAATGGGGGGCCCCAGACAGTCGTATGACCTGGAACCTTACACCTTATACCCCACAATTTGTTTTCTTCTACAGCTTAACTGGAGGTTCCTTATTTAAGGACTCTATTTCACTTAATTATATATCTTTCTAACGTAACTGTGCATTATTTATTTTTGTAAACTACTTATGCATTAGTATTATCTAAATTGTATATTTTTTCTTTACATGTAATTACTTCATTGAAATGTTGTTAAACACCTTGAGCTACATCCTTAGTATAAAAATGTGCTATAGAAATGAATATTGTTGAAATTTTTTTATTTTTTGTCAGTTTATATTGGCTACCTGTTGTTAATTCTCAGGTAACTGACCAGCAGGACAGGAATATCTCAATCAAGTTTCACTCCATCAAGCCGTTAACCGAGAGTCAAGGCACTACATAAAGTTTTTGTATAGTGTGGGTGCAAATACTTAAAACATAATGTTTATGCCAACATAAAAAGGCAATTTGCAGTGGGGTCTGGTTTACCTAACATAATAGGATCAATTTACTATAATTACAGTAAGGGCATCTAGTGAGAATGAAGCTGTTTTTGCTAGCCATGAGCAATGACATTTCTTCAAAGCACAAGCCATCTGTGCTGCCAAGGTGAGACTGAGAAAAGACATGGCTCAGTGGCCTGGGCCAACCTGTGATTCATTTATTTTGAGGCAACATAGTTTTGACAGACATAATGGTACTGTATGTGGCTGTCTTATTAGCAAAGTAACTGGCTGAACCTGCAGTGCTTCATAAGGCCACAGCAATCACGTCATTACATGTAGCTTCACTTTTCTCATCAGAGTTTTTAAACATGGACTGACATTTAATTTGATAATGTTTTTGTACACTTGACATACAACACACAACACTTTCACAGCATAATGCACATGCAGCACAATCCTTTTGTTGTACAAACCTATATTCATTCGTCCATGTCTTTTATGAATAACTAGCAAAGTAGTGTGTTAAAGAAGTAATGAAAAAGTAAAGGAAACATTTTAAAAATAACGTAACATGATTGTCAATGTAATTGTTTTGTCACTGTTATGAGTGTTGCTGTCATATACACACACACACATACAAACATATATATACATATACACATATACATACATATCTACATATACACACACACACACATATATATATA
>JANRMT010062813.1:90515642-90539660 GCA_026402145.1 Polypterus bichir lapradei
GGGTTTGGTGCCATTGTTTTTTTTTTTGTATATACACACTTGTTTTTCTGGGCATTTTTCTTTCCTGCTGGAGGAACGTCTTGAGCCAGGCATAAAAGAAAACAACCTTCATTATTGGAGTGTGTGTGTAGTTTTTGTAGGAGTGCATTGTTTTTGTAAATGCACTATATTTTTCCTTTTTGTTTGTTTTTATTTATTTCTGAAGAAGTGTCAGTGTTGAAGGACTGTGTCTCAAAGCCCACCTGACACTACTGTATTTTTGTTGTACAGCACTCTTGTAAATAAACTTGCACCATTCACCCTTCAATTTTTGTCTGTGTCTCATCTCTCCACTGATCCCGTTCGGTTCATGAACTATCAGATGTACAGAGTGTAGGCTGGGGCCACTTTCCACTACATGGGATATCACATGTATGTATATACTGTATATATTATTAGATAAAGTATCTATCTATCTATCTATATATATGTGTATGTGTGTATATATATATATGAGTAGATGTGTATGTGTGTATATATATATATATATATATATATATATATATATATATATATATAGTTTTACTGTCAAATAATGCAAAGAGTACGCGACACGTGTTTCTAATTCTGGGCTCAACAGGCGTACACACTCACTGCACCCCCTCTCGGGAATCGAACCTTGGACGTCAGCGCTAGAGGAAAGGCCTCTTGCATTGCGCCACAGCGTGTGGTTCGTATATTTGACAGTATGTAGATTGGGGTAATTACATTCAAGGCCTGTGTCCGAAGCGTCGGTCTGGAGGACAAAGGAGCCCAAAATCAGGGGTCCTTAATACAGGTGCCGACGTTAGGGCCTTTTTTAGGTCACTGAATGTGTGTTCCGCCTTGTCATTCCATACCACGTGTAGGGGAGCGCCCTTCTTTGTTAAATTGGTCAAGGGTGCTGCCCTTTCGGAGAAGCGGGGTACGAACCGACGGTAGTACCCCGCCAACCCAAAGAATGCCTGCACCTGTCTCTTGGAATTCGGACGGGGCCATTCCAGGATGTCTTTGATTTTGGAACATTGGGGTCTCACCTGTCCTCGTCCCACAAGGTAGCCTAAATACTTGGCCTCCTTCATGCCAAAAAAACACTTACGGGGGTTAATGCGGAGGCCAGCTTTAGCTAGTGTCGTGGGGACAATGCAATAGATGCTCCTCCCAGGTGCCGGAATAGATGACGATGTCATCCAGGTAGGCGGCACTATAGGACTGGTGGGGCTTCAGCACTCTATCCACCAGAAGTTTAAATGTCGCTGGGGCCCCGTGCAGCCCAAATGGGAGGACCTTGTATTGCCAATGTCCACTAGGGGTGCTAAAGGCCGTTTTTTTCTTTTGCAGATGCTGTTAAGGGAATTTGCCAATACCCTTTTGTCATGTCAAGAGTAGTCAAGTATCGAGCCGCACCCAGCCGCTCAAGTAGGTCATCAATGCGGGGCATCGGGTAGGCGTCGAACTTGGAGACCTGGTTCAGACGTCTAAAGTCATTTCAGAACCTCCAGGAGCCGTCCGGCTTGGAAACGAGGACGATAGGACTGGTCCAAGGACTATGGCTTTCCTCAATAATGTCCATATCCAACATCCGTTGCACCTCCAGTTCCACTTCAGTGCGTTTTGCCTCCGGGAGTCTATAGGGCCTCTCCCGGACGATTACTCCGGGGTCCGTGACTATATCGTGCGCAATCAGCGAGGTCCGGCCCGGTGACTCGCTCACTACTTTGGGGACGGCCCAGATTGCCTGGGTTATCTCCTGCCGCTGTAGGGGTGTCAGCTCGTCACCGAGGTTAAGGGCAGACGTGCTAGTGAATAGGGAGAGGGATCTACGAGTGTCGGGAGACTCCTCCCTGTCTTTCCAAGGTTTTAACAAATTGACGTGGTAGATCCTCTCACTCAGTCGACGATTAGGTTGTTTAACTAAATAGTCGACGAGCCCCTTTCTTTCCTTAACCTCGTATGGCCCCTGCCAGTGAGCTAGCAACTTGGAATGGGAGGTAGGAATGAGCACCATCACTCGATCCCCCGGGCGGAACTCCCGGAGGACGGAGTTGCGGTTGTAACATCGGGCCTGCGCTGCCTGCGCACGAGTCACGTGCTCCTTTAGGAGGGGCCTGATTTTAGTGAGCCTGTTGCGCAGTTGCGCCACATACTCCAATATGTTGGAGAAGGGAAGGGCCTCCGCTTCCCAGCCCTCTTTTAGTATGTCCAAAAGTCCATGGGGTTGTCGCCCGTATAATAATTCAAAAGGGGAGAAGCCTGTGGAGGCCTGGGGTACTTCCCGGTAGGCAAAAAGCACGAGCGGTAAGAGCTGGTCCAAGTTCCTGCCATCGGCGTTGACTACCTTGCGGAGCATCTGTTTAAGCGTCTGGTTAAAACGCTCTACCAACCCGTCGGTTTGAGGGTGATAGACAGACGTCTTCAGGTGCTTTACCCGGAGTAATTCGGCGACATCCCTGAACGTATCTGAGGTGAAGGGTGTACCCTGGTCCGTGAGGACTTCTTTGGGTATACCCACTGTAGAAAATAAAATGACTAACTCCCGTGCGATATTTTTTATGTTAGCAGAGCACAGGGGACCCGCCTCTGGGTATCGAGTAGCATAATCTACCATGACCAATATATATTTATGGCTACGGTTTGAGGACTCCAGGGGTCCTACTAAATCCACCCCTATTCTGTCAAAGGGAATGTCTATCAGGGGTATAGGGACGAGAGGAGCGCGGTCCCTCCTAGGAATCTGGCGCGTCTGACATTCCGGACAGGATTGGCAGAAACGCCGGACCTCCTCATTGATCCCGGGCCAGTAAAAGCGGAGTTTTATTCTCTCTAAAGTTTTTTCGGCCCCGAGGTGGGCACCTAGGAGGTGAGCGTGAGCTAGTTCACATACCTCTCGCCGGAAGGTACGCGGAACTAGCAACAACTTCCGCACCTCGCCCTCGTGGGTCGCCACCCAATACAACAGATCATTCTCCAGAACAAAGAAGGGCTCGCGTGGCATAGATCAATCAGCTTGTGAGCTGCCTGGAAGAACAATCGCATTCCGGGCAAAGCGCAGGGAATCGTCATTCCACTGTTCCCTTTTAAATGAGGCAGGCGTGGACCGAAATTGATGGTCCAAGTTGCTCAGGGGGTCTTGTGAGCTGGTTCGTGGAAGCATCCCCCGGCTCGTCCCTTCCCCGGCGGATAGTTCCGGGTCAGGGTCCATCACCGGGGAAGCGTCCCCCGGTGTGCCTGCCCTTTCAGGGCCTGCCCCAGAGCACGGCGTGGAGACCTCGGGAAGGGTGCCTTGCCCCCTCATAACCAGACCCAGTGAGGCTCCGGGAGCAGTGCTTGTCTTACCGTATTTTCTGTGTGACCAGTCTTGTCCCAAAATCACTGGATAGGGGGGTTTGGGCAACACCACGACCACCAAGTTAGACAACTGCCCCTTCCAAGTGATATAACACTGAGCGGAACGGTAAGACTTGGTCTCCCCATCCACACAAGTGACTTGTAAATGTTGTTTAAGCCACTATCGCGGTAACACATAACGGCGAGCGACAATGGTTATGTTGCTGCCGGAGTCAAACAGAGCCACCACCGAATGGCCATTCAATAACACCACTCCCGTGTTCGGACTCGCCAGGGGGTGTGGCGGAGTACAGTACCTCTCTGCGGTAGCCCAGGTGCAGTCCATCGACTCCGAGGTTGTGTTCAGGGGACAGATCGGTAGCAGGTGGCCGGTCTCACCGCACTTGTAACAGCGCGGGGAGGCCGGCTTTTCTTTAGGTTTCTGCGGTTCTTCCGCAGCGCGTCGAGAGGGCTCGGGGGTGGCCGCCCGTCCCTGTCGGTTCCCACGAGCTTACCTTTCCGACCCCCCGGCTCGGTAGACCGCGAGCTGACGCTCCAGGACTTCCAGGAGTCCTGGCATGTCCTTATAAGGGTGGTGCCGGACATGCTGGGCGAGGGAGCTAGGCATGGCATTTACCAGGCCCTCACAGGCCACCTGCTCCACGACATTCCGGGCTTGGGGACCCTCAGGCCGTAGCCAGCGTCCCATCTTCCCCCAGAAGTCGAAGGCCTGCGCTCGGGCCGGCTTCTCAGGGTCAAACTCCCAGCTCCGCCATTCACTCACCTGCTGGCCCGGCATGATGCTGTAGCGTGCCAGGATCTCCTGTTTTAGGAGGTCGTAGTCCGCGGCCTCCTCCTCGGGGAGATCGTAATAAGCCCGCTACGCGGGCCCCTTCAGGTAGGGCGCCAGAATGGACGCCCACTCGGACTGCTGCCACTCGTTCCGGGTGGCCATCCTTTCGAATATGCCCAAGTAAGACTCGACGTCGTCCACTTCTGTCATCGGCACAAGAGGCGGAGGCTTTGGACGCGGCTGGCCTCCATTTTCTCCAACTCTCGGGTGGTAGCGGCTTGCGCTTGCTGCAGCGACTGGATCTGAGCGTTCATCCCCTGCAGCACTGTGTTGAGGTCCTGTCTTTCTGTCATGTTCAGATCAGTATCCTTCGACTACGCCACTGTGAAAAGACACAAGGAAACAGCAAAAAGGTTTGGGGTTTCCGGCCCCGTATATTGCAGTCACAACAAAAATAACTAGGGTCAAAATATATAAACAATAAACGTTCATATGAGCGACGCCATACAAAACGTCGGTGGCCATTTTATAAGGGAGGAGCCGGAAGTGGAGGAATGCTGGGAAGGAACCGTGAGGGAGGATGGGACTGATGACGTCAAGAAAGATGGCCGAGGAAGGACAGAAGTAGCGTACTGCGGGAATGAGGCTTATGGTGGCGGAGCGTCTTTTTTCCTGGAAGAAAGCAAAGGAGAAAGGTTAGTACCCCGCCACTCCCTGCCGGCGAACGTCTTCCGAAGCGTATTAAGGTCCGTCCATGGTCTCCTATCCGCGCGTGCGTGACTATATATATATATATATACATATATATATATAAATACCCGCACTTCACAGCGGAGAAGATAGTGTGTTAAAGGAGTTATGAAAAAGAAAAGGGAACATTTTAAAAATAACGCAACATGATTGTCAATGTAAT
This sequence comes from Polypterus bichir lapradei, assembly GCA_026402145.1. Lineage (NCBI taxonomy): Eukaryota > Metazoa > Chordata > Cladistia > Polypteriformes > Polypteridae > Polypterus > Polypterus bichir. The sequence continues at coordinate 90,520,694 of JANRMT010062813.1, forward strand.
TGTTTTGTGACTGTTATGAGTGTTGCTGTCATCAAGGATTTGATTATCATTATTTCTTTCAATCAGGTTCGTATTTGGAGGATGTGTTGTGTTCAAATTACATTCCGTGTTTGTCAACCGTTGTAAAGATAACAGGTTTCATTAATCGATTCCTTTCTTACTGCATCAATAAACAGCTCGTCTTCCTCTTTATTTGAGACATCACACACTGCATGCACGGGTTTTTTTTTACACTGTCTTCTTTTAGCTGGACATTGACTTTTTCCACCGTGTGCTTTGTTTCCGCAGTAGCTGCACTTATGAATATGCTTGTATGCGTCACTCGCTTCATATTCTTTTGCTGCCTTCTCAATTATGTAATGTGTTTTTCTTCAGTGCTCTTTGGAGCTGTTGCTTTTTGTCTGCGTACTGCGTTCACAGTCAGTTCACGTGAGCCACTCGGAGTACATGCATCGAAGGTTCTCAGCTGTGCTTGTGCTATCTCGTGCGATGTCCACGGCTTTATTTAATGTTAGCTAAGACACTTAAAAGTTTCTCTCGCAGTTTCGCTGAGTTTGTGCCAAACACCACCCTTACCATTTCATCTTTGTCTGCATAAGCACAGTCCTTCACCCGCGAATATTTAGCGGCAGAGTGTTTCTATTGGATTGCCGTTGACAGACGGCCTTATATGGGCAGGCACTCAATTATGTGGGAGGCGTGACAATGAGGGACGCAACTCCGCCTCACACGGCGACCAAGCTGCAGGCTATGGCTGGTATATATGTACATAAGTAGGTTCCAGTTATGACCATTACGTGTAGAATTTCGAAATGAAACCCGCCTAACTTTTGTAAGTAAGCTGTAAGAAATGAACCTGCCAAATTTCAGCCTTCTACCTACACGAGAACTTGGAGAATTAGTGATGAGTGAGTGAGTGAGTGAGTGAGTGAGTGAGTCAGTGAGGGCTTTGCCTTTTATTAGTATAGATTTTAGGGCAGTATATTACTTAATAATAGCGAGGTTTGTTTTAACATACCACGGCCTACACTGAACACATGCTTTCCCTTTATATGTGAGTTCCATGTGCAAAACGTAGGTGGGAATGCGGTGCGTGAACACATGCGCTGTAATTAAAATATAATAACAAAAGATTGGTTTTAATGTTCCACAGGCTGCACTGAACACATGGATTTAATTTACATGTGAGTCACATATGCAAAACGTAGGTGAAGGCGCAAATGCGTGCACTATAATTAAAATATATATTTTTTTACTATATTTCAGTTCAATCAGAGTGCCACGCTTACCGACCCATGCTCTAGGCAATGTGTTGTTTTATCCCATATTCCAAACATGTGCATATACGAGCATGACCTGTGAAGGAACCGTGATCCATTCCAGGAATACTCTTACCTTATGCCTAAGACTGCTGGAATAAGCTCACCACAACAGTAAGAAGAAAATTCTGAACATGAATAACCTCAACTGGACCCAACAAAGCAGATCCAATGAAAGTGTCAAATCTCTCATGCTGTTAGCTTAATGTCACTCTTTTCTATACTTTAACTAAAACCTGATTACATTACACAAACTTTGCCAGTGATTTTTCAATTGCAGCCTTCATTTAATTTATCTTTGCAAGTCATTAAGAGTCACAGAGCTTGATCCTAACTGTAATTTGTGAAGTATGGCATCTACAGCGACTCAATCATATCATTATGCAACTACTCATTCAAGTCATCAGAACAGCCTCCTGTGTGTGCAAGAGGTGACAACCAATGACCACTCAGCCAGAAGTATGGACAATGCCTATAAACACAGTAGAGCCCAATCAAATTTTACGATAATAGAGAAGAGCAATGATATCCTCAAGAAACAAAGGAAAATGGATGTTCTGGGGAACACAACCAGAACAGAAGCTCATGGAAATTTGAAGCCAGCACAAATGTCTATTCAATGTCTCATCTTTATCATAGCATTACAGACAGGAGGAAGAAATGATGCTCCACATTGATTTGTAGACCTTGCAATTTCACACCACAGTCTCCTATGGACCCCCGAATGGAAATTAAGGTTATCAGAGTCCTCAAGAAAACTCTTTAAGTCTTGGAAGCTGAATCCTTCTCTGGTGATAAGGATTTTTGAGCCCCCTGAAAGGTTGGTGTTTGGGAAATTATTATTTGTTAAAATACAAAATCAGTCAGGTACACATCAGCAATAATATCAGTGGGCCTAATGCATAACGCCGTGTGTAGAATTCACACTAAAACATTGCGTACAGACAAAAGTGGAAATATGTGTATGCACAAAAAATCCAGATGCATAAATCTGTGCGTATGCCAACTTCCACATTCTTCTGCTACATAAATCCCAGTCAACGTTAAAAGTAACGTATGTGCACACGCCTGCTGCCCCACCCCAACTCCTCCAAGAATTACACCTCTTTGCAATATGTAAATCAATATAAATAGCCCCTTACGTTTTGTGAAAAGACAATGGCAAAAGCACGGGGAAAAAGAAGAATTTCAGCGAATACCAAGTGGAGGCAAGGAAAAATGTACTATTTTTTGGTTTAAGCAGTGATATAAACAATAAAAGGAAGTTGATCGAGTAACAGAGTGGTGGAGAAAATCGAAAGTTCAAGTTCAGAAAGTCGCAAAGTGCCTGAAATAAATAAGAAGTAGTCAGATATCAAAGTCACAGTGAAAAGGTGAGTCATAGCCCACTGTTTGAGTGTCATATTGAAGCGCATTAGGGTACAGAGAAAAGAAAAACAACATGAGGACACAGCTGAAAAAAATGTTCAAATGTCAACTATAATCTCAAAATTTCCACTTTAATCACGTAGTTTATTTTGTTATTAAAGTAGAATGTCATAAACTTCATCTTAAAATCGTTTAATTTACTAGTTTCTCAGATCCCATTGTAGCTAAAGTATCATGTTAAATGCTTCATTTTCTATGTGTTCTTTTATGTGCTCTATGTGTGTGAATCACTATGTGCTACTTAAACAGGCTTTCTTTTCCACCGACAGGAAACAGAATACATTACATTCATGATATTACAGCTCTCTGAACAATTTTAATATTAAGATGTATACTTGACTGCAGTGGGTTGGCACCCTGCGCGGGATTGGATTCCTGCCTTGTGCCCTGTGTTGGCTGGGATTGGCTCCAGCGGACCCCCGTGACCCTGTGTTCCGATTCAGCAGGTTGGAAAATGGATGGATGGATGGATGGATGTATACTTGATATTTTAATAATGATAGGAGTTAAAGCATGTATTAAACATCTGTCCAGAGATTGTTCCTGCCTGTCTCAAGATGCTTGCTGCACCGTGTGCAACCTTCAATGAAATAATTTATTGCAGCAGTAGGGGAGAGTGGCATAAGTTGAGCCAGTGGGTAAATTGACCCACCCCCTGTATCTAGGCAATATTGCGGATTTGTTGTCATGTGACCATAAATTTTGAAAGCACCCTCCATTTTGCTGCCCCTGTGATTGAAAGAAGCTTGTGGTAGTGTGGTAAGTATGCTCTATTTACAAAAACCTGTTTTTGCCTTGTCAAAGTAAATTTTTTGCATTTCAGTTATTTTGACTGTAACATGAAAGCTAATTTATCCAGAACTAAAAATTAATACCATACATGTTGATGATTTACTAGCAAATTAAACCATGTGAACCATTAAGCTAAAGGTTAGCTTGAATTGCTAAGCTAGGTAACTTTTTCCAAAGTGGTGGCTGTGGGGTAAAGTGAGTCAGATGCCTTGGGGTAAGTTGAACCACTGGCTCAACTTACCCCATCTTGAAGCTCAAGTAATACTATGTTTAAAATGTCAAAAAATATTTTATTGTGGTATTACATAGCTGTTTTCCCCCTAATGTTTTACTTGTAGAAAAGTAAGCATGCCAAGAAAATACAGCAGAAAGACAGACTGGGGTTCAACACCCCTTGAAGAGATGGAGAGAGCAGCCGCTGAAGTCAAGGCAGGAAAATCCATAAGAGCAGCAGCAAAAGAGAGAAAGATTGACAGGCCAACACTACGCAGATTCATACAAAAGAATGAGGCAAATAAGTGAAAACAGTAGGATACAGTGGAACAGCCCAGGCAAAGAGAGTCTTCACAGTGGAGATGGAGAAGGACCTCACAGACCACATTAAACAACTTACTGACCAGTTCCATGGCCTGAGTCAAAAGAAATGCTGTGAATTCACATTTGAATTAGCAGACAGAAACAACATCCCTGTCTTCAAGAACTGGGAAGAGAATCGTTGTGCAAGTAGGGTGTTAAGAGAGCAGATATAGGTCAACTGATGCTAACTCATTTGTCATGTAGAATATTACGGTATCTTGGTAGAATGAATTCTATTTTTTTAGGTCGAGATTGGTTTAACAACTTTAAGGCACGCCACCATCTCTCCTACCGAATGCCTGAAGCAACATCTTTGGGACGAGCTACAGCCTTTAATAAAACTACAGTGGAGGAGTTCTTTGACAAACTTGCTAAAGTGATGGACAGGTGACAGAATCGATTTATGGTGGCTATATACATAAACAACAATGTGGTAGTAGGCCTATGTCCACCGACCAGCAACATTTAAAAAGATATCTAAATCCTTTTTGCATTACATGTCAGGTTGCCATATTCTGATCTGGCTCTTTTATTTCCTCACTCTCTTTGATTGACAGGCATAAGTTTCCTCCAAACATGATTTATAATGTTGATGAAACTGGTGTCACTACAGTACAGAAGCCACAGCAGGTAGTGACAAAAAAAGGAAAGAAGCAAGTGGGCGCCATCACTTCAGCTGAAAGAGGAGAGCTGGTGACTGTGGTATGAGCAGTCAATGCTGCTGGGAATGCAGCACCTCCCATGTTCATTTTCCCCCAGGTTAGATACAAAGAGTACTTCAACACAGGAGCACCTCCATGATCCATTGGCACCTCTACCAGGTCTGGCTGGATCAATGAAGACACCTTTAATGGGTTTCTTGAACATCTGGTTCAGTACACCAATTGCTCCTCTGACCATCCAATGCTGCTAATCCTTGATAACCACGAGGCCCACATCTCACTCAAGGCAGTTGATATTGCAAAGATCAAGGGTGTTGTTCTGCTCACCATTCCACCCCACACATCCCACCGCATGCAGCCTCTGGACAAGAGTGTGTATGGTCCATTCAAGACCGACTTCAACAAAGCTCTTGATGGGTGGATGAGATCTAACCCAGGTAAAACAGCCACCATTTACCAGATCACTGGATGTGTGAATGAAGCTTTCATGTCAGCAATGACACCACAGAATATAATTTCTGGATTTAGGTTCACATGGATCTTTCCATACAACCGAGATATTTTCCCAGATGTTGAGTTTGCACCATCCATGGTGTCAGACAGACCAAACCCTGAACAACAGTCTCCCACTGTAGTAGATCCATCTACTGCTGATGAGCCAACCACAGCAGATAACCCATCCACTACTTCAACCTCCATTACTTCTGTGCTGCCTTCATCAACCTCCCCACAAGGATGTGCATTACCAGGTGACACAGATGTGTGTCTCAGCCACACTGCATATGTTTTTGCAGATGAAATTCTGCCCTTACCCAAAAGTCCATATCCCAGAGCACAAACAAAGCGAAAGCGTGTAAAAACAAGGATCCTAACCGATACACCTGAAAAGCAGGCAATTGAAAGGGCTCACAAAGAGAGAGCAAAGAAACTGCAGGGGAAAAAGCAAAGTAACATAAAAGAAAGAGGAAAGCTGAAGAAGAAACAAACCAGGAAGAAAATCACAGTGAGCAGTAGCTCTGAGAGTGATGTTCCCATCCCACTCGAAGACACATCTGAGGATGACGCAACAGAGAATGAGAGAAGTGAACCAGAAAGCACAGACCTGTTAGTTGGTGACTTTGTTATAGTTAACTTTGCAACCAAACACAGGAGCTACCATTACATTGGCTTGGTTGAGAATCTTGAGGGTGAAGAAGTAACTGCAAGATTTCTCCGAAGAATCCGAGGGAGCACAGCTAAAGGGAAACCAACTTTTGCTTTCAAGGAGGATGACGTGGCACTTTTCCGGCAAAGTGAAGTGGTAAAGAAGCTGCCTCATCCTCAAAAGGCTGGAGGAATTGCACGGCGAGAGCAGCAATTCATATTTCCCTGCAACCTTGAGGGGTGGAATGTGGAGTAGATAGTTAAGGAAAACCACAGTAGGCTTATTCTTTTTTGTGAGTTTGTTACAGTTGTTCTACACTGTTGATAGAGTTCAATTGTTATATCATAATTTTTATTAAAATGTTTTAAACATTACACTTGCATTTGACTTATTTATATATAGTTTAAAGTTTCCTTTAGGATAATTCAAAATGACAATCAGGTTTAAACTGGAAAAAGTATATCGGTCACTTTACACACAGGTGGCTCAATTTATCCCCTGGCTTGGCTCAACTTACCCCAAAGCTGGGGCAAGTTGAGCCACAAGACCACTTTTTTTCAAGAGGTCACATTTTCTTTTTCATATGTCATGTATGCATTCTTAGCATTTCCACTGATGGGAAACATCCTGAAAAAGATGTAGACATTTTGGTTTTATTTACATATCACTTTCCCTTGCCTAGAGGAAAGCCTAAGTAAAAAATGGCTCAACTTACCCCACTCTCCCCTACTGTCTCTCTCAAACGTACCAACCTCCAATTCCTGTCCTTAATTTTCCTTCTCCAAGTAACCAATCGTCACACGATCAGCTCTGTAATAGATTTCAAGACTTCTATAAACTTAGAATGCCAATTCTTCAAAACTTTTATGGAACACTGAAATATCTTTGTAGTACATGTTTAATTATTCCATCCATCTATCCATCCAAGGTCACGCCAGTCCCAGCAAACATACTGTGTGAGGCAGGAACAATCCCTGAACGGGGCGGCAGCTCATTGTTACCGCTGTCTACTGTGTCCTCACATGTATTAACAATATACATTATTTAAATAGAGTTTAAAATTTATCTGTATAATGTAGTAAACATACTTTGCCTCATTTCATCTTAAAAATGATATCAAGATCTTTAAGAAGATAGCGCTTGGAAATCTGAATTGACTTAGAAGCCAGTCGTCATCATATTTAAATACACGCTTTATAAAGTGGCTCAGGTTGTGCAATATTACAACTGTAGTGCAAGTTTACAGTGAGGTGATTGTACTTATAAGTACAAACAATTCTACCAGGAACACTTGATGGACTGATTGAGTGCCTTTAGAGCTCTTGGGATGAAACTGTTTCTGAAGCGCACGGTCCTTACAGGAAAGGTTTGGAAGGGTTCAAATAGACTGTGTGCATGGCTGAGGCAGCGTATGCTAGATGCTTTATCACAATAATCCAATTAGCTGCTGTACAGCTGTGATCCCACACTCAGATACAGTGGGTTAAGCTGATGGTTCTCAACCTGTGGGGCGTGCCCCTGAAGTAACAAAAAAGGGGGTGCAAAGATGTGAAAAAAAAACAAGAATCGAAAATATGAAAAATACATCTATTGAACCAAAACAAATTAACTTAAACTACATTCTGAAACTAGAAAGATAAATATAGAGTTAGATAAATGTCAATAAAAGTTAAGTAGGTATAATACAGTAAAACCTGTAGCGGTGTATCGGCAGCAAAAAATATAGGAATACATTTTATTAGGGTTACAAAAAAACGTTAGGGGGAGCGATTAAAACTGTTATGAAAACACGGGTCGCAAATACTTAAAGGTTGAAAAACGCTGGGTTAAATACTCAGTGGTGCACTGACAGAAACAATGCTAAAGCAGCTATAGTATTTGTAATAGTTTGGCCATTCTGTGAACCATTATATGGTTACGGGTTGATTACAATCAGATGCCTTAAACTAATAAACAATATACGGTTAATTTCAGTGTATTTGATAAAGCCGCATCAGTGATGTGAATCTAAAAAAATAAAGGGAAATCACACAGGAACAGTAGTCCTGCTTTGACGCTGGGTGCTGCCAGTTTGCAAAACCGAGCAGAAAACTTGCATATGCAATTGCTTGAAAATATGCAAGGCTTTACGCCTAGTTTAATTTTTATACATTGCGATGTGAGCGTGGAAATGACCGTATGCAACTGTTTATACATGAGACTCCAGATGCTTAAAATAAAGTGTGGGAGCATCAGTAGATACAGTCCTGTACATTGCACGTCAGCAAAATCCACCGCTGTACCATTAATTTGGCTTTAGTGATTTTTGTGAAGGTGTAGTCAACTGGAATCTGTTTTTCTTGAAATAAAATTTAAAACCCAAAATATATAAATGGTCATATTGTACATATTGTTGCTGAATTACAGTAAAATGCTGTTCACCATGCTAAAAAAATAATCATTTACTTTTTCTTATTTCCAAAAGAAAGCTTCTAAAAACTACATGTAAGAGCTTGGGAAAATACACACGATTTAATATACACTCAAACATTTCCAAATCTATACTAATAAAAGGCAAAGCCCTCACTGACTCACTGACTGACTGACTGACTGACTGACTGACTCATCACTAATTCTCCAACTTCCCGTGTAGGTAGAAGGCTGAAATTTGGCAGGCTCATTCCTTACAGCTTACTTACAAATGTTAAGCAGGCTTCATTTCGAAATTTTACACGTAACGGTCATAACGGTCGATAAAGGTCGACAACGTCCGCCATGTTGAACTTTCTTATTTATGGCCCCATCTTCACGAAATTTGGTAGGTGGCTTCCCTGCGCTAACCAAAACCGATGTACGTACTTATTTCGGTGGTATGACACCACTGTCGGCCGCCATATTGAATTTTCCAAACGTCACAAATTCTGCAACTTCCCGTGTAGGTAGAAGGCTGAAATTTGGCAGGCCCATTCCTTACAGCTTACTTACAAAAGTTAAGCAGGTTTCATTTCGAAATTCTACGCGTAATGGTCATAATGGTCAACAACGTCCGCCATGTTGAACTTTCTTATTTATGGCCCGATCTTCTCGAAATTTTATAGGCGGCTTCCCTGCACTAACCGAAACCAATGTACGTACTTATTTCGGTGGTATGATGCCACTGTCGGCCACCATATTGAACTTTTCAACGGTCTTTGTTACTTGTGGGCCCATCTTCAAGAAATTTGGTACATGGGTTCCCAACTCTAACTGAATCCTACTTACGTACATATATACGTCCATAGCCTGCAGCTCGGTCACCGTGTGAGGTGGCGTTGGGTCCCCCATCCCAACGCCTCCCACGTTGTTGGCTGCCTGCCTATATAAGACCGTCCGTCGCTCCGGTCTCTACATTCCCTTCCTTGCTTCGCCACGGGATTCACGTCTCCCTACTGATAACTACAGCCTTTTTGTTTAATCCACGGCTTCTCCGCTGTTTTATTGTTTGTTTATTACAATTATAGTTATTGTATAGGTATTTTAGACTTACTTTACATTGCTCAGGTACCCATTTCCTTTATCATTCCAACCCCCAATACCATGTCTATCGAGGTAATCACCATCGATCAAAGAACTGTCACTTACCAAGTGGTTTTCATGCCCGGAGTTGGCACCTACCTTTTCCATTCTCTTTCTTACATATTGCACAGCCATATCAGGCTCACTCTTGATATCCGGAGGAACATTGTGTCTTATGTATTGAATGACTGGGACAGGTTCAAGGTGTGGACTGATGACGGTACAGGAGATAATTATACTACACAGGAGCACTAGAAGAGTGAAATGCTTAAGCCCTTCACCTATGGTTCTGCATGTGAGTTGATGGCTGCCGCTGAGTTGTTTGGTTGTTGCTTTCAAGTGTACCGAAATGGCCAAATATTTTACACCTTTCGACAACCGCCAATGCCTCTTAAACATCTTAGATTCACAGGTGACGATTTCAGTAGTGGACACTTTGATGTTTATGAGTGTTTAAACTCTCAAAAGCTGGATGTGATTTTATCGATGAAACCAGTTGTGTGCTTACAACGGTTGACAGATGCCGAATGTCACTTCAACACAACAAATCCTGCAAATACTATCATAATTGAAACAAACCATGAAACTCAAACCGATTATGACAGCAGTAATCCAAGCTGTGAGATTTGAGACAAGATTACTGTTCACATGGCCAGCTGTAAGTTACATGCTCAAGAGTAAGCTCAGCATACAGCTTGGTCATATTACAACCGGAGGGCCGAACTGACAACATGGTATACAAAGAGATCCTTAACAAATAATTGTTAGCATATTTTCCCTCAGTTTAAAAAGGTTACATTTTCTTCTTAATAAAAATTTTAAGGCACTACTTCGCCGCTGCGAAGCGCGGGTATTTTGCTAGTAATATATATATGGCAAATAAAATATAATAAAAATTTGGAAAAGTTTTGGGAGAGCTGAAAACACCACCTACCCCTTACAGCATCCATCGTGCTTCTCGCAGCTATGTATGGAAACACGGTGCATGCGGGTTGTGAGGTATAAAATTTATTAGCACCCATACTAAATCTTAGAATCAGTATGCTACTAACTATTTCCAAGAGCAATTGATTTCGGGGAAGTTCATAACTAAAACAAAACAAAATTACAAATGACAGATTACACTTTGCTACAAAGGCAGCCAAACAATAACTGTGTTATTTATCAGATTGTTGTGTAAATTTTGTAGTATGTGCTGTCTAATATAATGAAGTTATTAGATTGTGTCTGATGTCATATAAATACAAAGGTGCATTGGCATTTTGTTGAATGATGCATTTTAATTTGACATGTCTGTAGGACAGTTCAGGCTGCCAGCAAGGAATGGGGAACAGGGGCATCTTCTCAGGTCCACGGAAATGTAGAACTGTGCTGATAAAGTCACGAAGGAGTTGTGTAATTAGTCATCCCCTTGGATTCTTGGGCCCGGTTTATACTTCATGCGACACATATTCCAGTGGACACTACTGCTATGCAAGCATTGTACTGTTTATATTTGCGCACATACTTTACATAAATCTGGAAGATTCCACCAGGTGGCAGTGCAAGATATCATCATGGTGAGAAAACGTTTGGCTTTGCTGTGTTGTGAATTGCCCCAAACTTCCATTAAATTCCGAGGACACCTTGCTACAATATCTCTGAAAAGGATGTTTAATGATTACATCCATCAATCTAGGGATGCGTCCATTCCAGCAAGCATCGGGCACGAGACAGAAGCAATCCCTGGATGGGGCATTGGCTCATCGCAAAGTGAACACAAGCATGCACATACGGTAGTGTCATTTTAGCATCACCAAATCCCCAAACCTGCATGTGTTTGGAAGGAAACTGGAGCAGACTGTGGAAACCCACAAGGAAAACATGCAAACTCCAGGCAGGGAACACCAGGGTCATATGTAATACCCTAAGAGATAGCAGCGCTACCACTCTGCCACTGTGTCGCCACAAAATGGGTACTTATTAACAGCATTCATTATTTAAATTTAGTTAACGACTTATCTGTAAAATGTAACATACATCATCATGAAAGTGATATCAAGTATAAATCTAAGAATTCTAAATATACAGAGAAATGGAATATCATAAATTTAATATGTACTGTGAGTCGCTTGCTGCTGCTGTCAGTGCAGGAGGAAGCCCCAGAAGCACGTAACGATTAATAACTGGGTCGGTCTTAAGATGACGTTTATGACGGTCTGTTTTAATGATAATAAAAAAACACTACGAGGTTAAAATGGACATTTCAAGATTAAAGCTGAAATTTCCCCTTTAATCACAAAATAGACCTTTTCACTGAGTCCTTAATTTTTTTCTCTGTGGCTCAAATATGCTGCCGTACATTCTGATGCTGTTGTGAAGGTGCAAAAAAAAAAGACAGCACAGAATGCATAAACCAGCCCTTAGCTGTGCAATTTAACATCTTCAATGCAACAAGATCCAGCAATTGCAGTCATTAAGTGTTAGGCCGGAGTTATACTTCACGCGACGCATGCTGCAGAGGACGCTCCTGCTACGCAAGCATTGTAGTGTTTATACTTGCGCGCGTACTTTACGTAATTCTGGAGGAATCCACCAGGTGGCAGTGCGAGATATTATCACGGTAAGAACATGTTGGGCTTCTCTGTGTAGTGAATTGCCTAGAACACTCATTAAATTCCGATAACACCTTACCGCAATATCTCTGAAAAGGATGTTTATTGATTAAATCCATAAATCCAGGGATGTGTCCATTCCAGTAAGTATTGGGCACGACTGAGAAACAATCCCTGGACGAGGTCTCAGCTCATCGCAAGATGAATACAAGCACACACATACACTAGCGTCATTTTAGCGGCACCAAATCCCCAAATCTGCATATCTTTGGAAGGAAACTGGAGCACAGTGTGGAATACAAGCAGGATATACCAGCAACATAACTCCCTGTGAGACAGTAGTGCTACCGGTCCGCCACCGTATCACCCCCATGTGCGTAATTATTAACAGTATTATTTAAACAAAATTATATGTAAAATGTAACATACACAGTTTAATGCATTTCATCATTAAAGTGATATCAAGTATGAATCTAAAGATTCTAAACGTGCAGAGAGTTGGAATATCATACATTTAATTTGTTCTGTGTGGTGATTTATTGCTGCTTGCCGCTGCTGTCAGGTCCAAGAAGCTCGTAGCGATTAAAAACTGGGATGACGTTTACGATGGTCTGCTTTAATGATAAAGTAAACTACGAGGTTAAAGTGGACAATTTGAGATTAAAGCCGAAATTTCCATATATGCCAAATATAGCATTTAGTCTGATTTCCAAAAATCTCAATTTTGATCTCATCAAACCATAAAACCTTCTTCCAGCTGATTTCAGAGTGTCCTTTGTGCCTGCTTGTAAATTCTAGTCGAGATGTCGTGTGCTGCAAATGGTAAAGCACCTGGGCAGCTGTTATTGCCTGCACAGTTTCTCTAATCTGTAGCTTGTAACTCCTTCAGACTTATGATAAATCTCTAGTCTTCTTAGTTTTCTTAGTCTTCTTCTTGCATGATCAGTCAGTTTTTGTGTACAGTCTATTCTATTCTAGCCTTACTCTTTCCATTCCTTAATGTTTGATTTACCTGGACTCCAAGAAGTATTCTGTGACTTGAATATTTTTTGTCTCCATCTCCTGACTTGTGTTTTTCAGTTACCCTTTCACAGAGTTTTTCTTTTTGTTTTCATTGTGTTGGTCAGGTCACAATACTCACTCACCACGTTAGACCTTCCAGAAGGTAAAAATCAACTCCAGACAGAGTACCAATCTATTGAAGGGCCAACTCACTCAAACAGAGCCAGTTTGGAATTTCCAACTCATCAAACCTGCACTATTTTGTGGATGGGGGATTAACACCAATGCAGACAACGAGGGACAGAATTCAAACCAAGGAACATTTGATCCATGAGAGTCTCAAAGCCAATTTAAATGCACTGTGATTCAAAACTCTATAGCAATAAAATGTGTGAACCTCCATGGGGTTCAATACATTTTTCATAGCCCCCCACTGTAGAGACTCATCATGTAAAAACGAACTACTTAGTCATAACATGACATTTTTAAGTAATTCCGTGATGTCACATCCATTAGGGGTGGGTGTCTGTAACCATAATTGAAAAAAACTGATTTGATAATGGGCGACACAGTGGCATAGTTATAGCGCTCCTGCCTCGCAGTTAGGAGACCCAGGTTCGCTTCCTGGGTCCTCTCTGCATGGAGTTTGCATGTTCTCCCCGTGTCTGCGTGGGTTTCCTCTGGGCGCTCCGGTTTCCTCCCACAGTCCAAAGACATGCAGGTTAGGTGCATTGGTGATTCTAAATTGTCCCTAGTGTGTGCTTGGTGTGTGGGTGTGTGTGTGTGTGTGTGCCCTGCGATGGGCTGGGATTGGCTCCTGCAGACCCCCGTGACCCTGTAGTTAGGATATAGCGGGTTGGATGATGGATGGATGGATGATTTGATAATTGTGATTTGTGAGCCTAATTGTGTTAGCATACATGTAGCTGATGTATGGAGAGTTCTTTCAGGCAGGGGTTTTGATTGATTAAAGCAGGCCTGACTCATCACCTCAGACCTTACCCTTCACTTTCAGGCAGAGGCCTGCAGTGACTCTGCACAGATAGGGAAGAAAGATGTTATTTGGTTTTTTGGAGAACACAGTCCATGCATAACATAAGCTGAGATGGTAGTTACCCATACCTACCTATGTAAAATATGTGAGTATTTATAATGGTGAGGGACCTTCTAGAAGCCAAAAGCTCTCTGCAAGAAGAATGCCATCTGCACTTCGCCAAACCACACATAAAGAGCTGGACAATGATTGTAATGCTCTAATGGCTTCTCTTCAGCCAGAATATCTTATATATAAATGTCTACGTGTGGAAGTGTGTGTGTCTGTCTGTCCGGCCCGGAAGTGCAAGGTTACTGCTTGAAGCTCAAAGAAAGCGACTCTGTCGCCAAAGTGAAACCACCGCTGCTAATACACAAGCGAGGTGAGCACATCAGCAAAACAAAACCTCTGAGGAGAGATAAGCTCGCTTAGCCAGTGATAGACAACGGAGGCGAACAAGTTGGCAAAATGAAACCGACGAGGAGCTGCTAATACAGAACCGATGCAATTGATTGATTGAAGTGCCAGAATCCATGCTTTCTAGGAGCCCGGGCTTTTTACATCATGGGCTTACACAGCTAGTGTATGTATAAATGATTATACTGCACTGTATATTGGAAGTGAAAGCTGCATTTTAAAGCAAGTTAAATCTATCTATCTATCTTAGATAGATAGATAGATAGATAGATAGATAGATAGATAGATAGATAGATAGATAGATAGATAGATAGATTTTTTGTACCATACCTCTCTCATTTAATTATTTCCCCCATGGTTACTGAAGGGAGTAAATACACAAGTTCAAGTATGTCCTGCATTTTCATAAAGAGCACATTCCCAGGGAGAAAGCGACCCCTGCTGGAGACAGTGCCACATAATTTCTTGTGATATGTACAGTATATCCTGTCACTTCTAAAGACACTGACATTTTTGCATAGACAGGCCAAGAAGGCTAAGAAGGTAAGGGGCACTCAATAGTTGTAGTGTGGCTCAGCAGTATGTGCACTCCTGTCAATTACCTATGAGCATCTTATGTGTGCATTACACCCATCATTCCCAGGCAGTGTTACTTAAAGGGACGGGCACCTGTCTAGCCAGCCTCTTTCTTTCATTCCCAGAGGGTCCTTCTTTTCTTCTACTGGAATGACTTTCTTTTTTACTCAAAATGATATCATGACTATTTGTTTTTTGTCAAGATCTCAGTATGCATACCGATATTAGATGCTTTCATTAATTTGTATTCTTCAAAGTGCCCATCTGTCCTGTGATAAACCTTGGGAATGGCAGTGATATCCCAACACTATTTGCACAGATGCAATGCTCAGTTGTTTGAATAACATTACATTCTCACACCCTCTTAATCCAATTCATGGTCACAGTGGACTGAAGCCAGTTCCAGTAGTATGATAATTTAGAAACTAGCCCTGGACAGTTGGCTTTCATATTATAATTTTTAAGATTATTTGCAGAAGCTTCATAAGACATGCTCACAAAGACTAGCTTGACAAGTAACCACACCATAGTTTTGGTCCAAGTCTTTAAAATTTTTAAAATTCATTTCACAGGATAAAGATCTACTGTGCAAAGGGTTTGAAAACATGTTCGATTTTCAGACTACTTAAAGAAAGCATCCAATTCTGTTACATAGCAGTTCAGATCAAGGTGCGGCAATCTTGCATTATATAAGGCAGGACTCTCCAAGCATTATTTATTTATTTATTTATTTGTTTTTCATTTAAAATGCTAACAGTCAACTGAAAAGCACTTACTGACTCACGCATTTATTTCTGTTCAGCTCTGGATGACTGAGATCCTTGTGAACGTCATCAGCGAGAGCCAGAGAAAAAGAAGAAAAAGAGTCCTTTTTGTAAAGAAGCATAGTGCTTCTTTGGAAAATAACCAGGAGTAACTTGTGCCATTATGTTATCCTTTCTTTACTCTTCTTTCTATTTGTCAGCCTACAATAACTGCCATTGAATGGTGGTGTCCATATCGAGGCCAGCACTGAATGCAGAACACACTGCCTTTTGCTAAAATATTGCTAAATGCCATGGCTTGCATTCACTATGAAAGGCACTATATGATCTAGTGTGGGATGGTGATGCACTGCTATAGAGTCATGGGTGCAAATGCTAATCGGGGTATTGTCTTAGTGGAGTTTACACCATCTCCCTGTGTCTCCATGGTTTTTTCTCCAGGTGCTCTAGTTTTCCTCCCAAATATGGCTACATTTAAATTGAATAAATATCATGGATGAACATGGATCTTGACTAATGCCCTGGTTCCCTCCCTGCACCCACTGCTGTTATGACAGGCACTTGATCTCCCCAATCATGAATGGCTGGTACAGGTTATAAGCTGGATGGGTAAACTAAATGAAATTAGCATTGACCATTTGTGTCCACAGTGACGAAAAATCCCACCCATCACCTCCACGAGTGACTCTTAAATTGAAAAGGCTGCCTTCAGGGCTTATAAATTCAGGCATGCTGTTCAATACCAGAATGTTTTTCAGAAGGTCACCACGCGACAGCACCTTTCCATTTCCCATTGGATTTTTTTAGCTTTTTGTAATTGATTGGAGCCAGAGGTCAATTCAATGTACAGTAGCTATAACAAGTGAGAACATCTGCACCCAAACCTTTGGGGGTATTTCCCCCAGGCCAACTTGCATTTTCCATTCTTCTGTTTTTGTGCACTTCACTGTGCGCTCTCAGTATCTGCTGTAACGTATATTGGGCCGTATTGTACACATCCTGTTCTCCATCCTCGTTCTCATTCTGGTCCTGCCTCTTTCACTAATAGTCTGTTAGTCTCATTTCAGCAGTCAAGTATTTATTATAGTCATTGCCACACTGAGCAGTTTTTGCTCTCTGTGATGTGCACATTAATTGTTTTTCCTTCTCATTTCTTCCCGCCCTTCCATAAACTATTCTGTTCAATTACTTGCACTAAATATGTTTCTGGCCTTTGCTGTTAGCCCGTTCTTCTGGCCTGTGTTATTAATTAAGTTATTTCTAAGGCCGGTAGCTGCCCCTTGCCCAGACTTTTCAACAGCAAAGATTAAATGCTACAGTGAGGCTCATTTTTCTTAAACTAATACCAGATGCAGCTTTAAATGCCGGATGGTAACTTGAATCAGCTCAAATATAATAAAAAAAAATACATTACCCTGTAATATACAGGCTGATTACAAATGTCACTTTGACATGTCAGTCTATCACCCGCAGCAGAACATACGATGCAGTCATAAAGGCTTTAGAAATTTGACACGCCTTAATTCTTGGTGCTTGGCTGTCACTGACAAACATCTTAGGTTATCCATGGACAGGGTTCCTTCACAATACACAAGTACTGCTACCTTAAACGTCTAAGTTGACCTATAAAGTGCATGGTGCTTATCTATTAGTGAGGTAATTTTTTTCAACTTAATATAAGTACGCCAGTTCCTCTCTTCCAAGGAGGCATTGCCCTCTGCCTTTCAACACCAAGCTTGTATGTCTCTTAAATGAGAAAGTCATTAATACTTTATCCTGGGTGACCTCTACAGTTAGATGTCACCCAGTAAAGATGCTCTGAAGTAGATTCATGTCAAAACAATTTGGACTCAAGATCTCTTTTCTTATACTTGCTTGCTGAAACCTAAGTAAAAACCGTAGAACTTGCTGTCAAAGCATCCAGGTACCCTACAGAAAACAGGCACCTAAAGACTAAGGGCCAAAAAAAATCTCTCCACTCCTATACTGAGTAGGGTGTCAATCACAGTGGCACACACCCAACGTACAGTATGACTTCTGCAAGTTTAAGACCACCTATTGGCACATAAGCCTTTCTTTGGCTTAATGTCTTCTCATGTTGATCTTAATCCTCCCCTTCATGAGGCTTTCATCTCCCAGGGCAGTGTATTCTTTCCATTAATTAGAAGCCCCATTCCAAACCAACTCCAGCAGACATCTTTATCCTATGTAAATCTTAAATTATAAGACAGGGCAATTGGTCAGTCATGGCTGTTTGTCGATCGAACGATGATGCTGTCCATCCATTTGTCTATCTCTGTCACTTCTTCTCCTGTGTGTACACTTTTGTGAGAGCAGCCCAATTCAGGAAAGACAGACCAGGGGCATGATGGGCAATGGAACTGACAGCCAGGCACAGTCGGTTGGCATTGATAGTGATGTCTTGCCACTCTCTTCTCCTCTTGAAGTTGAGTTCATGCTTGCCTGAATTGAAGGATTCCTTCGACGATGATCTGTCTCCAAAGAGTATGATCCCCAGCAAATGACTCGAGCTGCGGAATGAAGCAGGCCTTATTTCTCACCATCTCAGAGTCCTTCAGGTCCTTCAAGTAGTTCTTCTAGCATTTCTTTCGACCACTGTGTGGTTAGGATCTTTCAGCAAGTTCACTATACAGGATGAGCTGTGGAAGCTGAGACTCATCCATGCAAATAAAGTAAAGAGAAGGCAATAAAACCAGTGACAATTGATAAATCAGATATAAAATGCTGCGCAAGGTACATGACTTTAAATGGTTATATCCATTTTCTTGTGAATGTCATATTTAATAATACAAGAGTTATGATTGGCTTTACACAAGACAAATAACAAATTGTGTTGATTTATTTTATTGGTAAAAATAAAGTTTATGAAGCAGCTTAACTGGATTTCTATCATTTGTCCCATTTACAGTATATATACAGTATATACAGGTGCCGGTCATAAAATTAGAATATCATGACAAAGTTGATTTATTTCAGTAATTCCATTCAAAAAGTGAAACTTGTATATTAGATTCATTCATTACACACAGACTGATGTATTTCAAATGTTTATTTCTTTTAATTTTGATGATAATAACTGACAACTAATGAAAGTCCCAAATTCAG
>JANRMT010062813.1:90546150-90559318 GCA_026402145.1 Polypterus bichir lapradei
TTCTTATTGTTATTGTTTTTTGTTTTCTTGGTACTGGGTTTTTTCAGTTCCTTTCTCTCATTTAGTATTATTAGCCCTTAGGCTAAAGTGGAAGCCATAGGCTTGATTTTGAGTTTGAGGGCAAGGCCTACTTTGAGTTGGGAAGTCTTTTGACATTACAGGCCTTTTTAAAGATTTTGGGGTCTGAATTCCTAACAGTGATCATGGCACAACCCATTCAAAATGTCACTGTGATGTTATGTAATAACAATATAGAAAATCTGCTGCAAAACAGAAAATAAAAAATCCTACACCCACATCCTACAAGTTCAGAAACTGAATAGAATGGAGACATAAGGTGTATAAAGGTTGATGAAATACACAGGGATTTTATTTCATATTCTTGCTTGATCCTTTTAATATTGGTTTGAAATTAGTATTACCCTTTAAGTCCAATTACAAACAGATATGCATCATTATTAAAAAATAATACTCCATAATTTAAAAGACAGTATAGCAGAGGTTTACGCAAAAGTACACCTGTGGTCCCCAATGCCAATTCTTTGCATCACAGCTGGTATTTCTTTCACTCTTCATCATTATGACTGTCTTTTATTTAATAAGTGATGATTCAGATCATCTGTGGCTCACTAGCATAGTCCAACAGTCACCTAGAGATGCTGATTTATAAAGGCACCGGTGACCAACATTTTTATAGTATGAGCAGAAGTACTGTGGAGAATATTATGATGAAAGAAATTACTTTTGCCAACATAATTTGTATTTTTATACTTAGTCTAAGTGCTATTAATTGGTCATAAGAGATCCACTAGGCTGTAAGGAATTCACAATATCAGAAACTGTATCAGGACAGAATATGCTGAAAAATATTCAAAGTAAACTAAGTGAGGCAAATTATAAGGATGTGAAACACGATATTAAATCAATTAATCAAAATGGCACAGTGTAAAAACTGTGTGTTCAGAATGTACAAATATGCAATTGAGGACATCCATCCTACTCCATATCAGTCATAGCACAGGGTATTAAAATAACACAAGAAACTAATCATGTAATGAAAGTAGAATTTAAAATAAAAAGTGAAATGAACCCTTTAAAAAAAGTAAGTTAGGATAAATTAAATCCCCAAAAGTTCTTTGAGAAAGCACAGTGAAGAGAATAGTCAAGGGTCTAGCTTATAAGCTAAAGGATAATGGGGGCACTGCCAAGAGAAGATAAGGAAAGAAGCTGAAAATTCTCAACCCTTACTTCAGACAGACACTTACAAGAGAGACAATGACATATCAGAACAGAATATTAATGCGACAGAGTGAAAAATCAAAGTATGGTATTATCACATTTAGTGATTATCCACAGCTGTGTTTGCAGCTTTACCAAAAATGTATCATTTTGCTGCTAGTCACTTAAGAGACAAAGAAAATGGTAGCGCTTCAGGCTGCATGTGGACCTCTTTCTTTATTTAATTTGTTACTTGTTCTGTTATGGGGGACATAGCAATTAAATTCCACAGGATTAATAGACAAAAACAATATGCATAAGACCTAACCTACCTGTAGTCGTCCATTCAACAAATGAGACTGTTTATTTTCAGAAAAGATAGTTACATCAATCTTCTGAAAGTGGGTTCTCTAGTTTAGGGTTGTGAGGAGGAGTTGTCCATCTTGCTGTGGTGCCTGAGGTGTCATGTATAATCAGATAAGCTAATATGAAATAGCTCGCTGACATAGGTTTATTAATTTAGGGTGAGCTTAACCACTTAAATATTGGCATGAATTTAATAGAATTATTCTCATTTAGATTTTTTGCTTGTCTTAGTAGTGTCAAGACACTCAGTTATGACATGATCAGTTGTCACCATTTGGAAACTTGGTTACTATGATGCTACACGTCATTAGAGAATTAACATGCATGAATACATGGGAGTGTTGTCATTGGCGTAGTTTAAGGGTGAGAGCAGACTTGATCATTGTTTGCACTAAGTATAAAGGGTGTGGCAGACGACCATGGACCTTGCCCCACTGGGGCGGCTGGAGAAGGGAAGGTCCAGGAGAGGGGCAATGTCTTTCCCAGGGTGCAAGGGGGTAGCCCCCCTGTATTGCATCAGGGCCATGGATACGGAGCTTGGAAACTCAACCCTGTGGGGGGCCGGGGCCGTGGCCACCGCCAGGGGGCGCTTGGATGGTTTCAGAGCCATGGACTGCAGCACTTCCGCCACACCAAGAAGTGCTGCAGGATGGTCATCATGGAGGACCTGGAGCACATCCGGGTGCATTATAAAAGGGGCTGCCTCACTCTAAACAGGGAGCCGGAGTCGGGTGGTAGTGGACAGAGCTTGCGAGAGGGGAGTGGAGGCAGCAGAAGAGACGAAAGGACTGTGAGAATTATCGTGGTGTTTTGGGTACTGTGTCTGCTGAATAAAAAGAAAACAATTAATAAACGTGTATGTTCTGGACATCTGGCTGTCTCAGTGTCTATCTGTGTCCGGGCTTCATTCACAAGAGAAATTACTTTTTTGGGCAATTTAAGAAATACGTCAGGTATCTGACATTTGTTTGTCTATTTACTAGCAGGAAAGTGTCATTCGTTCATTTATTTTGTTTGTTGTTGTTTCAAGGTACTAATCATTTTTTATTTCATTTGTTTATATTTTGTATTATTATTTCAGTGAAATTGTAGCCAGTGGTGTTAAAGTAGCTTTTCCAGAATATTTGGACTGAAAAAGGAAATTGGAAATTAAGTTTTCTTATTTAGGGTATAAGAAAAGCAAAATACAAAAAGTCCAAGGTAAGGACGCGTTACCCAAAGACATAATCATTAAATAACCAGCCTTTTCCTTGCTAAATATAGTAAAGGTTTTTCATGATAGCAGCAGTAGATAAAGCATAGTCAGGGAACAAGCCAAATTCATTGCCAAAATTGAATCCAATTAATTGCCTAGTTTACATTGCTAACCTAAAATCAAAGTGCCAACACAAGAGCAGTATTCTAAAGGCAGTAGGTTAATTATCACTAAAATATCACACATTAACACAGGCATTATACCCAAGCTATAGCAGTGCTGACCTTTAAACTTGTCACATTAACAATGTCAGATTAAATGGCTTCTTTGACCACTCCTGTAGCAACTGGGAGCCTCATCAAGTCAAATGACTTATAGAATGGTGGCACACATATGCAAAATAAGATGGCATTACGGCATAATGCTATAAATTTTCAACTTTTTCAAAATGTCTCGTAGGAAGAAATTAATGTTATTTTCACAGTCCTTGGGTTCCAAAACCCCTAAATAGACATATACTTAAAGGTGCTCAAAGGAATCCACAAAAAATAGTAAAAAGTGCTGATTATAGCAATAACATTTCTCATTTATGGTTTGTTTACCATTTTTACTGCATGCCTGTTTTGTCTTGGTAGAGTAATATTTTACTCTACTTTCCCCTATTGTATTATTAATATGTAGCCTTTGTCAGAATGCCTCAAATCTCACAGACTTACCACTGTTACTTACCACATGAATGCTTCTCACTAATGTAACACTAATATTACATTGCTTTGCCTAAGTTACAAATAAAGACATACAAAATATTTATCAACTTGTATGCAAAATCTCACATCACAACAATGCCACTATCTTAAATACTCTGTGGCTAATGATGTCACCTTCAACACGACTTGGTTGTCACTTAGGCATGGCAACAACTGGTAAATAAAATGGGGTTAAAATGTAAATATGATGTGAAAATCAATAAATGAAAAAAAGTAGTGTGTTATAAGAAGGTTGGAGTTTTCTGGGACTGATTAGTGAAAACGTTTTCCTTAGATTACCTGTAACTAATCAAAAATGTATTGTTAGTCAATCAAGGACATGTATTATTCCATCTTTGGGGTTAGCATAAAGCTATCAGTGGGTGAAAGAGAAAGCATGCATAGGGAGTACTTACTTGCATTCAAGAGGGGCTGATCCTCTGCTAAAATCCATTGACCTTGATATGGCCACCAGGATATCTCCTTAAGGATCATGGCTTGGTTCTGCATACAGCGTTGAGGAAAATGAAACAGATGGCACTGCCTCCGAAACAAGTGAGATATAAGGTGAATCTGGCAGCGTAAATGTGCAGGCAGTGGATGAAGCAGATTAGAGGAACCATGAAAGAAACCATGGAATATCAGAACAGTGTTTGCAGCATTTGAGGGTGGCTGAGGAAGGAGAAAGGCAGTATTTAGTAGCTGCAACTTTGGCAGTCTTGACAGTCTGGAGTTTGTGTGAACAGGACTTTATCAGCTTTGCAGATCTGGACACTACAATTTTTTCCCATTCTTCTTTTCAAAACTGCTCAGGCTCTTTCAAGTTGCATGGGGATCACAAATGTACAACCTTTTTCAAGTACAGCTACAATTTCTCAATTGGCTTGAGATCTGGGACTTTGACTCTTTCGTTCCAGGGCATTAACATTGTTGATTTTAAGCCATTCCATTGTTTTATGTTTGGGTCATTCTCTTGCTGGAAAACAAATCTTCTACCAAGACACAGATTCTTGCAGACTGCATTAAGTTTTTCTTCAAGAATTTTCTGTATTTTGCTGTATTCATTTTACCTTCTATGCTCAGAAGCCTTCCAGGCCCTAATGCAGAGGATTCAGCCATCACTATGATTCTCATTAGGGATGATGTGTTTTTGAAAAGTGTTTGACTTAACCCAAACATGATGTTTAATCTGTTGGCCAAAAAAATCCATTTTACTCTCTTCAGACAATGGAACCTTCTTACAGCTGATTTTATAGTCCCCCATAATAATAATAATAATACATTTTATTTATATTTCCTATGCTCAAGGCTCATCAAAGAGTCACAGAAAGAACAGCAGGCTATATGTAACATTGGATACAAGTATTTTCTACATAGAACACTAGAACAGATAAATACAGGATATACAAAGCAATAAATAGAATAAAGGGAAAAAGTAAATCAGAGTAAAGTACTAAATTCAATACTAAAAGAAAGTCTGAGCAAATAACCTAATTTGTGGAGAAACACACACACAGATTATCTGGAGCATCTCGACAGAGAGGTGAACTAAAAGAAGGGGCAGCATGTTAGGTTAAGTTAAAAGCCTTCCTGAACTGATGAAATTTCAGTTGTTTTTTTAAAAGATTGAATGGAGTCAGCTAATCTCATTAATTTTGGGACATCATTCCAAAGTCTGGGCACTGTGCACCTGAAGGCTCTGTTAACCATAGAGTGCAGGTAAGAATCGGGCACAACAAGACTAACTGAATCAGAGGATGATAGTGGGCAAGCAGGAGCATAGCGATAGAGAAGATCACTGATGTAGTCTGATGCAAGGCCATTTAAAGCTTTTAGGTTATTCATAGAATTTTATATTAAATCCTGTAAGACACAGGGAGCCAGTGAAGGTGAAGTAGAATGGGTGCAATGTGATCGCTGGTTTGTGTTAGGACTTTTGCAGCAGAGTTTTGAATTAACTGAAGCTGTGACATAAGATTAGAAGCATCACCTGCCAGAATTGATTTACAATAATCGATACAGGATGTGATAAAAGCACAGACAAGTTTCTCAGAAAATACTGCTTAGAAATAGACAGGAATGAGGAAACATGGGATATGTTACAGAGGTGAAAGTAAGAAAGTTTGTTAATGTGGTTTATGTGGGTGGAATAAGAAAGGGAGGAATCAAAAATGACACCAAGATTCCTTGCATTAGAAGAAGGTCTGATGAGATCATTGACAAGAGTGATTTAATAGGAGCTTGTGCTTTAGTGCCAGTTTGCAGGAATTCCGTTTTGTTGCAATTTCATTTTAAAAAGTTCTGTTCCAGGTTTTAATTTTCACTGAGACAAGTTGTGAGCTGAGAAAGCTCTGATGAAGTTTCATTTTTAACATTTAAATAGAGCTGAGTATCATCTCCATAAAAATGATAACCCAGTCCAAAGTTACAAATGATATGGCCAAGGGCAAGCATGTAGATACAGAAGAGCAAAGGGCCAAGGGCAGAGAGAGCCCTGAGGAACTCCTTGTATGACTGGTCACTGAGCTGGACCTACTGTTGCCAACACTAACAGACTCTTGCCTGTCAATCAGATAGGACTTAAACTACTAGAGGGCAGTGCCAGAGATACCCTGTGTGTTCTCCATTCCAGACAGTAGAATATCATGTCTCATAGTGTCAAATGCAGCACTGAGGTCTAACAGAATTAATATGCTGGTTTGTCCAGAGTCTGCTGCCATAAGCAAATCATTAGTTACCCAAAGCTTCATGGCTGTGCTGCGCTCTGAGACCAGACTGAAAAGTTTCCATTAATTTATTAGAAGTTAAGTAATCAGTGAGTTGGGAGGCTTAGTGAGAGATAGGCTGCAAATTGCTAAGACTGTTATGATCAAGACCAGACTTTTTGAACACTGGGGATATAGAAGCGTTTTTAAAAGTGGCTGGTACAAAGCCGGTATCAAGGGATGTATTTTTTATTGTTATAACAGTTGGGATTATGGTATGAAGGCAGGATTTAAGAAGTATGGTGGGGATGGGGTTCAGTACAGAAGTAGTTGGCCTCATCTTATAAAGCTGATCATTAACAAATGTAGGTGTGACTGATGAACATTTAGAAAAGGAGCTGAATGGAGTGGGAAGACAGGGTAGATATAAATGGATGATGGATTTATGTTAGTTGAATTATTTAGATCTTTAATTTTATTATGGAAAAAATGGAGGAATTTTTCACCAGCTTCAGTAGAGGAGGTAACTGGGCCAGATGCATTTTGAAGTAGTTTATTAACTACAGAGAACAAAACCCTTGGGTTATCATGGCCACTTTCTATTATTCTGCCATAATGAGTCTTCTTGGTTGCATAGTGCATAATTTTAAGTCCTTTGAGGGTCAGAGAAGGCCTGGATATGCAGAGTGAGGTCAGTCTTACATGACATTCTTTTAAGGTGTTGGCCAGCTGCTTTCATATACCGTAATTCTGAATTATACCATAGAGTTGAGCGTTTGAAGGAAACCTCCTTATTGTTTTAAAGGAAGCTGATTTATGTAGTGCTGAATGAAGGGCTGAGTTGTAGTTGTCAATAAGACTCTCTAGCGTTGATGGAATAGGGGAAGACAGAAGAAGATCAGAAATGCATTCATCAAGGACAGAGGGACAGACATTTTTAAGGTTTCTGAAAGAAATTCGACTTTTACAGGTAAGAAGAGGGAGAGGTAATAAGACAATGAAAAGTACTGCTTTATGATCAGAGAGTCCCAAATCACTGCTATAAGTGTTGCCAACAGATAAGCCAGATGTACAGATCAGATCCAATATATAGCCATCAGAGTTGGGTAGGAAAATCAACATGTTGCACCAAATCAAATCAGTCCAGTAAGGATAGGAATTCATTCCTCAGTTTACATGTAGAAATGTCAATATGAATGTTGAAATTGCCAAGAAGAATGATGATCTGGAAAAGGAAAGTTAAGAGGGCTGGTAGTTCAGTCAGATCAGATAAGAAAGACCCATTGTATTTTGGAGGACGATGGAGAACAATGAGTAAGATATGACCAGATTTTGTTACCAGTTTAAGAGCCAGACACTAGAAAGACAGTGGACAGTGAACTGGGATTCTTTTGACGTTTACAATCTAGCAATTACTGCCACCCCTCCGCATTGTCTTGAGCTGCAGGCCTCTATGAATTAAATGTACCCAGATGGACTTACTTCTGTGAGAGATGTAATATCGTTTGGTTTTTGCCAAGTTTCTCTTAGGCATAGCATATCAATTTTGGAATTTGTAATTATTTCTCACTAGCCACCCCCTGCGGCTCCACCCACGTAATACTGAAACAGGACAGCGAAGAGGGCCCTGCCTGGCTCCCTACTCCTGATATCACGCTTCCCCCTCCCCTCGGCCTTCAGCCTCTGTCTCGGATTAGTGCGAATATATTGCTCCTGGAAGCAAACTACGATTTTAGCACAATGAGAGAAGTCACAAAATCACAAATGTTTAAGCAAATTCTAGAAAAAAGCCTGATCAAAATGCTTTAAGTAGTTCTATCGTTCACTAGCTAAGCAGATGTAAGATATACCCTGAGGTTGGCACGTGAGTGAGGAGGCCCCTCCCCCCTTCCCTTGGCCTGCTGCATCTCTCTCGGATTCATGCAAATAAATCTGTACTGCAAGTGAACTATGATACTTCCCGTGCTGAGAGAGGTCGCAAAGTCAACCAGAATGTTCAAGCAAATTATTGGAAAAAAACCCGATCTAAATCCGTTAAGTAGTTCCCTCGTGAAAAGCGGACAGATATACAGACAGACAGACATTTGATTTTATATATATAGAGATTGCACCAATGCTTTGTCATTAAGAAATCTTGAATTAAATAATGCAATATTAGCTGATGAGGGTTCGTTGTGCACAGAGGTTATTTTAGCATATTGAAAATATGGCACACTGGCACTCTTATTTTATCATGAATAGGATTGTGTATTCCTGAGCAAATGCTGTCATTGAACTTTTTAGTCGCAGCCTGGTGGTGGTGGCGACCTAATAAACGATATTAATATTTTGGGCTCCGCACAATGGCAATGTCTTTTAGGACATTTCAGTCTGACAATTTGCTCTGGATAAACTGTTTAATATGAAGGAGTTTGTCATAAGAATATTTTAGCATAGTATAAAGCAATAATTATCTGACAGTAGCAGAAAAGCAACACAGCACAGCAGAGAAGATGAGACAGGCGGGTGGGGGTGGAGCACATGATGATAGCAAAGCAGCAAAAAATCCAGTAGAAGCAAAGTAGGAAATATTGCAAGATACACATACACAGATAACTACCAGATTCAGAGGTTCCAACATACAACCACATAAACATAACGCTGGGTATTACAGGCATGATTACCTCAGAGTCACAGCCTGGTGGATGTAAATATCAGATCACTTCTCAGTTATTCCTTGTTGAAGCATATATGGAAGGAAACAACAGCAATCCAGCATATCCATTGCAATCATGGAGACAGAACACGCCTGGCTCCTAGATCTCCACGGTGTAAAGAAAAAATGTTCATAAATCGGGTGTCAGGCAGGAGCAGACAATTGAAAGAAAATCTAGTCCAGTGAACCACAGAAAGATTAATTTGTAAGCAAACCCAATCAAGGCAAAGTCCATAAAAATAAATTCAAAATCAATCCAATTTGAGTCAACTGCGTCCATGAACTATCTTCTTCTTCTTTCGGCTGCTCCCGTTAGGGGTTGCCACAGCAGATTATTCAAAATTGTTGTCCGCATATTGATTTGGTATACAAAAAGAAAGTGGAACAAGTACAAAAAGTGCAATGTTAATGTGAATTTTAGCAAAAAGTGTTGATAACAGGGAGGAGCGGCAGTAACATGCATGCACCAGCGTCCCCTCCACTCCTCCTGCAGAGACGTCATGTACTGTACATTTGGCTTTCTCTTTGTTACTCTCCTGTAAAAGCAATGATTGGTGAAGCAGTCAGGCATCAGTTGTTATGTGCACAGTATTTCCAATCTTAGCCACTCTCATACGTCTCTTAGTGTCCTTCTTCACTAGTCGTCTTCTTGCATGATCAACCATTTTTGTGGATGGCCTACACTAGGCAGATTTACAACAGATTTATATATTTTTTTCCATTGCTTAATGATTGATTTAGTTGGACTCCAAGGGATGTTCATTGATTTGGATAGCTTGTCTTCATCCCCCGACATGTGCTTTTGAATCACTTTTTCACAGAGTTGCTTGGAGTGTTCTTTCATCTTCATTGAGTAGATTAGGGCACAATTATGACTCGCCACAGTTTGAACCTTCCCTGTAAGGTGCATTTGTACTACAATAAACTGAAACCCCTTGACTACAGATGAGTGATCTCCATTGAATTAGTTATGGTACTTCTAAAAGCAAATGGATGTACCAGTGATGATTTAGATGTACCACATTACAGGGATGCATACTTATGCAATGAACATACAGGTTTGTAATTAATTTAGACCACTTTATGGGGATCTATATTCACTTTGACATGTCAATCATTGTCAGAAAAGCCAAATTAAATCCAATGTGATTCAACGGTATACAGTATATCAACATTGTACACTAGCCCAGACAGGGCACCAATCTATTGCAGGGCCCACCTACTCACACAAAGCTAATTTGGAAATGCCAACTACTTTTACTGTCTGGGGTTGGGGTTTTAAACACCCATACAGACAACAATTAAGCATGGGACAAAAACTCAGAAGACTGGATCCAAGTATCAAAACCACTGCACCATCATGCCACCTACACAGACTTGCAAATCAACGAAGACCATTGCTTCTTTGCTAGTGGGTACCTCATTTTTATTGCCAGAATGAAATAACATGATGTTTAAAATGACACTATATTCTTATCTGAAATCAATAGTGTCTAATTACCCATCATTACAGCATGCCCTTTACCTTGTCTTACCTTTGTAATCCGTGTATAGTCTTATCATTTCTAGATGGGCACAGAAGTGCAGTATATACTTTTTAATTGGTCATTTTTTATTTATTTATTTTTTTTTGTGAGAACAATGTGACATTGCTGTGCTCCACGGTATATGGATGTTGATCATGCAGGTTGATCACAGGAAGACATACAGTATGCGCCTTGTGTTGTTATGGAGCTCTGTTTGCAGCACCAGTTACCAGATAAGCCAAAAAGCATCCAACAGCAAGAAGGTAGTTGCAGTTGTCTGAATCTTTCTACTGCTGAACACTTTATAAATAAACAGGTAAGGGGCAGCAGTTTTGACAGAGAGATGAT
Source organism: Polypterus bichir lapradei (assembly GCA_026402145.1). Lineage (NCBI taxonomy): Eukaryota > Metazoa > Chordata > Cladistia > Polypteriformes > Polypteridae > Polypterus > Polypterus bichir. The sequence goes on from JANRMT010062813.1 coordinate 90,556,950, forward strand.
CTGAGTCATATATACTCAGAGTGAGAATAAACATAAAGTGACTTTGTTTATGGAAAATGATTTTTTTTAGCACTTCCAACTGTAATTGTATATAATTTACTACAACTGTAATTTTTTTCAAGTTGACCCAATTCATTTTCATCCTCTATACAGTGAGGATGAAACAGCAGCTCAGAGCAACTCACTTTTGTTCTGTTACAATGTTTTGTTTACAAATAATGAGGAATTAAATTACAAAAAGAAAGTTGTAAAATGTCAAGTGTTCTATTTAAATAATATAGATGAATACAGAGCTCACTCAAAGAAAATTAAATAAAATTTCATACAGTAACATGAAACTCTTTTCCCACGTTAACATATTTTCTATATTGGTCACTGAAAGATTCCAGAGTATTTATAGTTAGGCTGCCTCAGTAGATGCCAGTTGGTAACCACTGATGTGTAATGAATCAATTTCCAGACGTTGGCACAGCACATGACCTGAAGAAGTGTTGTGGTCAGTTATATGAGAAACCTCACTTACATCAGAAACAGCAAGGACAAACGAACAGCAGGGGTGACAGATATACGCAGACCAAAGTGGTCTCCCTACTGCGCAGCAGAATTAAATGGTACATATTCAGTAGGCTGTTGGTAAAATGATTCTGCTGCAGCTAAGAAGAGAAAAAACAATGAAGAGGGAATGTGCAAGTTAAATGTTTATTCAAAGCCTCCACTTGTTTCGTTAGCTTGGGTCCCAGCTGTGTTTCCTCACTTTAGACTTTAAAGCATAACATGGTCTGTAATGTCTGTTAGAAGTCAAGGATTAAAAGAAAGACTCCAGCCGAATAAGTGAACAAGAACAGCGTGGTGAGAGCATACCAGCTAGAACTGTTTCCCAATAAATCTTCAAAGATGTGTCAGAAACCACAACTATCAAAAGCGGACTCAAGTGGCCACCTATAGCTTTGACCTTTTCTCAGAAAAGAGAGATAATGTAAACATAAAACTATTACACTGAGAACAAACCATAATCCATATTTTTTGGGAGCCCTCTGCTAACTTTTCTGAAAGATCATTTAAATGATATCATGAAATTTCTCCCATGAGGTCAGCTTTAAGAAAACAGTAGCAGACCACAAATTTCGGGGAGTATCACGGTCCTTGGTATTAAGTTTTCTGTGTAACTGTTCTTGATTTTGCTAAATTAGCACATTAAGAGAGATTACAGGTATGTGGTTAGTATGTATTGCCCAGTCTAAAGCTCTTATAACTGTGGCCAGGGGAAAGAGACCATGAAGATAGTTGCTGGATATTCACAGAAAGTTTGACAACTCTGTCTATCCACCTAATAAATGATTTTATTTCAGCTCTCATAGGTTATTAAGAATACCGTATTGGTCTGTCAGGAATCAAAAAATTTCATGTTCCTATTTTTCAGCTTCTCTAAGGTTCCAATCACCAGTAATTTAAGTAAAGGATTTATACTACATTAGTGTTGTGCTCTCACAATCCAGCATCTGTTGAGAGGTGGACATCTTGCTCTTTGCAGGGCATTTCACACTATACAGAAACTGCATTGTGTTAGATTGGGCAGATTACATGAGAGAAGAAATGGAGACCACATTAGCAGCTAAATCAGGTTAATTCAACAATATGTCAGGCGGACATATGGAGTATACAGTATACACTGTAAATATATAAATAGATAACAGCATGAAACATAATTCAATGATCCTTATATTTTAGTGGTAGAAACTGAATACTGTAGGTTCAGGAAGCAAAAAAAAATCTCATAAATTAAAATTCATGAATTTTTAGTTGCTACAACATTTATTTTCAAACTAAATTAAAACTAAGGACTAGCCAAGCTCAGAATATCAAAGGTTTTCTAATCACATTTGATTTTTCTGTTTAGTATAATTCTCACGCAGACTTGTAAATTTCCTTAAATAAGCAAAGTTAAGACAAAGAAAGCATTTAGAGATTGTGCTCAAATAAAAAATGGCCACCACAACATCACCCACTTATAATGTGCATAGTGACACCACCCTGAACAAGGTAGAAACAGAAATCTATTTGGTGATCTTGATAATGTTACTGTGGTGTGGCATGCAAATGCAAATAAACAAAAGAACAAAATAAAATCCTGACAGATAGATAGATAGATAGATAGATAGATAGATAGATAGATAGATAGATAGATAGATAGATAATTTGTTTTTAAATAATAGATACAGAATAGTAGATTCCTATAACTGTCTTAACATGTAGAGGTCAGATAGATTGACATATTGATAGAAAGATTACTATAGTTGTCTCAAAAATATGTTTATTTATTTTGATAGATAGATAGATAGATAGATAGATAGATAGATAGATAGATAGAT
>JANRMT010062813.1:90559328-90642514 GCA_026402145.1 Polypterus bichir lapradei
TAGATAGATAGATAGATAGATAGATAGATAGATAGATAGATAGATAGTGAGCCAGCATACAGATGTGTTGCTGTTGGTATAAAGGAGACCCAGTACTGTTTGCTGACACTGAATAATTTGTTGGATTCATTTTTTGGTGTTAGTGTTTTTATGATGGTACTCAGTTTTGTTTTAATTCTCTCCCTTGCTACTACCTCCAGGGGGTCCAAAGTGCATCCAATAACTGAACTTGCCCTTTTAATTAGCTTGTTCATTTAGTGAGCATCTCTTGAAATTATTTTTCCAGCCCAGCACAACACAGCATTGAAAATTATACTGGCAATCACAGAGTTATAGAAGATATGAAGGATGTCACTACCCATATTAAAAGAATAAAGTCTCCTAAGGAAGGAGAGCCTTCTTTGCCCTTTTTTTATACAGTTCCTTAGTGTTAGAAGACCAGTCCAACCTGGCATTGATGTGGACCCCCAAGTATCTGTAGGAATGAACCACCTCTCTGTCTACTCTCTGAACAGTGACCGGACATGGAGTCTCTTTGGTGCGGCAAAAGTCAATAACCAGTTCCTTGGTTTCGCTAAAGTTAAGATGCAGACAATTCTCTTTGCACCAAGAAACAAAGTTCTCCACCTGACTCCTATATTCTGTCTCATCCCCCTTATCGATACACCCCATAAAGGCAGAATCATCAGAGAATTTCTGCAAATGGCATGACTTGGTTTTATATTTGTAGTCGAATGTGTACAGAGTGAAAAGAAAAGTAGACAGGAGACATGTTAATAAGTAAGAAAAAAATAACAGACACAGTGCATAAATACCTCTAAACCCACCTAGACTGTTATGCAGTACATACTATAATTGTAGATATAGGAGCATGGCAACGCTTTTTTAAATTGGTTTTAGAAACTCTGTCTTTTTTTAGTCTTTTTCTTCTGCTAGTTTTATGTGCCATCTGGTCATGACAGTATGCCACATGCAGCAGCTCTAAAAAGAGAAGGCCATTCTAAAAATATGCATCTTTAGCCAGATTTTAAATGCTGACACTAATTCGACATCCCTCATATTTACTGGTAGATCACTGAGAATCATTATAAGACATGTATTATCTATTTATCACACACCGTGATCTCAATACAGATTTAATAAGTTCCGTAAGAGGAGGTAAACTATTAACATCACTATGATTCCTGTTGTTGAATTTAATATCAAGTTGACCGGCAAAAATAATTTTTTTGATTTTCCTCAGGGTGCTCTCTTACAATAACAATTTCTATGGAATATGATGAGTAAATTGCCTTTTCCATATCTTGAATTGTAAGGTTGAGATATTTCTAATGTTCAATAGTCTTGACATTCAGTTAATTTAGAATCAGACAACAGCTCTCATTCAAAGTTGACACCCAGATTTCAAGTGTTTTTCTTAAAACTAGAACTCAGACATTTGAAGCTAATAGTGAATAGTATTGCATTTTTACTACCAAAACCTCCACCTACACTACAATTAGGAATTGTATACTCTGACTTTAAAAATCAGTAGTTATTCACTCATCTGCTCTTTCACTTTTGAAGCAGATCACTAAGAATAGCATAGAAAGAGCATCAAAGAGCTTCCCCTGAGTACATTCCACATATCAGCGAAAATGAATTTTATGTATCGGTATGATTTCCCCTTTTGCTAAGATACTTCTACAAAAAATAATATCTGACACTGAACTCTGGACCATAATGTAATACAAAAGATCTTTGTGAAAAGTCAATATTTAACAGAAAAGTGAAGTGGTGCTTTTCTCTTAGTAGATGTTTAAAGCAATTTGAAAAGTGTTATGAAAACCCTAAAAAACACACTCAATGATTCAATATAAATTGTTGGCCTTTACAATTGAATGCTGGTGTCAATTATACCAAATGCAATCCTTTAGCTAAGTAATTCAGTGTGATAACTGTAGCATTTTCGTCATTTAGCAGTATTAATAATCACTAATGGATATTGCTAAGGCTGTTTGCGTGATAGGAAGGCGGTGATGACCAAGCTGAAATTCTTTAAATGAAGATGTTTACTGGCTTTAAATTGTTAGGTCAGACATTAATATAATAATTATTATCATTACATTATTATTACTTTATAAAGAAAGGGGTATTAGAGATACCATTATGCTACATCTAGGTCTAGGTTTGATCTTTCTGCTCATCTTTAATAGAATCCATTTTGAAAGACTTGATAACATTATTGGCTTACAAAAGGCTTTAATCATATTCAAATTAAACAGTGTAAGCACCACAAGTTTTGGAACGTAAACAGAAAATTTTCTGCTCCTTACATGGTGTTTAGTTTTATAAATTACAAATAGAATTTCTGTTTAGCAATGCAATAACATTCTTTATGTTATACTGCAGATGTTGAAGATGACTGCAAAATCAGAGGTGTAATAGTATGTGGCATGCCTAATCTGGAATATTATGTGCAGTTCTGGTCAACATGCTACAAAGAAAGACATAGCAGTGCTTGGAGCTGCGCAGAGGAGATCAAGTAAGGACAGGTCTATTCTGATGGACCAGTGGAAGTAGAACTCTTTAATCTTGAGCAGAGAACACTGTAAGGGGACATAAGACAAGCCTTTAGGATTCTCCAAGGCATCAATGAAGATTATCCAGCAGAATTCTTTCCATTAAATAATGACTCAAGTACTTGAGGACACCTGTGGAAATTATGGGAAATGGAAGCACTTCTTTACTGTTGTGATAACTGCCACAAAATTGACAAAAAGGGGCGAACAGGCCTCAAAAACCACCCAAACACACAGAAAGGACTTCTCTGGTCATCCCAGAAAAAGGCCTCACCCTAGACAGCATGATCCCAGACTCCAAAAGCAGGCTTTAAAGCCTGGACAAGCCCAAAATGGAGCCCAGGCTTTTAAAATTCAAAAATACTTCAAATTTATAATGCACAAGCATGCCCCTGAAAGGAAATGATGATAATAAACCACTGGTTTGTGAAGACACAGGTAAACAAAGAATCTTTATAAATGAAGAATTTATTTATGTGAACAATGTAAGAGAAGGACAAGACAACAAAAAAGATTTGGGGTCCAACCCGGGAGCCCTGTATACTTGGATTACAAAGAAAAATCAAACAAATAATGAAAAGGTCATTTCGGACAAGAGTTCAGAATGGAACTGGCAAAGACAGCGGATCTTTTGGTTTTCAATCATGCCAGGAAGAGGAGGGTCCAAGTGGATGGACACTGGAAGTGACATCAGTGATATTGTAGCTGTCAATCATCCAGTCAGCAGAGAGAGGAAGAGAGAAAGGCATTAGGACACAGTGCCACCCCTGGTGTGGCAGAATAATTACTGTCACTAGAGACCTGTCCGCAATGCACACAAGTGTGACAACAAAAAGAAGGATAAAATTACCAAATAGGGAAAAAAACATAAAGACAGGTGATTGGGGTTTGTCTTTTCAAATCATCCCAAATCCTCAATTGAGTAAATAGTAAAAAAAAAAAAAACAGACTTACTCCTCACTCTGAAGTATAAAGGCTGTGGGTGGTCACACAGCAGTGACTCATGATAGGCCCACCTCTTGGAGTTCTACCTCCCCCACAGAAAATAAGAAATATAAGAAAACAAGCACAAAATATTTAAATACTTAATCATATTTAAACAAAACAATACTGTATTAAAAATATGACATATTAACAAAACCCATGAAAAATGATAATTCTAGAAATTGAAAAATAAAATTTATATAAAGAATCTAGAACACACTACTGTGTTATATAGCTGAAGTGGAAACCTTCACAACTTTAAAAAGGTAACTTCATGAGAAATTGGGACAAGGAAGCCCTTATCTAATTGATCAGGCTTGATGGACTGGAAGGTCTCCTTTAATCTATCAAGTTTTTTTTTCTTATTGGCCATGTCAGGTACTTTCCTGAAAAATGACAGATATTTCTATTTTAATTTCAAATTTTGGACCTGTAGTGAGCCATGGAGAGGGTCTTTATGATACTTAAATGATGTATTTCTATTCACACGGGTAAACTCAAAGTGATGGGAAGTGTCATAAGAAAGAGAAGCTCTAGCTATTTATAATCTTAAATTATAAGCTTGTAAATAGTTACAACTTGCGGTGGGCTGGCGCCGTGCCCAGTGTTTGTTTCCTGCCTTGCGCCCTGCGTTAGCTGGGATTTGCTCCAGCAGACCCCCGTGACCCTGTAGTTAGGATATAGCGGGTTGGATAATGGATGGATGGATAGTTACAACTGGCATCACTTACCTAAGGAGAATAAGAGAGTGAGGGCCCGGTAAACTGATGGTGTTGCAGCAGTAAAAATGCACATGCCTGAGAGGGCAAGTAGATGCAAGCAGTTGCAGAGTACAATGAGAGTTTTAAAAGCGGGATGCCATAATAGAGGGCCAAGGGTAAAAGTAAGAGTCTTGTAGGCTGACATTTGTGCAAGTGGAGTGGCACTTAAACACAAAGGCAGGTGCTGATTTCTGGCATGAGGGGAGTCCTCACAGCCAGTATTGCTGCATGTTTCCTGATGATTGGCAGAATGAGACTGATAGCGGGGTGGATTGGTTGAGATAGCCCTGCAACGGTTTAAAAAGACGTACGTTTTCCTACTGAATTGTCTTTTTGTCAACCAGCAGATTGGAGGGTGAGACTTATGGAGAAAAAGGAGAGAAGTGAAGGGAGCACAGAAAAGGAGCAACGTCAGCGAGAGACAAAACCCTAGAAGCAGTTTTAGTAGGGTCAACTTGGTGAACAATGAGATCATTGGGTTTGTATATGGTGATATTAATTCTTTTTTTCTTTTTCCCTGATATTTGTTTTTGGGAAGGAGAAAAGAAGGAACAAAGAATTTGTTTTGTTTTCCTTATTTGTAAATATTGTAAATTAGATCGATCTCAATTCATTAACTAGGGTTCAAGGTCGAGCCCAGGTGTGAGCAGGCATGGGGTATCACAGTCATTGTCTCTGCTTAAGTGCTAGTTGCTAATGTTCTAATTAAACAAAATATATTGTAGAATGGAATCATCCTATATATAAAATATAGTCATCTACCTTTTTGTAAGAAGAGTAGCCACCTTCAAAACGGCCAGTTGACATTATCTTTAAGCTAATGACCACTAGTTTCCAGGTTTAAGTTGTTTGAACATAAACACAGTTTGAAGATTTTACAGTTAAGGTGTCATACTGAGCTGTTTATAGCCTGCACGTTCACTGGCAAGAACAAGTATAGATAAGCCAAAAACAGAAATCCATTCAGGTAAGACAAAAGCTCTAAACACATATTTTCCAAAAACTACCTGATGAAGATAACAGACACTAAGAAATAATAATTCATTTCCCACAAATGGAATTTAATAATAGTATAGAAACAAAAGAAATGACAAATGCTGTCAAAATATTGAAAAATATCCCTACCATAAAAATAACAAATACTGTACACAAAGTGCTGCAAAAAAATTATGATCTTGTTAAGAATACCAGAATGGATACTGACTGTGAAACAATGACTAAAATAAGTTACTATTCCCACAAAAAATATTTCTATATTTTGGGGCAGTTCACAAAATATTAGATTATACATTGGCAGATTAGCATTTAGATTTTTTGACAATAATATGAAAAAGTAAATAGAATGCACAATATGTTACATAATACAATAGTCTGTGCACTTAACCGAGCAATACTCAGCCTACATTTCAGAGGTAAATGCAAAGAAATCACAAGAACTTTGTGCTACAAAGAATACTAAATTAGGTAAAAGGTTTAAATTAAGGTAAGAAGACCCTTGGGTAAGCAACATCTTTACATAACAAGATTGTGAAAAAGCATGTCTAAGCAGCTGATGAAAAAGAAAAATTGGAAAACAGGAACATATAGAAGAACACTGAGAATTTTTGGAAACAAGCATGCTGCTCATTTTCCAATTTAAAATGTTCAAGGGGTACTCACAAAGGGACCCATAAATAAAAATAACTGTGACTGAGCTTTCCAGCTGACATATTTAACCTCTCCCTTATACAAGCCACAATCCCTGCCTGCTACAAAACAACCACCATTATTTTTACTCGGGCAAAAAAAGGGCAAAGACTACCAGTCCGTTGCATTGTCACCTATAGTGATGAAATGCTTCGAAAGAATCATTATAAGCCACATTCAGACATTCATACCCAACACAATGGACCCCAGTTTTCATATAGACTAAACAGGTTGACAGTGGGCACAGTTAGCACAACATTGCATACAGTCCTTACACACCTGGAGAACAAGGACTGCTATGCCAGATTGCTGTTTATTTCTTATAGCTCAGCTTTTAACAATGTGATGCCAACTAGGCTCACCAACAAGCTTTTCACTCTAGGTGTGCCATCTGCTCTCTGCGACTGGGTCCTGGTCATTTTAACAGGCAGACCCCAGTCACCCAGGCTGGGGAACAACATATCCAAAACAATAACCATAAATACAGGAACCCCAAGGATGAGCCCCGTGCTGTACACGCTCTTTACCCAAGATTGGGTCACATCCCAGTATAAAACCAGAATTATTAAATTTGATACCCCATTCATTGGACTGATTTCTGGGGGTGAGGAATCAGTGTACAGAATGGAGGTGGATAGCCTTGTGAAGTGGTTTGATGACAGTAATTTCTTTCTTAACACCAGCAAAATGAAAAAGATGATTATTGGTACACAGAGAAAGAGAGGTCAGTACCCACCACTGTACACTGGAGAAAGTTGCCATATTTAAATTTCTCGGCATTAACATCTCTAAGGATCTCACTTAGACCTACCATGTCACAGACCTGGCGAAAACCTGGCAGTGTTTGAGAAGGCTGATGAAGTTTGGCATGCCAAGCACTATCCTCAGTAACTTCTACAGATGCACAGTTGAGAGTATCCTCACCTACTCCATCACAGTCTGGTTTGGGAACAGTACAGCATGGGACTGCAAGACTCTACAGCGGGTGGTAAAATTGGCACACAATGTCATTGAAACAGCACTCCTTTCACTAGAGGCAATCTGTAACACCAGAGTTCTCAGGAATACCCATAATGTTATTAAGGACACAACCCATCCACAACATGACCTGTTCATACTGCTACCATCAGACAGATGCTAAAAGAGCATAGGAGCTAGAACAACAAGGCTAAAAGACAGTTTTCATCCTTATGCCATCAGGCTTGTAAATAAAACCCATCCGCTGCCCCTCCCTCAGCACTGCAGACTAAATCGAGTCTGGAGGATGGAAGGCCTTCTTGAAACCATGTACCTGAAGAACTTACACTGCATCATCCATCCATTATCCTACCTGCTATATCCTAGCTACAGGGTCATGGGGGTCTGCTGGAGCCAATCCCAGCCCACCGCAGGGCTCACACACACACACCAAGCACAATTTAGAATCGCCAATACACCTAACCTGCATGTCTTTGGACTGCGGGAGGAAACCTGAGCACCCGTAGGAAACCCACGCAGACACGGGGAGAACACGCAAACTCCACACAGGAAGCGAACCTGGGTCTCCTAACTGCGAGGCAGCAGCGCTACCCACTACGCCACCGTGCCTCCCACACTGTATTATTTATTTATTTGCATATGCACTCTTACTTTTGTTTGTTTCTCGCATTTTTTTTACACCTGAGGTGTTTTTGTTTATTTTTGCTTATTCTTGCCTGTTTCTGTGTATTCTTGTTTATTGTAGGAGGACATACAGAATAAGTTTTTCATTGTACTGAGCACATATGACAATAAAATGGAAGTTGAAGTTAATACAAAGTTATCCCACCATGCAAATAATCAAATGATACAAAGGGACTTGTGAAAAATAGTTATTTATTTAATGCATTTGGTCCAGCTATCAAGTTACGGTGAGTTGCAGCCTATCATGGCAACTTTAGGAATGATCTCAATGAGGGCATGTGGTGTGGTGCTGTGCAGGACAGTGGAGGTTGAGCAGACAGCTCAGCTGACATCACCAGGAAGCACTCAGCTCACAGTGTTCAGAACCAGTATCTGCTCAGCCAAGGCCACCAGTCTCCTATTAGCACAGATTGATAAGAGACTTCTTCTGAGAGCTGGTATGATCCAGATGCTGTGGTTTTGTCAGGGCCCACTGGTAGTTACCACAGTGCAAATCTGTGAACTGAAATGGCTCATGGGATGGGTTTATGCCAATAAAGAACACCAGTCCTTTTCAGAGCAATCTTACTCACCCATACTTATCCAAACCAAACCAGTTTAGAGTTCACAATTAACCAGTGGAAGTACCATGCAGGATTATCCTGCATCAAGTCCAGGAGGAAAGGTGGCCCCTTGCCAGCAAGGGAAGCCAGAGTTAAAGGACAGTAGTTTACTGATGCTCCAACCAGGTTGGGAATTGATCCATTGCCAGGAAAAGAGGACAGAATAATGGAAGGACCAGGGGAGTTAGCCCTACACCCCCCGACACACTAGAGTGCAGCCTTCTTGTGATGTTGATCCCATAATCCATATCACACGGCTGGCTAGAAATCATAATCCTGTGTGCCAGCCATGCTGGGTGTCATGGGTGCTGCCAGGGGGAACTGCAGGGATAAACCATCCCTACTTTAGGACATTTACTCCAGACCCCCAAGTACCTCCTTCCCTAAACACTAGAAGTACTCCTAGGGTCTTGCTTAAAAAGGACAACACTTACATGGAGGAACAGGAGTTCAGAAAAAGAGGAAGGATTCACTGTCCCTGTATGTACTGTTCTGTGGTACATTTCTAGAGGACCTGTAAAGGTATTTGAAGAAATAATAAAACATTGTATTTGAACCTGTGACTGAGTTCGTATCAGTTGTGTCTAGGGTCTGTGGCTCAATGACACCCCTGACTTCCACACCAGATACAAGAAGAGCAAACTCCACAAAGACTTTGACAGTGGTGGGTGTTGAAACCAGTCCCCTGCAGTTCAGAGGCAGCAGCATACTCAATGTACCACAGTGACACTCTATAATAATATTATTATTATTATTTACATTTATTTAGTGCTTTTCTCACTATTCAAAACACTTCAGTGAGTAGGGAACAACTTCATCCACCAGTAATGTGTAGCATTACACCTGAATGATGTGATGGCAGCCATTTCTGCACCAGGTCGCTCACCACACATTAGCTGTTAGGTGGTTAAGTGGTGAGAGAGATAGCCATTTAGAGACAGGGGATGATTAGGGAGCCTGAATGACTAGGCCATGGATGGCAATTTAGCCTGGATATTCAGATTCATTCTGCTTTTTACAGAGCATGCAGAGGGATCTTTGATGACCATAGACAGTCAAGACCTCATTTATACATCTTATCTGAAAGTTGGCACCATTTTTACAGCACATTGTAACCCGTACACTGCACTTGGGCATGGGATCCACATTTATACCACAGAATAAGCACCCACTGGTGGCCTTGTCAACACCTCTTCCAGCAACAACCCAAGCTTTTTTCTGGTTGGTCTCTCATCTCCCAAATGCTGGCTGAGCCTGAATATGCTTGTCTTCAGGTGGATGATCTCTTCTGAACTGGATGTGGTATGGCTGCTATATGTACAATACATTTCATAAATGAGCTTCTATGTTAGACGGCACAGAGGATTTATAAATTATTTGTTTGCAATCAACTTTATTGTCAAGTGTACAAAGTACAGTAAAATTATTATGTACACATCCAAACAACATGCAGCACAACGTCATGCTCAGCCGATATTACTAGTCACTATGTCAGACATGGACAACTGTTTCTTTGAGAGTGCAGCCTTTTTAGAGTCTCACATATCTTCCAGAGACTTACCACTTACAGCATGAATCTCAAAGAAATATACATGTTTGCTCCCATTTCCTTCATTTGGCCTCCAGGGATACAGGCTACATTTTTACTGCTTTCCTACAGTTATCTGAAAAGCAAATAAAGGCAAAAACTGTAGGCGATAGTTAGATCACTAACTCATTTTTAAGGGATAATGCCGGCAGCATTTCTCCAGTACTTTATCTGTTACTGTACGCAGCAAATAACTTTTTTTACATAAAATTAATGAAACCAAATTTCAAATAACACAAAAATGTCACTTTCTTGGAATCCATCGGCTCCATTACTTTTCATCTAAGTCCCTTTTATTACTCTTACTATATGAAGGTCTCAGCTTTACAACTGGAGAAATAGCTGATGTCTGCCTCTATTCAAGCAAGGTTTCTTTTTAAGCACGGGCTACCAGTGTGGGCTTATTAAAATAGATTTTCACCCTATTTTGTGAGACTTTCAAAAATAATGAAAAGCACCAAATCATTAATTAATACTGTTTTCTGCAACAACTCACAGGCAGACACGACAATAATGCATAATAAATTGTACACATTTGGAAGAAATTAGCATTCACTAATTCGCATTCTTCTCTACTGTCACAGGTCTGCATAATTGAGAAGAGGGATTTTTAAGAAGCAGAACTGTACAAAAACGATAAGGAAATTAAAACCAATTAACCACTGTGGCGCTGTCATTGCATTCATCTGAATAGGGAGGATTTTTGTCACTGAGGGGGTCTGGGGAAGAAGTTATTAAAGCTATCATTGTTCCTTCAGAAATGTGTAGATGGTTAGAGCAATCTATAGAATCATTTAAATGACACACAGTCAGGGGCTGCAGAATTTCAATTAAAACTCATGCTGATGGCTTTTGATGTCCACACTACTCAAAGTATGTAAAGTACATTATTCACTAGCAGATATTAACTCTTACCAAAACCACAAAAAGACAGTGGGTGTAGATATGCTAGCTTTTTAACAGACATTAAATTACAGTATAACAAAAAAGCTTGAATTTATTATCACAGCTCAGACCTAAAAGTTGTGTTATGTATTTTTCTAGGTAACAGGAGAAATAGGCAAATTTTATTTGAATAAAAAAATTTGCTTCATAGGTCTAAATAAGAAATATGTATTAAAAATGATGATAGATTATAATTGCGTTAGTATTTTTATCTTGCATGCTTTAAATTTTGCATTGGGTTTCATCTTTTACAGTATGCAGTCTGCACATTCTCAAGTCTTTGTGGGTTTTTTCCTCTCACATCCCCGAATATGTACAAGTTGAATGAAATGGTGGTTCCAAATCAGCCCTGTGAGACCTGCAGTGGACTGGTGTCTTCCTCAGGTCTGATGCCTCCCTTGTACTAGATGTCCCCAGTCAGACTCAACTCCAAAACAACCCTTAGTTGAATAAGGCTTATGTGCATGAGTGGGTAAGTGCAATCTCCACATCCCTGCACTGGACACTCTCAAGTTAGACTACAGTCCAAACAATCCTTTAGATAAGTTGACTTTCACAATGTCATAACACATAATATAGCCTAACATTCTCAAACCTGCTTGAGTATATTTTGTCAAGTTTTTTTTTACTTTAGATGCATGTTTCACTAAGGCATCTACTAGTGCCATTAAAGGACTGCAGTTAGACAAGGAATGAACAACCTAACCTAATAGCAGTCAAACAGATATACTGGCTTTAATATTTCACTCAAAATCTACATTTATTTACATCAAAACTGATAACAGCAAGTACATTGTGATATAAAGAATCATACAACTTGTGTGAGTTTAGTCTTCCTGCAGTCCAATTGGTAACAGCAAGGTGTTGATGAACATCCAGGTGGTTTAGCTCCTTTTTTGTAGATTATGCATTCTTAACCAAAACTGAAAATATTACTTTTTGTAACTTATCTGGCTCAATTTCTCATCTCTCTTTAGTCAGAGAGTGTGATGAAATTATGGAGTTTTTCAAAACATACAAAAAATGTTACAGGCCATCATCATCATAGTTCAAGGTAAGTTCTCTGGGATTCAAAGCTGAGCAAAACACTCTAACATTACACTTTGTGTTCATACATTCCCAGGCTAAAAGCAAAAGGTATATTACCTGAAAAGTTTAAAGAATTTCATTTGGTATAAAAGTATGCCTCCTCAAATTATTTAGATTAGATTAGATAGATTAGATACTTTATTATTTCCAAGGGGAAATTCAAATGCATAGAGCTGCAGAAACATAAAAACAAGAATACAGACTCACAGGACAGATAATAATTCAATCAATCAATGGGTAAATAAATAAATACAGTGCTGTGAAAAACTATTTGCCCCCTTCCTGATTTCTTATTCTTTTGCATGTTTGTCACACAAAATGTTTCTGATCATCAAACACATTTAACCATTAGTCAAATATAACACAAGTAAACACAAAATGCAGTTTTTAAATGATGGTTTTTATTATTTAGAGAGAAAAAAAAATCCAAACCTACATGGCCCTGTGTGAAAAAGTAATTGCCCCCTGAACCTAATAACTGGTTGGGCCACCCTTAGCAGCAATAACTGCAATCAAGCGTTTGCGATAACTTGTGTCTTGTGTCAATAATGAGTCTTTTACAGCACTCTGGAGGAATTTTGGCCCACTCATCTTTGCAGAATTGTTGTAATTCAGCTTTATTTGAGGGGTTTCTAGCATGAACCGCCTTTTTAAGGTCATGCCATAGCATCTCAATTGGATTCAGGTCAGGACTTTGACTAGGCCACTCCAAAGTCTTCATTTTGTTTTTCTTCAGCCATTCAGAGGTGGATTTGCTGGTGTGTTTTGGGTCATTGTCCTGTTGCAGCACCCAAGATCGCTTCAGCTTGAGTTGACGAACAGATGGCCGGACATTCTCCTTCAGGATTTTTTGGTAGACAGTAGAATTCATGGTTCCATCTATCACAGCAAGCCTTCCAGGTCCTGAAGCAGCAAAACAACCCCAGACCATCACACTACCACCACCATATTTTACTGTTGGTATGATGTTCTTTTTCTGAAATGCTGTGTTCCTTTTACGCCAGATGTAACGGGACATTTGCCTTCCAAAAAGTTCAACTTTTGTCTCAACATTCCACAAGGTATTTTCCCAAAAGTCTTGGCAATCATTGAGATGTTTCTTAGCAAAATTGAGACGAGCCCTAATGTTCTTTTTGCTTAACAGTGGTTTGCGTCTTGGAAATCTGCCATGCAGGCCCTCTTTCTTATGGTGGAGTTGTGAACACTGACCTTAATTGAGGCAAGTGAGGCCTGCAGTTCTTTAGACGTTGTCCTGGGGTCTTTTGTGACCTCTCGGATGAGTCGTCTCTGCGCTCTTGGGGTAATTTTGTTCGGCCGGCCACTCCTGGGAAGGTTCACCATGTTCCATGTTTTTGCCATTTGTGGATAATGGCTCTCACTGTGGTTCGCTGGAGTCCCAAAGCTTTAGAAATGGCTTTATAACCTTTACCAGACTGATAGATCTCAATTACTTCTGTTCTCATTTGTTCCTGAATTTCTTTGGATCTTGGCATGATGTCTAGCTTTTGAGGTGCTTTTGGTCTACTTCTCTGTGTCAGGCAGCTCCTATTTAAGTGATTTCTTGATTGAAACAGGTGTGGCAGTAATCAGGCCTGGTGGTGGCTACGTAAATTGAATTCAGGTGTGATACACCACAGTTAGATTATTTTTTAACAAGGGGGCAATTACTTTTTCACACAGGGCCATGTAGGTTTGGATTTTTTTCTCCCTAAATAATAAAAACCATCATTTAAAAACTGCATTTTGTGTTTACTTGTGTTATATTTGACTAATGGTTACATGTGTTTGATGATCAGAAACATTTTGTGTGACAAACATGCAAAAGAATAAGAAATCAGGAAGGGGGCAAATAGTTTTTCACACCACTGTACATATACATACATACATCCATACATAAATAAAAATAGTACATCATGTGGAAGCATTGAATTACATGATAGCAGTGGGCAGAAAAGATCCCCAAAGGGACTTCTTAGCATACCATGGTGGAATGAGCTGGTGGCTAAAAGTGCTCCAAGAGGGTGCTTTCTGGAGGGGATGGAGGGGATTTTTTCATGATGGCATCCCAGGGTGACTGCGGCATAGAACACCACACTGGCAACTATGGACTGGTAGAACATTTCCAGCAGTGTGCTAAACACATCAAAAGACCTGAGTCTAATTAGCAAGTACAATCTGCTCTAGTATTTCTTGTACAGAGCCACTGTGTTGTCAGACCAGTCCAGTTTGTTGTTTATTTGAACCCCCAAGTATCTGTATCTCGGCACCACTTACTTGTCCTCCCCATGAATGGTGACTAGTCTCTGAGGTTTCTTGGAAGTCCACCACCAGTTCTTTTGTCTTGCTGACATTGAGTTGCAGGTTGTTGTCCTTGCACCACAAGACAAAGTCCTCCATGATTTTCCTGTACTCTAATTCATCTCCATTATTAATACAGGCTGTAAGGGTCAAGTCATCTGAAAATTTCTTAAGATGGCAAGCACTGGTATTGAGCAGTAAGTCTGCTGTGTAGAGGATAAACAGAAACAGTTACCCAAAGTGTTCCAGTATTACACCTCAACATTTCTGACATATAGTCCCTCAGCCACACAAACTGCTGCCTGTTGGTCAGGTGGTCCATGATCCAAGAAATTGTGGGAGCATCAAGATTCAATGCCTTGAGCTTTTTCCCCAGTTAATGAGGTAGAATGGTGTTAAAAGCACTCCAAAAGTCAAAGAACATGATCCAGACTGTGGTACCAACTTTGTCCAAGTGGGAATAGGTTCTGTGGAGCATGTAGATGAAAGCATCCTCCACAGCTATATGTGTCTCATAGGCAAACTGCAGAGGATCCAGATGTTCTGAAAACAGGAGTTGTAGCTGCTTTAGGGCACGTCTCCCAAAGGTCTTCATGATATATGAAGAGCAGCTGGTCTGAGGTCCCTGGGATCACTGGAATGCCCTTTCTTTGGCACTGGGACCATACAGAATGTTTTCCAAAGTTGGGGAAATTTCTGCAAATTCAGGGAAAGGGAGAGCAGGTTTTGATCTTTAACAGAGTTGCCTTGACTGATTGATTGATTTATCTGATAGTTACAATTTCATTGTTTTGGATCCAAACCTTTGCTACCCATAACATAAAATAAGAAGGAACACACTTTTATATTTTATGAAGGACATTTTGATTAGTAACAATAGTGGCTTGAAAATAAGTCAGAATATGAGTGTCAGGATATGTATGTTCAGTATCTTGTTTAATGTTTATTTTTTAAATTAGTATTGTTTTTAAGTACCATCATTATATATTGAAATTCTCTATGTTCAAATGATTACATCACATAATGTGTGACATCATTGGTGCGTCATAGTTGGCGTAAAGATATTTAGATCCTTACATACTCTGCATCACTTTGAACTTTGTTTTTATTTTTGATTTTTTGCCTTAGTGACTTTTAGCTAACGTTTTTCAATTTCAGCTCCTATGTACTTTTGTGTTTTGATCCCTGAATGTTGTATATCAGTTTTTGACCTCTACTTTGCTCAGCTCTTTCCCTCCTGTTTTGTTTGTTTGTTTTTATTGTCCTTTAAAGGACAAAGAAGATTTTTGACTGTCCTACTTTGATCAGCCTCTTACCACTTCTGCTGTCCTGGAAAGCTAGAATTGTTATTTTGAGACTCATTTTGGGCATTTTGTTTGAAAGGCTGCTGTGGCTTAGCTTGAACAAGCTACAATGTACTGTATGTGTACACTGGTGCTTTACTCAGAGATATTCCCTTAAGAGCAACATTCTTACAATCTGTTTAAATTATTTGTATATTGTTTATGTTCCTTTAATGTTACCTAAGTGTACGACTCACATTATAATCATAGGATAGAATGACCAAACAGCCTATTACTCAAACGCTAGACAGGAGAACCTCTTTTTCCCCCAAGGGAACTGGAGATGCCACAGATACGTACCTTTGTCCATATGGAGTGTTTTGGACATATTTTTTAAAATCAAAGTTTTTGGGAATGGCTGTCCAGTTATTAGCTAATTATCTGTTTGGAGAATCACAAGATCTGGAACCCCAAGTGTATTCTTGGCATAAAGAACAGTCCACCAGAGGGTGAGAAACAAACTCCATTTCATTGGAGAAATTTCATTCAATCAGAGGGATTCCATTCCATCAGGAAGACTCCATCCACATGGGTGTCAAACATGCTGGCCATAACTCACCCTGACTGCTGAATCTAAAACTTGTGCAAAACCAACAATTCTCCTCAGAGTTCACCACAAAGCAAGGATTTAAATTTATTGCAGTCAGACTTTTCTATTATTCGTTATTTCTTATTTATTTCTTGTAGTTCATTTTGTTTTAATAAAAACTGTTTTGATTTAAAATTTCTATGCTTTGTTAGCATATCTTGAGTGATTGAAATAATAAAATAGATACAGAGCACCTGGTGTGGGGAGATTGCTATTTTCTTTCTCACAGGGTTAGCACACTGAGTGGGGACACCTCCAACAGAGAGCGGCACAGTTGGGAGTAACACATTGTTCGTTGGTAAGCAGCATTAACCAAGATATATTGGCCTCCTACTGAGTCCTGATAGTCTGTACAATCATCACTCATAATCAGTGCTTAAGTGGATTAGATCTGTGTGTGTGTGTGCCCTTCAATGTGTGTTAAACGTAGGGTGCAAGATTGGGCCAGTCAATTATGAGCTTGGTGAGTCCCATAAACCACACAGTATTACTCCAGGCTATAACAATGTGAAGGAATTGTCAAAAAAGGTAATTAGGGTTAGGAGCCATAATATAGCAAGAGGTGGTAAGAAATCAACCTACCTGTTTAATAAAGGCCAGAGAAAGAATATGTGTTTCATGGTTTACCACCCGTCTTTTACAATAAGTAATGTAACATAAGGGTGAGGGGCTACAGTTGTGGCACTGAGCACAAGACAGGAAGTAGCCCCAAAGATGGAGCCAGTCGATCAATGGACCAACTCATGCACACACACTCACACACACCTTTACAAAGGGCCAGTCTGTAACTTCCTTTTCATGTAACATACATGTTGTGATAGACAGTCGGGACACCCTAAGGATGGAAGGATGAGGGGAGGCAGCTACTTTTGGACACTGCCTCCACCAAAATGCTAGATGGCAGCTCCCCTGGAGACTAGCAGTGCCCCGGATTCCTTCAGAGCTTCCTGGGACTTGGATTTCGGTTTCTCAGCTCTGCTGGGTACCGTCGGTGCCGCCAGGAGGAGCTGTGAAAGGACCTGAGGAGCCATGCCTCATCCATAGCCCGGAAGTACTCACAAGTCATGAGGACTGAAGCTCCGAAATACTTCCGGGCTGAAGAAAAAGCAAGTCGCGCGGACGGAAGGACAAAAACACTTCCGGGTCAAGGACTATTAAAAGAACTGCTGAAGACCCAGCAGGAGAGCCGGAGTTGAGAGGAGTAGGACAGAGCTTGCTGGGAGGTGTGGAGAGGAGAGATTTGAGTTTAATTATTATGATTATTATTGTTGTATTGCCCGTTTATTGTGGCAGAGGTGCTAGAGAGCACTTTTACAGGAAGAAAGGAATTAAAAGTTCTTCTTGTTGCTTTTAACCCTTGTCCAGAGCATCTGTCTGTTGGGTTTAAAGGGGCAACAGAGACCCCTAGCATCTTACAATGTATATGAGAAAGTCAGAGAAAGCTCTTACTGATTCTCCAGAACACAAGTTCTACATGGACAAGTATGCGGTTGATTTGATTAATATGTCACCAATTTAGCAACAGTAATAGGTTAATTCATGTGAGTGTGTGTGTTTTTGGTTTTAAAAGTCATTTGTAGTTCTCAGAATGCAGAAAATATCAAGAGCCACCTAACCGGTTTTAGATGTGGATTATCATTGTGAAAGTACAAGAAAGACTTACGTGCAGAAGAAAGTAACTGTGGACAATTGTAGTGTCCTGTTGTTGTCAAATCTCTCATGTTGTAAGCTGGATTTATTGTTAAGGGTTCCTTACTATCAGTGTGGTCCAGTAAAATTAATAAGCCTTGCTTTCTTGAAACCAGTGTTGTCCTCCAAGAGGAATGTGGCTAAAAAAACTTTCCATTCAGTATATGCCTTTCCTTAAGTATGATGAATCATTATATTTTAGTTATATAAAGTATACAGTATCTTCATAAAAAAATATCAAAATAGGTTGGTGGCATGTAAGTATCAGATATCACTCTGCATTTCACAAGTCAAAGCAGGTACAATCAATACATTTAAAAATATTTGCACTCAGTAATCTAACTACTGGCACAAAGCCACACATCAGATCCAATACCAAGAGGATTATTAAACATTCAGGAATTTCTGTCACTCAGAGTAGACAAATATTCAACCTACTCAACTTCTCCAACATCCTAGTGCTGATTTGGAAGGATTCGTCTCTTTGCTCAATAGTTCTGTATCCCATTTTGTCATTATCATTTACAGTTTATTACAGTACTTAGCTCAACCATACATGTACTGTACTTCATGGGGAAACATTGATGGAAATTTAAGAATAATTTTGACAACGACTACCAATTTAGCCCATCATAACTTGTAAGTGCCCTACTGTATTTCTAGTATTCTGTTGAATTTTGAAGCTCCTCAGAGTACTGCTGTGTACCAACCATGTTTGTGGAAGAAATCTACTCTATATATATATAAAAGTGCAATGGTGACGTTTTTATGTCACATTTTTGTCTGGCTTAAATCTGGCTTATTTTAAAACCTACATATATATGTTTGGTATCATTCTTTTCAGAATTTATCAAACTTCAATTTGATGTTTATAGATTTTCAGATTCTTATTCCATTTTTAAATTATAAACTAAAAAATATCAAGATCTCACATCCCACTAGACGAGACTTTGTGCCAAGATATTTAACCATGCCCAGGGCCGGAAATAAAAGACAAAGAGTAGGACAGCTGCTGTACAGGCTTTTAAATGTTCAAATCTCCGCACGAGATGCAGATCACGTGGCACGGGAACAGCAGCAAGTCAGTAAGCCAGCAGCTGATTGAGCAAAGAGGAGGTAAAAAAAAAAACCTGTATTTGTTTCCCATTGTATCACCATTTAAGAGGGGGTTTGGAGGAGTGACCGCACCTCCTTGGGGTGCGTTCAGCCCCCCTCTTCACAACGCGAGCAGAAGAGATGCGAAGTGGCTGGCAAGTAAAGCAAGCAGGGGGAACCCCCTAGTACATTATAACATTAGTGCAAAATGTATTTTTAATGAGTTTTCAACTGTACCTTCATGTTCTTGTTAAAGAAAATATTTTAAATACTAGATGGAATCTATACTTATTCTTTTTATAACTTTAAACTCTTCAATTTAGTTAAGCTATAATGATGCGGCTCCTTTATTATTTTGTCATAACTCACAAACATAGCCTTGAAATAAATCTAGTTGCTATTCTATATATCTTTTCTGGTGCTGCTATGTTTTTTTATATGGAGATGAGAACTACTGTACACACACTACTCAATGAGGACTCACTTGTGTATTATATACACTTTATGGCCAGGTTTGTGGACATCTGACCATCCCACCAATATGTGCTTTTTGGACATCACATTAGAAAACCATTTGCATTAATAAGGAATTGGCCTCCACTCCTATGGGGGGGCTTTCCAGAAGGTTTTGGAGTGTGCCTGGAGGAATTTGTGCCCATTCAGCCAAAAGACCATATGTGAGGTGAAGTACTAATTTTGGGTGAGAAGACCTGACTCCCAGTTGGCATTCCAATCAGTAGTGTTCAATAGGATTCTATGTAGGCTGCCTGAGTTCCTTCTCAACAAAATCATCAAATAATTTCTTTATGGACCTGGTTTTGTGTACAGGGGGTAAGTCATGCTGGAACAAAAAAAGTGTATTCCCTAAACTGTTGCCACTAACTTGGAAATGAAGAATTGTTTAAAATGTCTTTGTACGTAGTAGCATTAACAGTACCCTCCACTGGAAACTATGGACCCAGCCTAAACCTTAAAAAAACAGCCCTGGACCATTAAACCTTCTCCACCAAACTTTACAGTAGGCACTATGCAGTTGGAAGGTAGTGTTCTTCTGGTATCTGCCAAATCCAGATTCTTTCATCGGACTGCCAGATAGTAAATTTTGATTCATCACTCCAGGGAACTTGTTTCCACTGCTCCAGAGTCCAATGGGGCAGTGCTTTACACCACTCCAGTTGACACTTGGAATTGCACATCTAAGGCTTGTGTGCAGCTGCTTGGCCATGAAAACCCATTTTATGAAGGTACCAATACAAAATTCTTGTGCTGAAGTTGTTTTCAGAGGCTGTCTGGAATTCGGTTGTGAGTGGTACAAGAGAGGATGGGTAATTTTTATACCATACAAGTTTCAGTACTTATTGGTCTTTCACTGTGAGTTTGTGTGATCTAACACTTTGTGGCTGAGCTGTTGTTGCTCCTACTAGCTTCCACTTCACAATAATAGCACTTACAATTAACTGGGGCAATTCTAGCAGAGCAAAACGTTCCTATATTGACTTGAGGCAGAGGTAGCATCCTATGACAGTGCCATGTTTAAAGTCACTGAGCTCTTCGGTATAACCCACTCTTCTTCCAGTATTTGCTAATGGAAATTGCATGGACCTCTTAACGATGGGTGTGCCTGAAACAGCTGAACTCAATAATTTCAAGGGGTGTCTACAAACTTTTGATGATATAGTATAGTTTATGACTAACCAGTCTTGATTTGTACTGAATACATTGTTGTTACAATTTTAGTCATCTCTTATCTTTTTAAAGGTGTTCTTGATTTGTCTACTTTTTTTCTATGTTTTCTTTTTATTTTCACTCCCATTACCTTGTCTTTCTTGATTAAACTCTGGGGTGTTGTGTTAGTCACCTGATAGTCTTCTATAAACCTCCTTCATGACAAAGTTTTACAACTGTGTTTTACAGCTCCCGCTGATGCTACTATTCTTGTTTGCAGTCTTTTGGACATTTATAATTTAGGATTTTCTGGTTTTGATTATAGTTTTGGATATTAGTACCATTGTGGAATACTGGCCTAGGAGTTAATTTCACTACAGATTTGTTAGTTAATTCTTTTTTAATTTATCTTTTTTTGTTTTGACGTTCTTCTTAACAGTTCCTTTGGTTATTACAGGTTTTCTTACATTTTCACTCTATTTATTGTATAATTTTTATTTTGACTTTTCATAATTTATCCATGATTATACATTCTGTTAAATAAAGTAACAAAGAAAACGTAACTATTGCTTTGGACAAGGTTTTTGACCTTCTCAACAGTGAAAATTTGTAGCAATTGTGCTATTTATCCAAATCTTTTTGACCTTCTTAGGAAATTCTGTACACTCTGCATGTTGATAGTCAACAAAGTATACTTTTATGTTTGAAACCTCTCATTGCGCATTTAATTCTAATATTTTTACTACCTACATATAACATTTACTTACATTAAATTTCAGTGATCGCAAATCTATCCAAATTTGAATGTTCTTATTAATCTTTGTATTGAGTGGACTGGCTGTAGGGTTTTTACTGTTCCTTCTAGTTTACTGTCATCATCCAGATTCTGAGTTACATTTTTATCAAGACCATTTTTAGAATTATAAGAAATGGTCCTGTTGTAATTCTGTGGCACAAAATGGTCCGAAAGGGTAGAACAAGTCTTTTAGTAAATTAAACCTTGACCAGGAGCCTCATGTATAACGAAGTGCATAGAATTCACACTAAAACATGGCGTATGGACAAAAGTGGAAAAATTCAGATGCACAATACTGTGCATAAACCAACTTCCACGCACTTGCGCTCCATAAATCCCGGTCAGCATGAAAAGTAACTCACGTGCACACGCCTACCATCCCACCCTGACTCCTATACAAATCAATATAATTATCAGCTTCCGTTCAGTATTTGGTTAAAAGAAAAAGGCAAAAGCATGTGAAAAAAAGAATTTTAGTGACTGCAAAGGCTTAAACAGTGGTATAAACAGCAAAAGGAGGTTGATCGAATGATAAACAATGGTGGAGACACTCAAAAGTTTAAGTTCAGAAATCCGCACAGTGCCTGACATAAAAATGAAATGGTCAGATATCAAAGTTGCCTTGAAAAGGTGAGTCATAACCCACCATCTGAGTGTCACACAGAAGCATATTAGGGTACAGAGAAAAGAAAAAAATAGGGACACAGTGAAGAAAAAAAGGTTGAAATGTTGACTTTAATCTCGAAATCTCCACTTTAATCTCGTAGTTTATTTTGTCATTAAAGTAGAACATTGTAAACATAATCTTAAAATCAATGTTTAATTTACTAGAGTTTCTCTGATCCCACCATAACTAAAGTAGCTTGTTAAATGCTTTGTATTCTATGTGTTCTTCTATGTGCTCTATGTGTGTGAATCACTACATGCTTAAACTGGCTTTCTCTTACACCGTAAGGACACAGAATACATTACATTTATGATATTACAGCTCTCTGAACAATTGAAATACTAAGATGTATATTTGATATCATTTCCATGAAGAAATGCATTAAAGCATGCATTAAACATGGGGGCACGGTGGCACAGTGGTAGCAATGAGCTGGCGCCCCGTCCAGGGATTGTTCCTGCATCCCGCAAGATGCTTGCTGCGCTGTATGCGACCCTCAATGAAATAATTTATTGCATCAGTCCTGTCTCTTTTAAACGTACTAACCCCAAATTCCTGTCCTTCCCTTTCTTTCTCTACGTCACCAATCACCACATAATAATCTCTGTAATAGATGTCAAACCATCTGTAGGCTTAGAATGCTGATTCTTCAAAACATTTAAAGAACATCCATCCATCCATCCATCCGGGGTTGCACCAGTCCCAGCAAGCATACAGCATGAGGGAGGAAGAATCTCTGTATGGGGTGCCAGCGCATCACTACCGCTGCGCCACCATGCCCACACGTTTAATTATTAACAGTACACATTATTTAAATAAAGTTAAAAATGTATCTGTAAAATGTGATATACATACTTTAATGCATTTCATCAAATAAATGACATCAAGAGCTCCAAGAAGATAGCTCTTGGAAATCTATATCGACTTAGAAGCCAGTCGTCATCATCTGTAAATATGAGCTCTCTTCTATTCAATTGAATTGAATTCCTTTCTTGTTATCATATGGTACAATGAGATTCAATATGCAAATCCTCCATAAACTTATTTTCCTATAAAATAACCATAATAATAATATAATAAAAACAATGAAAAATATAAAACATTAAAGTGGTTCATGTTGTGCAATATTACAGCTGCAGTGCAAATTTACAGTGAGGTAATTCTATTTACAGTATAAGTACAAATAGTTCTACCAGGGGAACTTGATGGGCTGATTGAGTGCATTTATAGCTCTTGGGATTAAACTGTTTCTGAACTTCGAATTCCCTGCAGGAAAGGTTTACCGGATAGGAGAAATGTAAATAAACATGAGTCCCGAAGACCTCACTGGCCACCATCTGAAACAAGCATCACCCTAGGTAGACTGACCACAAAATGAAAAGACAGGCTTCATTGCACTGCACAGGCGCAAATGGAGCTCAAGCTTTTAAAAGTTCAAATGCTCACAAATTCACAAAAATGCCCCTCAAAAGGATAAATCATAAAACCTCTGACTTCAGAAGACAAGTCCAACAAAGTATCTTTACAGATGAAGAAAAATAGACAAATATAAAAAAGTCAAAAACATAGACCAAAAGGGTATGCCAGAAAGGCAATCCAAGGCAAACAAGTCCGATCAGAATCCAAAAACAAGCAAAAATCCATAATAACCAGAAAATTCAAACAGTACTTAAAAGTTGCACTGTATCTCAGGACCACAATAAATATATGTAAGGACCGAAGGAAACACAAAGTCATAAAACAGGATGAAATTGGAAGCAATAGTCAATCAAATCCTTCAACCAAAACTGGAATATGTTCAAAAAAATCAGAAGTCAGAACAGAGAGGAAAAGATCAGAAACTGGGAAAGCAAAGAAATTTATTTTGTCAAATCCAAAATGTGATCAAAAATTCAAAGTCAAAAAGGCAACAGTAAGGATTCATTAACTAGGATAGATTCAACAATCTTTCACATAATGACTCAAAGCTTATCTGAAAACTCAAATAAAAATCAAGCCAACCTTTAAATTAGGTCAGTGCTATGACTTCTGTGAACACACTCCCAGCAACCAGAAGTTGGATCAAGGCAACGGGATCCACAAAACCTGAGAACCTGAAAGAAAGCACAAAATGATGTTGCAGTAAAAATTAAATAAATTTTAAACCTCGAAAACCTTGAAAATCATTCCTCATAACAGAAATGACCATGCTTACTCTCCAACATTCAATGAATCTTTGAATTAACTCATCTCCTCTACAAGTATATAAAGGCTGAGGGCAGTCCCTGAGCACAGCGTTTCTCAACCTTTAAGTATTTGCGACACGAGTTTTCATAACAGTTTTAATCGGGCCCCCCCTAACATTTTTTTGAAATGTAGATGCATATTTTATTATACCTACTTAACTTTTATCGACATTTATCTAACTCTATATTTATTGTTCTAGTATCAGAATGTAGTTTAAGTTAATTTGTTTTGGTTTCAACAGATGTTTTTTTCATATTTTTGATTCCTGTTTTTTTTTTTCACATCTTCGCACCCCCCTTTTTGTTACTTCGCGCCCCCCTAGGGGGGCCCGCCCCACAGGTTGAGATCGATTGCCTTAGCAGTTGCAGCCTGGTATCTCTGCCTCTTGGGGTTCAATACACAAAACAAAGGGAATATAGTCTGTCACACACGTGCGCATGGGAGCCAGCAAGAGGGACCTAAAGAAGGTAAATCCATACCAAGACTGGGAGTGGTGGGGTGCATTCAACCCTCTTATTTTCTGCCCACAGACCTGACACAGGAAATCCCACCAGAATTCGAAGATGTAACTTCCTCATCAACTCCGAGGACTACATCACTTCCGCAAACCTCCCTATAAAACCCCACTCCCTTCCTCTGTTAAGCAGTTCTGTTTTGGACTCAGTATTGTGAACATCTTTGTGATATTCAAAAACCTTTTGCAGCCAGGAATATTATTGGCTGCCCCAAACCTTATTGGGGTGTGTCAAGTCTGTTTTATTTCACAAGTCTTAAGGATCATATACACAATATTTTACAATTAAATAATATGTACTGCCATGCACAAGCTTCGGAAGTGTCTCACCAGTGTTAGTATGATAAAAATAGGGAGAACGTGTTTTCTGTGACACAGCCATGAACCCAATTATGTTTTCTTAGAAGTGGAGAAGAACTCCCCAGAAGACAGTTGACATCATTTCCTCTTTTTCCCTTGTTATCCCTGTATCTTCCATCTCAACCTTCTGTTTAAATGCAAGCCACATCTGAAGTCACCGTTTATTCATGCGCCAGCATCAAGAGAGGACACATTATTTGTGATCTGGTCTCTTTTTTGACTGCAGAGTGTGACACAAACCTTCTATTTCAAGGAGTTACCTCTGTTTGTCTTTTATTTCATTTTGGACACTAAATGGGGTCTCTCCTAGAACACGATCCCTTTTCCACTTCTCCTTCCTTTATTTGTAGTATGTAAAAACAATGTCTACAACAATTATACAAAAACAAGAAACACATAAAAAATCATAATTAACAAACAACTATAAACATCAAAATATGAAGTGCTTAAGGCAAGGAATAAACCTTGGCAGAAACATAACATAAATCCCAGCACTAATGCCTGTGGGGGGGCTCTTATTTTATCATCACTTAATTCTGAATGTTCCTTGTTCAATAAGACTTTGCTTTAAGTGTATAAGATGACTTTTCATCCATCTGCTTGTACACACTGCGCCTTAAACTCTCAATTGTTTTAGTCTCTTAAGTGCAAAGTTGGAACTGGAAGATGGGGGCCCCTAGGCTAGGAACATTTTTGGGGATCCACCTACACAAAATACTACACATGCACATCACCTTCAAGGGCTCAGAGTCACACAGAGTTAAGAATATGACTACTACAGAGTCTTAGCATTAAAACGAAGGGCAAAAATCTGAAGAACAGAAAAATATATGGGTTTACTCTCTGAAATTATGAGAGACAAAGTATTTTGCAGCAAAGTTTTTATCTTTAATTAGACATTTGCCATTGCTGACATTGCTGCATAGATGACAAGTAATCAAGTAATCATTACAAGCCAAGGATTGAAAGGGTAACTAGAAAACCCTAATACAAATGCCTACAAAAACAAGAATATCAAATACTGCATAGTTCATGTTGCATATTAACAGAAGCACTTGCTTTTCAAAATGCTACTTTCCTGGATTTCTTTGCAGCAAAGTCTTTCATCACATCATTAAATTCCAGCTTCCGAACCAGATCACTCTCAACTGATGTCAGAGTCAAATGATTCAGTCTTTCCTGTCCCATTGTGGATCTGAGCATATTCATCACCAGCTTGAGCTTGTGGAAATATCACTTACCACTTACAACTGTGACCAACAGTTTCAGGTAAAGCCTGAAAGCAACATCTATATTTGGGAATTTATCCATTATCCAACCCACTATATCCTAACTACAGGGTCACTGGAGTCTGCTGGAGCCAACCCCAGCCAACACAGGGCACAAGGCAGGAAACAAACCCCGGGCAGGGTACCAGCCCACTGCAGGGCGCACACACACACACACACACACCCCAAACACACACTAGGGACAATTTAGAATCGCCAATGCACCTAACCTGCATGTCTTTAGACTGTGAGAGGAAACCGGAGTATCCGGAGGAAACCCACGCAGACACGGGGAGAACATACAGACTCCATGCAGGGAGTGCATTTTGAGAAGATATGCTGCAGGTAAGTTTTTTTTCTAAAAAACTGGAATGACTGAAACACTTTTAGTGCTTATGAATTCGCTGAAATGGACAATCTCCTAACCACTGTGTCACTTCGCCTCAAACAACAAAATAGGCCACTGGAACAAATGCCACAAACAAAATACAATAAATGGTCTGATGATATATATGCTGTATATAAAATCACGCACATGAGCACAGAAGGCAGCATAAGGGCTCTTGTGAGGTAATTACCTGCCTTCTCCTCTTCTCCCTCAACAGACTGAATGGACTTGTATCTGAAAAGACGATTAACCTGATCTTTTCCAAAAAAAGAACTTTTTGTTATTTTCTTATTAATATATGGAGTCACCAATATATATATATATCGTGATAGATGGCTGGCTGTTCAACCCAGTCGTGACATCCCAGAGTAAGAAGAATGGAGGAAGGCAGGTTTTTCTGGCTGCTGCCTCCCCTGGAACACTAGATGGCAGCTCACCTTGGACAGCAATGGTTCCCCGGATTCCCTCAAGGCATCCTTGGACATGGAGTCCTTTTCCTCAGCCCAGTTGGGGACCATGGGTGCCACCAGGGGGAGCTCACAAAGAACCTGGGGATTTATATTATTACTACAACCCGGAAGTACTTCAGAGTCACGAGGATGGAAGCCCGCAGTACTTCCGGGCTATTTGAGAACTGAGAATGTGGCATTTACCCGGAAGGACAAAAGGAGTACTTCTGGGTCACAGACTATTAAAGGACTATGGGAAACCCAGCAAGCTGAGTTGGAGTTCGGGGGAAAAGTGACGGAGCTGCTGGGTGGAGAGGAGGATATTGTTATTGATTATTGTTTATTATTATTGTATTATTGGAGAATTGTAGAGTGTGCGGTGCTTTGTGCACTTTATTGAAGAAAACATTACAATTCTTCTTGATGCTTTTTATAAGTGTGTCTTGGACGTCTGTCTCGTGGGTTTAATGGGGCAACTGCGCCTCTAGCATCCACAATATATATATCAGACAGTAGCTCCAAACAACTATGTAAAAAGAAATCACAGCAGCACAGTCCTCCAAGTCCTTTATCTTTTCCTCTCTGCCTCTCCCTAGTTCCTATCACTACTAGCAATCAGTGAAGCAAGAGATCAGCAATAATGTCATGATTAGCTTTCTTTTTTAATTTTGTGTAGCTTTAACTGGATTCATTTTCAATAAGTTGATGTCCAGATAGGAGTTTTAAACTTCAGAGAATCTAAAAGTGACATCAGTTTTTCATGTTATGGTGAAATGAAAAGCTAGAATATTTACTCTCATGCCATGACATCATTTTTGTTTGTTATTTTATCAAAGTGATTGTGTTGGGCATCGCCATGGTGATCTATCCCAGTGCCACCCAGAAATGCGTGACATGTGTCAAGCTAGCCTTGCAAAGCATCATGGGTTGCCGGGGAAGAAAAGTTTGCCTAAGCTGGCCACATGGCAGATTCTCAGGAAATAATTTACTAAACAAGTTCACTAACAAACCCAGCAACATTTCTGTGGAAAACTCTTTTTTTTAGTCCCCCTACAGGTCCAGTCTCCTGCCTACTGACCCAGTAAAGCCCTTGCATGCTTATGTGATACAATAAGAAGAGCATTCAGAAAATCAAAATATATATCATATAAAAGGTGTTTTTATTCCTTCCTCGAAGAATTTGATATTAATGAAACATCTCCTCCATCTGAAACTGTGTTGACTCTTTAACAACAGCTACATTTTTAAATGTGCTGCTCAATGTTTTCTTTCACGATTATCTTCATTAATTTACCCATATGGCATAATTAGCTTACTGGTCTATATAAGCTTACTGGTTTCATATAACAGGAAAAACATTTCTAGATTCCAATCTTAAGGATTTCAGTTTGCAGTGGTCTCTGAATGAAGGCAATGATTTGTATATGTCATTGCCAATCTCCTTAAGCACTCTACCACTCTGCAAGTAGTACATATTTGGCCCATACTAGTGGGGCAGTGACCCTCCATTTCCACACCTGAAGGGCAGATAACAGTGCACTATGTGTAAAGCCTAAAAAAGTAGCAGACCAATGCCTACAAAAGAGTGAAGTAAGATTCCTTACCACAAAGGCCCAACTGCATTGTTGCCATTCATTTTTTGTTATTTTGAGACTGGGCCACATGTTACCATATACTGTACAGAAGTATCCAAACTCCCACATCATTTTTGTTTATCCTGGCATCCTATTTCTTCTTAAACAAGCTTAACAAGTCTGTTCTTGATTGATCCCCTGATTCTTTATCTGCTCAGCAATGCATTTTTCTCGACTTTCTTGATTTAAAATTTGTACAGGCCATTAGCATTGCTACACATTTTCCCCAGGCCTTTCTGTCATAGAATGTGTGCAGGCCATTTACCCTACAATACATATTTCACAAGTCCTTTTTCTCCTGGAATGTGTGCAGTCCATTTCTTCTTTGAAATCTGATATTAGAGGTGTTCAGACTCTTTTAGTTTTTACCTACCATTTGGATGATGTATTTTATGGCTCCACAACAGTACAGCCATAATGATCTTCCCCTCTCCAGTTTATGCTTTTAGTTTAGAATTGTCTTTTGTGTCAGAGCACATTGTCCACTGTAGTGATTTTACTTTTGATATTGTCTTTGCTAAATTTATTATGGTAAATAAGGAAATGTAAGTAAAACAAGCAGCTTGAACTGTATGCCATTCATTTCGCCAGCTGTAATAATCAGTACATTTTCACATTTCCTCTCAATAAACCATAATGACATTTCCATCTCGTAGTGACCTTCATCTAATGTTTCTTGCCTAAGAGCTTGCTTATAACCTTTGTTGTCTTTCCTAAGAGTTCAGCGGCAGGTGTCTTCTATATATTTTACATTATGACCACCAGGGGGGTATTGTGGAACCCCAAAACTCAGATGCAACCTCACAGGCACAAGTCCCAATATAAATAAAAGGTTTATTAACAATAATACCTTACACAAGGGCTTCAAAAATGGCATAAAAATACAAGTATTCCTTCTGCTCTATTCTTCCTCTCCACACCTCTCAGACAAGCTTTATCAGTCCTCCACACTCAACTCAAATTCACCTGGACAGGGTTGGGCAGCTCCCTTTATCTTGAACCCAGGAGTACTTCTTGTGCCATGGCATGGAAGCACTTTCGGGTCAATTTAAAGTCCCATAAAGTAGGGAGCATAACTCCCTGCAGCACCCTTTGGCAACACCCACACACCCCATCAGGGCTGCCTCACTGCACTACAGTTCCCAGCATTCCTTGTGGGTATCTGAATGAGTCCTGAAGCCCAGGGATGCTGCCATCTAGCAGGTCAGTGGAGCATATAGCTTTGAAATGGAGCCTCTCCTGATCTCTGTCTTACACTGGCCTCCTTGCTAGTTAAAGGAATGGGACTAATTCTGGTAGTACGCCAG
Source organism: Polypterus bichir lapradei (assembly GCA_026402145.1). NCBI lineage: Eukaryota > Metazoa > Chordata > Cladistia > Polypteriformes > Polypteridae > Polypterus > Polypterus bichir. The sequence goes on from JANRMT010062813.1 coordinate 90,589,495, forward strand.
CAGCCTATGCATGCTGTCCTTAACATCACTCTTTTGCAAATTCACACTGTGTGCCCTATGTATCCACAGCCCTGCCATCATTCTTCTTTCCCACGGCATCTATAGTCATGAAACGCAATTGACAAGGATTATGAGGACACAAACAACAAGCTGGCACAAAGTGCATTATGCATTTATTGAAATGAAGGACAGTGTTCAAAACTAAGTAGGGTGAAGGTTTTTCAATAATAAATCATCCATAAAAACAGCGTTCTATGAGGAAGTTTAAAACTGAATAATAGAAGAAATCAATAACCCAATAAAACCAAGGATGCAAGCAATATGAGAATCAGCCTTTTATCTCCTAACACATTGCTTCTCTCCCTTTCTCTCTCCCTTGTCTTGCCATGCTCACCCACCTCCTAGGTATACTTAGAAGGGCTGAGACAAAAATGAGCATATTCAACATATGACTCACCGTCCCACATATGACTCCCTCAACCTGCTGCTTCCATCGTCGTCCGCAGGTCCCCTTGAGAATTCGATGACTCCTGCTTCCATTTTTCAAAAAGAGTGATCCGGTTCACTGCGATACTTTCCATTCACACTGGCTCCCACCCGATTCTGTTCCCGCACTCTTTGTACTCATCTTTAATCCTCAGTTTCATTTCTCTGTACATTTTCTTCTCACTCCATCTTTCTTCTCCTTATCCTTGTGGATGCAGGTACTTTTACCAATGACCCATTTAGCATCAATGGAGAACGACTGGACTGATCATGCTGGCATGTGAACAAACAATTAACAATTTCTCCAAGAAACACTCCAGGGGCCCTCAGCTCTCTACATGCATGCACCTACAAATACAAAGTCTGAGCACCACCGCTTTTCACAAATCGAGGATCCTTGCGGACCCACACACACACACCAACTACCAATATAGTACATCATGTCAATAACGATTATACTTTGTAAAGCAAGACTGGGACATGTCATGCATATTCCTTATTCAAGTTATATAGTGAAAGCCTTACTTAAAAGTATAAAGATGTCAGAAGGTTTTATTTCATTTGAAAGGAAATACCCACCTCATTCCATTCTGTCGTTGCCCACCTCTTTTAATGCCACCTTTGTCTGTCTCATTAACCTCATACCCACACTGTTCTAATTCATTTCACCATTATTGTCTGATGTATTGAATCATGATATATTAATAAGAATTGCTAGTAATAAGCCATCTCAGTTTCAACCAGTGTTTGTTTTACCTTCCACTTTACACTGTAATAAACTTACAAAGACATGCAAAACAGTCTAAAATAAATTAGGGAAACGTAAGTGTTTTAATATACTGAATATAAAGAATGGTACTTTATAGTAGTACAAGAGGTTCATATGCGTTCAGTGTAATAAACTAGCATAAAGGAGATTTGAATCCAGAGTGGGGATAAGACAGAAACGTACAGTAAGAGAGAGATCTGAAGCAAGTGAAAAAGGACTGGTGTTAGAAATTTTTAAAGTCTAACAGAAATCAAAAGAGATAAAAAAAAAGTGCATATATTTATACGTTATGAGAAATGACAACCAAAAATAAATTAAAGATGTTTAGAAGAGTGAAAGCAACTGAAGCCTTGAACTGTGTGTCGAATGGAATTTCATGACTTAGTTTACTGACCCCCGTGACCCTGTAGTTAAGATATAGCGGGATGTATAAGGGATGGAAGGATGGATAGTTAACTGGCATGATTTTTTAGCATTGTTTAGGAAAGTATTATGCCCAGAGCCATAATAATCTTAAACACTGTAAAACCAAAAGGTGAATTTTAAGTGCTACTACGACTGAAACTTTGGTTCATTATATAATATTATATAATATAAACCATTTTTTATATAAGTGCATAATTTCTCAGAGTTTTGATAGTGAGATAAAATGAGTGTAATTATGAGGTGAAAGCCAGAGCAGCAGAGAGAGAAAGAGGGGAAGATATGGCTAGTATAGCTACAATATGTACATGAAGTTATAAGTGGATTGTTTCAGAGATTGAGAGAGACACAGTTTACCTTGGATTAAAAAGCTATTACCAGTGAGCATTTCAACCCATAAGGAAAACAACAGAATTAAAGAACTTGACAAAAATAAAATTCATTCTGTAACTAATTAACTAACAGTTAAATTAATCTAATTAGCAAATAAAGAACAAGGCAGGCAAAATTCATGAACCTAAAAAGACAAGATAGTGAATGTTGACTATTCAACTTGCAAGAGAACACCAAAGGGAGCAGAAGAACATATATTTGAGTCAATGTCACTGCACAGAAGAAGTGGCTGCCAGAGATTTAAGTAGCCCTCAGGTACTGTACCCAAGGATGATGGTGTTGTTAAACTATTTTATGAATGTTTCATTTTGAGTTTATGATTGAATTCATTTTTATTTTTGGGATGGAGTTGTTATGCTTCCGCCATTTTGATGATGTAATTTTGGTGGCCATCTTTGTTGTGGCATGAGTGACCATTTTAGTCAGGTGACCCTGATCTTGTGATGTGTGACATCACTTCTGCCAGCATATATAAAGATGGGGGCATAACCTCTTGTAATCCTAGTTTTGGGAATTTCAAAGCAATTACTTGTTGCGTGTGTTCAGATTTACTTTGGTTAGGGAGCTATTCTTGGTTAATTGTATTTCTAAGCTCTGATCAGATTTTTTATGGATATTTAAAAAATTCTGAATAATTGATACAGGGCCTTAAGGAACAATCCTGATTTTCTACAAAAACAAAAATCAACAGCCTCTGTAGGACTTTGAGAAGCTCTAATAAAGCTATTTGCTAAATGTTTCTGTATATTCACCACCCATTGCTTTGGTTTCAGGTTTAGAAAGGGTAGAGATTTTTACTTTAGGTAGCAAAGCACCAGGCAATAATCCAATTGAACAATCATATGGACAATGTGCAGGAGAGACCAGATATTTGATTTTGCTACAGTAAGACCATCAATAAATAAGAAATATTCAGGTGGTAATATCTCAGGGTCAGAACAGCAAATATCAGCAGGGGTGGCTAATTTTATTAAATTTTAATTAAAAGTAGGAGAACATAACTGAAGTCACAGGAAACCCAACAGGTGAGTCATAAACACTTTGTAAAGCACTTTGAGCTACATCTTTTGCTTGAAAATGTGGTATAGAAATAAATGTTGTTGTAATAAGAAGCAATCTTCCAAATGCAAACAACCAGTTTGAAGTGTTATAAGAGGCATAACAAACTTTCCCAAACCTTTCCTAGTAGGACTACTGTTTACACTAAAAAGTTTTTACTTTCTTTTTAGTGGAATTTTCTTAAGGTGCCAACTAAAATGACAATTAAGGCATGATAGTGAAATGACCCATTGACTTTAATTGCTAAATTTAAAAAATTTAAGAGACTGGGATTCATTACAAATGTCCAATCTACTAAACAATACATTACAGTGTCTCTTAAACTTTTTATAACCTAAGGTTTGAACATATTGCAACAACGTGGTCAGATATTCTATAATATAAACATAAACCTTCAGCGAAGGGCTTTTTCCATTCCTCTAAACTAAGACAAGATTTTCTTGATCTGAAAGTATCTGGTTGTGCGCTCTCATTTGATTGAAAAGACCTCAGGCATTAATGTTACTACTTTAATTAGTTGCCTTAACCAAGAAAGAAACTGTTTCTTTAAAAAAGATGTTCCTGAACACAGGAATAAACTCCTGATTTTCTTGGTGCTGTTAAATTTCTAAATATATCCTTTCCACCTCAGGTTTCTATTAATAGCAAACAGCTTGTGCCAAGATTGTGAATATTGTGACTGGGGGTCAGGATTATAAAACTTGTATATATATAAAAAGACACTCAAAATGTGCATATGCAACTTTCCACACAAAATTGTGATGCAAAATTGTGCACATATTTGAACACATCTGTATGCTAAATATTGGAGAAACCTGAAAATGACGACACAAGTGATAAAGTGGGAAAATTCAGCCAAACCAGCTAAATGATGACCCACGTGAATAATAATTCATAACACCGAGCCACTATTATTATGTGCGTTGATGTGAAAAACATATTAAACCTCAAAAGTGATGAATATGATGTATAGACTATTTTACTTCCCTTTTAAGAGGACAATAATGTGTTTTCACACTTAAAATCTTTTTTGTTTTTCTATCAGTTTAGGATACCTGTTCTCACCTCTCAGCATTAGAAACCAAAGCACATTAAAAACACAGGCATGATTCGCTCCCCTATGTGCAGAAAGCTATAAATGTCAAGCCCTACAGCCTATTCATAGCCTAATGGTTTGGTACAGCATAGCTTGTTTGGCACTGCATGAAGACTGCACAAACGGTCATATATGATAAGTGTGGACCATTCAGGCTGGCACAGCCACCTGAACCCGTTATAGACAAGCATGGGACACAAGTTCAAGGCACACAAGTTTCATTTTTTCTTTTCCCTTGTGGGAAACATCTTCCCCATTCTCTACAGGCACAACACAGTCCATAGCACAGCACAAACACAATATTTTTCCTTTTCTCTTTCAGTTCTCCATTCCATTACTCCAGTCAAGCTTCGTCCTCCTCCTCCTGACTCTGGTTCTTCAAGTAGTGGCTGCTGGCTCCTTTTATATGGCACCTACAAGTGCTCCAGGAGCTCAATTACTTATTTCCAGCAGCACTTCCGGGTGTGGCGTTAGAACTGCCCATAAGGGCTCAGCAGCTCCTGCTGCAGCACCCCCTGGCGGCGCCTGCGGATCCCAACAGGGCTGCACCAAACTCCAACTCCCTTGAAGCCCTGCAAGAGTCCGAGGCACTGCTGCAACCCAGGGGGGTTGCTTTCTAGCATCTCATGGGAGGTAATGCTCTGGCCACACTTGCTCCCCTGGTCCTCCCAGCGTGGAGGTGTCCCGGCTGGGCAAGGGTCCCGGCTGCACGCTACAAGAGAATGAGCTTTTAGGGCCTGGTCGTATTTTGTTGTCCATGATAATGTCTGGCTTATGAGCCAGCTTAGACTTTCAAAAGCCATTCTCTTGGAACTTGGTACTTAGCATTACACTTCTCGAAATTAGGCTCTACCCGTTCATATGCAGATTTAACAACACTTGGCTTTCTCACAACAGGCACCAACTAGAGACAACTGGCTGACAGGTCAGGAAAATCTCATCCAGGTTTCAGCTCCACCATGCCCGCTGTGATGGAAGCCATAAATCAACTGATGCGGCACTACATTCATTTTCTGTATGGATTGGTTGTACATGCTGTGGAAGAAAAATAAGCCACAATATTTATTTTTACAAAAGGAGGTCTTTGTTAGCATTAATGCTGATCCAGAACTTTAACATTAAAGTCCTAAATTCCCAAATTACACAGTGTGCACTCTATATAGCTTGAAAATTACCCAACACTTCTCTTAGCCAAATTAATACCCAAATTGCTTAGTTCATAACAAAAAAGAGAAGATAATTAGCCAGCTCACTCTCCATGGGTATGCATGCTTATGTGCTGCTGGGGGTTGCTGTAAGTAATTGGGGGCAAGACGCATCTACATGTGAGGGTGCAGTCTGTCTCAATTGCTTCATCGGCTTCCTGCGGTGCATGATTGAGATGCTGCACCTACAGAGGCATATAAGAAAGAGGCGGCACAAGAAAAAGGGAGAAGAAATGAAAAGGAGGAGAAAGAAAGAAAAGAGAAACGGAGGTTAAAGAATGGAGAGAGAGAAGGCAGGAACTACAGAGAGCCAGTGCAAATAAACGAGAAAGAGAGAGGGCCGACAGCTGGGAGGAAGGGAGCATGCGACCAATGCTCAGGGGCTGATGGCCACTCCAACTAAGTGACATGGAAGCTGAAGTTTTGTAAGCGCTGCTCAGTTGAAGTGACTCGCCGGAGAGAGGCAGTGCAGCTGCTGGCGAAGAAGAGCCTCAGTGAGGCATCCAACAGGGGGTGCCATGAACCGCAGGAATGTTAGTCGTGAGGCAAAGGCTTGGGGATCATGCCCTGCCAGAAGCAGGAGATAACTACAGGGGCCCAAGCCCAGGAGCAAGGCTGAAGGTAGGCTGAACTGCTATTTAAACACCTCCTTGACTACAAGAGTAGGGATGTTCTCCATGCTGTTCTGTCCAATCTGGAGCAGCAGGGAAGCTATGCATGGCTGCTCTTCATAGACTTCAGCTCTGCCTTTAATACCATCATACCCCAAAGACAGGTGACCAAACTGTCAGACACAGGACTTCCACACTCCACCTGCCTTTGGATCAAGGATTTCCTGAGTGATCGCACTCAGAGGGTTAGAGTGGGCCCCTACTTCCACACACCCATCAGCGTCAGCACTGGCTCCCCACAGGGCTGTGTGCTGAGCCCCCTGTTCTATACCCTCTACACCCACGATTGCATTCCTGCCCACCACAGTAACACCATTGTTAAGTTCGCTGATGATACCACAGTAATAGGGCTCTTCTCTGGAGGGGATGAGTCCGCCTACAGGGATGAGGTGGAGCGGCTGACAATGTGGTGTAGGAATAACAACTTGCTCCTAAATATAGCCAAGACCAAGGAGCTCATCGGGGACTTCAGGAAGAAGGCAGACTACATCCAGCCACTCCTCATCAATGGGGACTGTGTGGAGAGGGTCTCAGACTTCCGCTTCTTGAGAGTCACCATTAGGGAGGACTTGACCTGGGGAACACACACTGCTGAGGTAATGAAGAAGACCCAAAAGAGACTTTACTTCCTGAGGGTTCTCAGGAAGAACAACATCCCTGAGAAACTGCTGGTGTCCTTTTACCGCTGCAAAGTAGAGAGCATCCTGGCCTACTGTCTTTATGTGTGGTTCTCCAGCTGCACAGTAGCACAGAGGAAAGAGCTCCATAGGGTCATTAAGGTCACCCAGCGGATAGTCGGCTGTCCTCTCCACTCACTAGAAGAACTACATAGTTCCCCGTTGTTTCAGGAACGTCAAGAAAATTCTTCAGGATCCATCATACCCAGGACATGCATTGTTTGAAAGCCTGCCAACAGGCAGATGTTTTAGATCCAGAAAGACTAAGACAAATAGACTGAGAAACAGTTTCTATCCTTCAGCCATCATAATGCTGAATGCTGCTAAGTGGTCAATCTGACCTAGTGCACCTTCATGTTTACAATACAATACACTCTCATGTTTACAATACAGCTCTAAGTCAACATTGGCTAGGGGACAAGTGCAATATGACGTATGTATGAATGGAAAATTTTAGTTTTAACTTGAGTAATTGTGTTTTGCTTTTATTTTATTTTTGCATTGGAAAATTGCACCTAAATTTCATTGTACAATGTCTCATTGCTACAATGAAAATAAAGATTTTGATTTGATTTGATAAGCAAAGGAGACGTTCATTTTAAAGGAGTGCACCAGGGCTCATATTATTAAGGACAGCCTCCTGCATTGTGTTTCTAGCCTCATTTTAAAGGATTATTTTTTATTGAACATTTTATTCTACTGCACTTTTGGACATTTTGATTTTTGGAATTGTTTTAATAAAAGTACTTTTGCAGCCAACCTACACCGTCACAACCCTTAGTTACTAAACTGTTTTGTCTTGGTAGAGTAATATATTGCTCTACTTCCCCTATTGTATTATTAATATGTAGCCTCTGTCAGAACGCCTCAAATCCCACAGACTTACCACTGTTTATAAGGTATTATAGTATATAACTTCTCCCCACATTCCCTTCTACATCTATAACCTCAGGCAATTAGGTGTAGTAAAAGACAAGCAGGAGTTAAGTTACAATTTAAACAATGTATTATTGGTAATATTCATAAATAATAACAATATGCAAAGTGCATTTGAATATTGGCATCTATATAACCTGATTAAATGGTGATGTGTAGTTTCAGGCGGCACACAGACTTGTTAGTTACTTAAAAATGTCTCCGGTTAAAGTATCATTAAGCTTTCAGAACAGGCTGCATTGCCTGCCTCAATATGGCTGCTGAGTTGTGCTCTCTATTGTGTTGTCTTTTTCAGTTCATAGTGATGGTCTTCATCAGTTGTTAGTAAGAGACAGAGAATGTGGTTGAGCAAGCAGATTTATAGATTCTCTGTCCATCCCCTAGAGCCAATAGGACATCATGGTACTTAAAGGCTTCTGATACAAGCCAGTTCCAAACAGCCATACTTCAGACCATTGGGGGAATACATCTTAAAACCTGCCACCCCCAAGACCATATGTTAGGCAGCCTGGCTTTGTTGCGGGGGACTGTAGCAGAGGAAATACTCGACAAACTGGTTTCAAGGCACATCCCCCCCCCCGCCCCAACTCTGACATAAAATTCAAAGAGACCCATTCCTAAAGGGGGGGGGGGGGGATTAAGATGAATACTTCTCACTAATGTAACACTAAATTACATTGCTTTGCCTAAATTACAAATAAAGACCAACAAAATATTTACAGTATCAAGTTATATGCAAAATCTTACATCACAACATAAACATATTATCGTCTTTATGTATATCTTAAGTTAATTGTCTTATCAGTAACAGCCTGTCTTGAAACTCCATGATACTTCTTTAACAAAATGGGACATAAGTCACATTACCTTCACATAACACTAATAATATGAACACACTAACACACATAACACTATGCCTGTGGAAATATTTTACGGGTATTATATACTTAATAAGTACCCATAAAGATAAGAATTTGGTTAAAACTAAAAGAAAATAATTAGTATGAAGCTGTTTAACATACATGAAACCCAGTTCATTACTTATTATTAAACAACAATGTATGTCTTCCAAGTGATAGGATCTAAAGTTAACAGAACAGAATATAAACCCTGAATAGAGACTTAATATCCTCATAAATACAGTACAAATTGAGTATGCCAACATAAAAATTATGGCAACATAAACATTAAATTTGGAGCAGTGACTGGGTTTCCTAACTTAATCAGGGCAAAAAACAGCATTCATATTGCAATAAGGGTACCTAGAAAGAATAAGGCTGCTTTGTTAACTGTGAGCAGTGACATTCCATTAAAGCACAAATCATTTGTAATGACAAGAAGAGAATGACAAACATCATGGCTTGGTGGCTTGGGGCCAACCCATGATTCGTTTATTTTGAAGCAAAGGAGAGTTAGAAGGCAACTTGTTAAAGATGCTGAACATAATGGCTGGTTTGGGTGTAAGGTAACTGGCTGAACTTACAGTGTTTCATATGGCCTATACTATTCATTGTAAGAGCTGTCATGTCATAACGTGGCTACTAGTTCAGGTGCTGGTACCTTACGCCTTTCAGTACAGAGCACACCAAAGGACTCCACAGATGCAGGCAGCGGTGTGTGGACATGTCAGGTGGGAGGCTGCTCTGCCAGCCAATGAAGGTCTGCAGCATCATGATTGCATATGTATGAGGTTGATTAACATGGTCTATGTATATATAAACTAGCAAAATACCCGAAGCACTGCTTTAAAATTTTTATTAAGAAGAAAATTAAACCTTTTTAAACTGAGGGAAAATATACCAATAATTATTTGTTAAGGATCTCTTTGTATACCACATTGTCATTTCGGCCATCCGGTTGTAATATGATCAAGCTGTGCGCTGAGCTTACTCTTGAGCATGCAATGTACAGTTGGCCATGTGAAAAATTATCTTGTTTCAAATCTCACAGCTTGGATTGCTGCTATCATAATCGGTTTGAGTTTCATGGTTTGTTTCAATTACAACAGTATTTGCAGGACTTGTGTTGAAGTGACATTCGGCATCTGTCAAGCGTCGTAAGCATACAACCGGTTTCATCGATAACTTCACATCCAGCTTTTGAGAGTTTAAACATTCATAAACATCAAAGTGTCCACTACTGAAATTGTCACCTGTGAATCTAAGATGTTTTGATGAGGCATTGGCGGTTGTCGAAAGGTGTAAAATATTTGCCCATTTCGGTACACTTGAAAGCGACAACCGAACAATTCAGCGGCAGCCATCAACTCGCATGCAGAACCATAGGTGAAGGGCATAAGCACTTCATTCTTATAGTGCTCCTGTGTAGTATAATTATCTCCTGTACCGTCATCAGTCCACACCTTGACCCTGTCCCAGTCATTTAATACATAAGACACAATGTTCCTCCAGATATCAAGAGTGCGCTTGATATGGCTGTGCAAAATGTAACACAGAGAATGGAAAAGGAAGGCGCCATCACTGGGCATGGAAACCACTCGGTAAGTGAGAGTTCTTTGATCGATGGTGATCACCTCAATAGACATGTTAATAGGGGTATGGTTTGAACAATAAAGGAAATGGGTACCGGAACAATGTAAAGTAAGTCTGAAATACCTACACAATAACTATAATCGTAATAAACGAACAATAAAACAGCTGTGGATTAAATAAAAAGGCTGTAGTTATCAGCAGGGAGATGTGAATCCCGTGGCGAAGCAAGGAAGGGAATGTAGAGACTGGAGTGTCGGACAGCCTTATATACAGTAGGCAGGCAGCCAACAACGTGGGAGGCGTTGGGATGGGGGACCCAACGCCGCCTCACACGGTGACCAAGCTGCAGGCTATGGACGTATATATGTACGTAAGTAGGATTCAGTTAGCGTTGGGAACCCGCATACCAAATTTCTTGAAGATGGGGCCCATAAGTAACAAAGACCGTTGGAAAGTTCAATATGGCGGGCGACAGTGGCGTCATACCACCGAAATAAGTACGTACATTGGTTTCAGTTAGCGCAGGGAAGCCGCCTACCAAATTTTGTGAAGATGGGGCCATGAATAAAAAAGTTCAACATGGCGGACATTGTCAACCGTTAGGGCTGTTATGACCGTTACGCGTAGAATTTTGAAATGAAACCTGCTTAACTTTTGTAAGTAAGCTGTAAGGAATGAGCCTGCCAAATTTCAGCCTTCTACCTACACAGGAAGTTGGAGAATTTGTGACGTTGCAAAGTTCAATATGGCGGCCGAAAGTGGCGTCATACCACTGAAATAAATACGTACATCGGTTTCGGTTAGCGCAGGGAAGCCGCCTACCAGATTCCATGAAGATGGGGCCATAAATAAGAAAGTTCAACATGGCGGACGTTGTCGACCATTATGACCATTAAGTATAGAATTTTGAAATGAAACCTGCTTAACTTTTGTAAGTAAGCTGTAAGGAATGAGCCTGCCTAATTTCAGCCTTCTACCTACACGGGAGGTTGGAGAATTAGTGACGTTGGAAAGTTCAATATGGCGGTCGACAGTGGCGTCATACCACCGAAATAAATAAGTACATCGGTTTCGGTTAGTGCAGGGAAGCCGCCTACCAAATTTTGTGAAGCTGTGGTCAGCCTTCTACCTACATGGGAAGTTGGAGAATTAGTGACGTTGGAAAGTTCAATATGGCGGCCGACAGTGGCGTCATACCACCAAAATAAGTACGTACATCAGTTTCGGTTAGTGCAGGGAAGCTGCCTACCAAATTTCGTGAAGATGGGGCCATAAATAAGAAAGTTCAACATGGCGGACGTTGTCGACCATTATGACCATTAAGTGTAGAATTTGGAAATGAAACCTGCTTAACTTTTGTAAGTAAGCGGTAAGGAATAAGCCTGCCAAATGTCAGCCTTCTACCTACACAGGAAGTTGGAGAATTAATGATGAGTCAGTGAGTGAGTGAGTGAGGGCTTTGCCTTTTATTAGTATAGATAAACTACTACTACTACTACTACTATGGTATAGTTGTTTCAGGGCAGGAATCCGGCATGGTTTGAGGCTTGTTCATGTGCGCATATTTACAAGGTGATTGTGATTTCTAAGGGGAAAATTGCATTCAGATGTTCATACACCAAGTTTTATACATCAGATCTTTATTCTGCCGTTTGCATTTTCCTGTTTTTTGCCATACGTATAAATTAACACTTGAATCCACGCAAAGTTTTATAAACAAGAGCCCAGGAGATTAAAAGACCTAAACAGATAGAGAAAAAGCACAGAGTCAAGAACAGGCAGAGATCAAAACCAGTAAAGCTAACAAAAACCTGAGTAGAATTTAGGAACCAAACTAATCAAGAATAAATTCCTAACCAGAGAAAACAAGAAATATCCAGCTGCAGAAAGGACAGTTTTCAGACTCTGAACAGATCTGCGCACCTCAGACACTATGAAGCCTGTGAAGAGACGCTTATTACACAAGCACAAGCATTCATTCTGGAAGGATGGAAAACCTTTGCCTATGTCAATGCTGTCCTCATATAAACTTTCAATCATCATTACTATACAATACACAAATACGCACCTTTGTTTATTTTTTAATTGCCCCATTGGAATAACAAAGTTTTATCTATTCTAATCTAATAAAATTTGATTTACTTTCAAGTGTTACTTTTAAAACACAAAGTTTGTAGCTTTTGAATTGTACAGCCTATATAACACCATATTAAAGTAAATGTTTAGTTCCAAAGATTGATAATGTGTGAGGTTGCTGAAGAGTTGGCGGGGTCTAAAGAGAACACTGACAACAGGGACATCATGTTATGGACCTCAGAGTGTCTCAGGTTGTTGAATGTGCCTGAGGCTTCAGAGTGTCTCATCTACAGCTGGAGTCTATTGAAGAAAACTTGAGCATACTCAGCAAAGATTTTTTTTTGAAACACCCAAAACTAGGATATTCAGAGGCTATGCTGTCATCTTTATAAATTAGTTACATGACCAAAAATGGGCACTCAAACTACAACAAAGAAGGGCATCAAAATGACCTTATCAAAATGGCGTCAGTATGCTGAAAATAAGATATCAAAAATTAATAATAATCATAAACTCAAATTTTACACAAAACCAAAAAAATAATAAGAGTCAAACAGATGCCAGCATCTGTGGACGGTTGCTTAATTAGGGGTCTCATCCTTAGAACTAACTAAAAACATAATTACATAATAAACAAAGCACATGCAAGTATCAGCTAAACTAACAGAAGGGACTAAATAAATATAAACAACAATTAAAAACATCAAAAATAAAGGCCAAAAAGGACAACTTAGGAAAACGAATACAAAGTAGAAAAGGATAACAAAATGAAAACTTGTGACAAAACCTTTGTATGACTATCACAGCCAGTATCATAGCTTAGTGGGTCCTTCTGTTGGCTTAAAACCATAAAGTGACTCTTGCCTGCTGGACCTACAGAGATATTCTAATATGATACTTTGATGTATAATGCATTAACTCAGGGGGTCTGTAAAACTAGTCCTGGAGGGCTGCCTTGGCTGCAGTCTTTTGTTCCAACCCAGTTTCTTAATTATAAGTCAATTTTTACAGTTAAAGTACATGTTGACCAAGCAACATTTTTATGCTCTACTTTTGTTATCTCTCTTTTTATTAATCTCCACCATAAATTGCTTATTTTAATCTTAAACAGCTGTATTCAATGTTTTAACTTCTCTTTACTAGCAATAAGACACAAATGACAAAGCAACCAGCAGTTCTCCATCTAACTTGTTTCATTTTGTACTTGTGTGTGTTCATCATGAACTATCTGGTTTAACAAAATATTTGGTAGGAAACCAAAGAGAAAAAAATGAAGAACTGATTGTTGCTCATCCACTTCAGTCTACAAATCATTTGGGTGATATCCTTGGAAAGGAAAAAATCCGATGATATAAGAATGACCTAACATGGCAGAATGAAAAGACTAACAAGTGTCACATACGTTTTCTTGGGAGGCAGTCGACGGGCTTGACGAAATGTGTTGTTATTCTGGACCAAGGGTTGGCAGTGCACACTAACACCTTTAATCCTTCCTCTACTGATCCTCAGAAGGAAAACTTGCGTAACCTCACTTCCAGTACCTCCACAGACTCCACTTCCGGTTACAGCTTGAAAGACCTCCCATCCAGTCCCACTCCAGACCTCACTTCTGGGTGCAGCTCACAAGACACGCCTCTTCCTCCATGCCATCTATAAAGCCGTCAATCCCTCTGTATCAAGACAGGCTCGAGTTGGACTCAAGTCTCTAAAGATTACTCTGGCTCTGCATTTTGTTGTTGAAAACTTTTTGATATTTTCTTAAAGATACGGGGTGGGTCCCCAAACCTTTCTCGTTGTTTTTTTGTCACATTACACAAGCCATAAAATTAAGTAAGATCTGCTATTGGCAAGGTTTGTTTTCTAATTAAGCAATCAAGTTCAAACAAAAACCAGCAGCCACTGTGGCCATCCAGGACTGATGTTGCAGACCCTTCCATTAACCACTTTCTAACCATATCCTGGCAGCCTAATATATAACATTCTCATACCCTGGGCCATTGTTATGTTATGTCACTTTAGATGTCTGGGAAATTAAGTCTGTCATAGTGTGATTCTCTTCAGTATGACATGAAAGCAGCCTTTAATGGTGCATTAATTTTTTAAATTCAAAATAAAATGTTATTATTTTTATAGTCTATAGATTTCTAAAATATTTAACACATATACTGAACAGAACGTGTGAGCTTTTTTGGGTTCTTGTCTAGATTGTTCAAATGTTCAAAGAATGGAGACAGCTCACTGATCAAATATCCTGGATTGCTCCCATTTGTTATCGGTGTGGATTTTGAACAATCTCTGTGTGTCTCCCTTGATTTTTCTTTCTGTACTCCATTTTTCCTCTTACATTCCAAAGACTGTGGTCAAGGTTAATTAGACACCTCTACATTGGCCTTGTGCGAGTGGGTACGCCATTTAAAAATTGGTACCCTCTCTATCTTGGGTCCAGTGCTGCCAAGTTAGGCTCTGATCCACCATGGCTATAAATTTGATTAAATGGGTTTGAAAATGTAAAAATATTTCTTAAAGAGTGTATGTGTTTATAGATTTCTTGCATTTCCATCCAATTTGTTTCCCTTTTTAAAAATGTACAGTATGTAATTCTTTATAAAGATGTATTATGCATTTTCAAATACTCATTAGAATATATTGTTCAAGTGAATATTGGTTGTGAGGAAAATCTGAGTTTCTAAGTCATTCTGAAAAACTGTCCCTTATTCATATTTAACAGTAATATGTGAAGAACTATCCAGCACAAGATTATAAAATCCTTGAATTAGAAAAACATATTAAGAGCAAAAAACAATTTCTGAGGGAAAACAGAGTACTAATAAGGTGTCCTCTACCACACTCCTCTATAAAACTGTCTGGCCTCCTGTCCCTCCTTATGACTGTCCTCAAGGGACACTGTGTACATGCTGTATCCCAGCAAAAAAGCTCCACTGAGCTCCACACTAGCACGCTGCAAAGTTGATGGCGTAAATCAAACAGAATAGGTAGCGGCAGTAACCTTGAAATCTTGAAGAACATTGAATCCTTTATTGTATCTCACAAATCAAAAATTCTACCTTCTGTTGACAAGAAAATTACTGGCGCTGAACAAGTTATTTCACTTTCTTTCTTAATATGCATGTCTGGCCAAACTACCATCCTCCTCACCCAGCATTCTTTAATAAGGTACAGACTACAGATCAAGGGTCAAAGAGACTGTACTTCTGTTGCATTGGGAATGCTTTTGAATTGAAACTGCATAATAAAAGAGGCCCTCTGGGTTAAAGGTAGAGTTAGCCATCTACAGGTTTTAAGCAGAAATGTTTTTGAGACTACCATCCAAATAAAGGGCAAACTGAGCTCCTGCTTTTTAATCTCTAAATAAGCAGTTTTCGGTTTCTATCATGCCCTTTGTTATGAATTCTATTACCACTCGCTACAAACAATTTATATTTAGACATGGGGCACCTTGTATAAAGCATGAGTTGGGCTGGATAGTGTATTTTGGCTACCTAAACCCCCCCGGGTGATCTTTTTACAGGTTATTTGTACATGGAGTGGTTGCCTTTCAACAGTTCATCCATCCATTATCAAGCTTACTTAAACCAACATCTGCCAGAGCCCATCCTGCCATCATCGGGTGCAAGGCAGGAATCATTTGTGGATGAAGGCATATCGACCAATATTTACTGTCACTCATAAGGTGACATTTTAGAGATGAATGGAAAAGTGGAGCAAAACCCAGGGAAAATGTGCAAACTTCATATAGAGCCCAAAACAAAGTTCAAACTTAACGTTCTGGTGGCAATGATAACCTTTGAACTTGTGCTGCCTTGCGTTGAACTGTATAACACGAGTGTGATAATCGCTTATCACTACATAATAATACAGCTATTTTTGGCCTTACCTTTGATTTTAAACAGCTTCTAGTGAGAAGGAGGTTTGGTTTGGACATGTACAGAGGAGAGATGCTGAGTATATTGGGAGAAGGATGTTAAGGATAGAGCTGCCGGGGAAGAGGAAAAGAGGAAGGCCTAAGAGAAGGTTTATCGATGTGGTGAGAGAGGACATGCAGGTGGTGGGTGTAACAAAACAAGATGCAGAGGACAGAAAGATATGGAAGAAGATGATCCGCTGTGGCAACCCCTAACGGGAGCAGCCGAAAGAAGAAGAAGAAGATCTACTGAGAAGGAGGTGTGTCGAATCTCCGGAGGAGATGCAGCTTCATAGTGGGTCAGGTTTTGCACGCCCGCAGCACACGTGACTGATTAATGCAATGTTCAGGCACCAGAAGAAGAAGGCACCAGAGATCTGAGTTGCCAGAAGGAGCAATTGCTTCCAAGCAATTCATGACACACTTAGGACACTTGTGTGCGAAATGGTTGGAACCCAAGAAGCACACGGTAAAACAAAGTACCGTCTTTATTATTTTAGATCAACTCTTTCAGAGTTTTGACAGCAAACTCCGGCAGTGGATGAAAGTGTGTCGACTGGCTTCAGCCCAGAAGATTACAGACCTGACCGAGAGGTTCTTGAGGCCTCAGTGAAAGAGGACAGTGCAAAGACAAGAAAGGAGTAAAGTCAATAAGGAACCTAGACCAACAGGTGTCCCCACAGGTACGTCTCGAGTGTATGTGGGTTGTGGTTTAAACAAAGTGGAAAGGTCCTTTGATTATAGAAATAGGGGGAATCTGTTCATTGCTGAGTTTATAACCAGGAAGGCCACAAAAAGAGGTTTGTCCCACTAGGCAAAAAGACATAGGAGGAAGGGAAAGGACTGTATTTTTTTGTAAATATTTGCTATTTTATTTTTATTTATTTGCGTGTGTGTCATTAGGACTTGGTTTTATTTAATGCCACTACATTACATTGATTTGGGAATTTCATTTTTGTGCTTTTTTGTTTCAAGCATCTCTTGCTTTTCTTCACTTTTATAAATTTCAATCTATGTCTTTCTGCTCTCACTGTTGATACGTTCAGTCCATAAACTACAAGAGCCCAAAGTGTAGCATGGAGCAAATTCCTACTGCATGGGTTTTCACAAGGGAGAACAGGCAGAGTTTAATATGACAATTCCAGGGCATTTTCTTAATGTGGTGGTACCTTCTCAATCATTTGCACTCAAAATGGGAAAAGGTTTGTGCAGAAACCATGCCATTTCACAACTTTGCATTTGTGAGTAGCTAGCTAGCTAGCCGCTGTTATTATTTTACTGTTTAGCAAACTGTTTAGGACATTTAGACAGATTAGCTTGGAGATATTTTAGGAGAAAGGGCATGTACATCCTGGAGAGGTCAGTAAGAAAGAATGCTTACTGCTTGCTGGCAGAGAGCACTAAAATTATATTCAGACATATTTTACGATATTACATAAGGAGTATGAGATATTCACACCAAAGTTGTACTAATGCACTTATGAAAAAATAATTTAATTTTAGTACTTAAGGAACCAAAGTTTGCAGCCACACTATGTCTTCCAGCCTCTAGACAACATCCTGTCACAATTTAAGAAATAAAGCTGGCAATTTATTCAATAGGTGTGAACAGAGGTCTGCAAAGTTGGTCCTGGAGGACTGTAGTGCCTTTGCAGACCCCTGAAATACAGCTATGCCAAGGGATCCCTTTTCCAAACGGATTGACTAACATAAATATTTATTTGATAAGGCTTTCGCAGTTGGTATATTTAGCCTGTAAACCAAACGGTTTATAAATATTTATTTCAGATTAAAGCAAAATAAGTTATTTCAGGAATGTGTTATTCTAAAACATATTTTTGGATGTATGCTAAAATAAATGCCCAAAAGTGAATGTTAATGAATTCTACCAGTTAGCCGTTTTTGAAAGCTGTTTTTCCCATTCAGAGTATGGCAATAAAATCAGTCCCGACAGCAAGGGAATTGATTTGGATAAGATGCCAGTTCATCATAGGGCACAACCTGACATACACTCGCATTATATTGTGACATGGTGGTGTCACCAATTAACCTGTCATGCAGTCCTTTATGGTTGTGGGGAAAAAAAGCCAGAAATCTCAGAAAATAAAAACAACAAACATACTGAAACTACACATGGAGATGAGCCAGGAGTTGGGACAGTTTCCAGGAGGTGAGAGGACAACATTAAAACATACTTTACATAAAAATTATTTAAATGGGGGTTTTTATAAGTGGGAGAGTATGTTTGAATATGTAGTGTGCTATTTGATTATTGATGATTTTTGTTCAAAGACAAGTGAAAGTACTCCACCGGGGTAGTTAATATGGATTCATCTGAGTGTTCTAGAGCAGTTTCTGAAACTTTTTTTCTCAATTGTGCCCTTCTTAGTGTCTAAAAGACTATGACATGGGGTGGAGGGTTCCTTTCAAGAATCACCAACAGAATGGAGCAGTGTAAATTACTAAACACTTTGAACGTGAGATATGAGTTAAGGTGTATCTCACTGATCCTGTGAAAATGCAACATATGAGAGATCTCATATCTCAGTGTACAGCCTCTATAGATGCAGCCAGCTAGTTTTGCTGCCGCATCTCACTTTTCTACTATAGTGCTGCCATCTTGTGGATAGCCATGGGAATTTTTGTTTTTGGTGGCAACATTTTGTGGAAAATAGTGTTAAAAAGAGATAGTCAGTAATCATGTTGTGGCAAAAAAGGTATAAAGCTGATGACGTTTTAAAACAACTAGAATTACTGCAGGATGAATATTTTTATGATAATGACAGTGGTTGCAATATTGACAATCATTGTGATGATGTGGAACCTCTAGGCTCTGGGACTGATGCAGATAGTTGCCCCGAAGTCATTTCTTCATCTTAAGGTGTTGAACTTGTCACACCTGTTAGGGAAGTAGTGTATGGACATTCTGCCACCTACTGAGCACAAACAGTCACCACCTACCAAATGTGTCATGTGCAACAGGCAGGGGCAGTGCAAAGAAACGCGTTACATTTGTAGCACATGTGCGTCGAACCCTGCACTCTGTGAGGTGCCATGTCTCAATTGGACCTTACTCTTATTCGATGTTAATTAATGTTGATTTATTTTGTTTTCTTATTGTGTCTTTTATTTTTCTATTCTTTATTATGAAAAGCACTTTGAGCTACTGTTTGTATGAAAATGTGCTATATAAATAAATGTTGTTGTTGTTGTTGTTGATATATGCATAGATCTATACTGCAGCATCCTAGTAATAAATGGTCCAATAGTCCAGCAGTGTTAAAAACCCACTGCAATGCACTTTGCAAACCACACATTCCCATTGAAAACAGCAATGACTCATGACCATATGTGACCCAAAAAACGACAACCGTGACCCATACTTTAAGAAACTCTGTTCTACTGTGCAATCTGACTTTTGTAACATTCATCTATAGATTTTGTTTGTTTGCTATTAAGCTTGTCAGGGTCAGGGAGCATCGCTGGACAGGGTCTCACAGACAAGACTTGCAATTGTGGACAAACTAGTGAGTTATCTCAGTACTATACACCTTATGTTTGAAAGTAAATATGAACATGAGCTAAGATCAGATTACACAGAAAGGCAAAGGACAGTTTCAAAGTGGTATTTACTGAATAAGTATACACAATGGAATTAAAATGTACTCACAATCAAGCCAATGTCACATTACATGACTGCTAGTTGTGGAGCATGTCAGACTTACTGAGTGCAATTGCAGACCATGTTACTGAAAATCGCTGCCTACTGTATGTCACATTTACTGACAAAGTGCCGGTCTTTCAGCACTGTCCCATTGTCAGCAAATTACGTGTTGACAGATGCATTCCATGCTGTATGAAAGGTTAATATCAATCAAGAGTTCAGCTGCGGTCTTAGCCTTTTCTTTCTTTTTTCCATTCTGTTGTGGTATGTAAAAGGTGAGACATCAGAAAAACAGAAAAGTTTCTCTTCTGTGTGAGGTCTGAAACACCTATGTTCCTTTTTCCTAGTTGCTGAATTATATGCATTATACTTCTGGATGAGAATTCATTGATTGTTAGCCTTCTTACACACACAGCCCTCCCCTATGACTAAAGGCAAAATCAAGTCTCTGATTTTATCAGAGCAAGTCGTGGACTAGTTGGATTGAGGCGCTGGCCATGTCACATTACAGTGTCATCTTCACAGGATCATGCCTTTGACTGCCCCCTACACGCTCAGATTATGTAAATCAAGTCTACATCTGTATAATTGCTGGAAAAGTCGTCTAACGTGACATACCCTTAATTCATTCTTGATCACTAGGGTGTGGGGATACTTCAGCCTTTAAGACCCCAGTTGTAAAAGAGAGCTGCCCCAAAATTGGAAGTGATTCTGAGCTGAAATTTAAAGACGTCTCAAGCTAATGTATTCATTGAATGTGGAGTCGGGATAAAAAGGCAAGCGAAGTTAGAAAGATAGAGATGAAAGGCAAGATCTGGGAATGCTCTTTGTGGTACTTTGGTGGGAAAATAGCTACATCACCATGCATACAGTAATCAGTATCAGTTAGCCACCTAAAGGCTTTATTGTTTTCCGTTGTTATCTGTATTCAATAAATCTTCTATTTCTGTCTATCTTGGCCTCCTTGATATTAATACAAATAACAGGGCTATTTCTTAAGTGCACCCTCTTTGAGACAATTTTTATGGCAAATTACAGCAAAATAATTGTATACTAGGTCTACTGAACATGTTTTATGTGTTAATGTGAGTGATATGTCAACCAATGTATTTTTTACCATTCGGATCCATGTTCAAGGAATTTGATTTACAGTCAGGCCTGAAATGTACACGTACTGTGATTTTGTTAGCATTTATATGAAATCCGGAATGCTCAAATTTTATTGTTAAAAAAAATGAAAGCAGTAGAACATGAAAAAAAATAATAACAATAATAAACATAAATAAAACTCCACATTCAGAAATTTAATAGAAAATGCTAGCCAAATGTTCAGTGCCAATTTGCATAACAAAAGGCTGCACGCTCATACAGTATTACAGAGTATTAAAATAGACAGATTTTTTTCATTTTTCACAGTTTTACAAATTTTATGACAGCAATAAAAAATTCAACAACTTAGCATATTTTAATGAAATGCCAGATAATCAGAGACTTGTGTGAGTGGAATTAACTTCAGTTTATATTAACTCTGTGTGCATCAGCAGCAATGAGACAACAGCTGATTTCACTGCAGCTTTCAAAATGTTAAGATGTAATCTGCTAAATATTTATAGCCTTCAAATTGTACTATTTGTATTTTTTTTCTTTCTCTTCACTATGAAAATGTTGCATTTCAGAACAGTTAAGTATGTCTGTGCCTGGCTTGAATGAGAGACCTTCAGGAAAAGCTTGGGTTGCTGTTAGAAGAGGTTTGGGCAGGCCATAAAAGGAGGCTTGTCCTGTGGTCTGTGTGTGAATCTCAATGCCTTTGTGCAGTGACAGGTTACACTATGCTGTAAAATTAATGCCATCATACAGATGAGACACAAAACTGACTCTCTGTGGTCATAAAATATCCCTGGTTGTTTCCTGATGTGCTGACCCACCACAGTCTGGTTATTCCGGCCCCATAATCATCCACTGTCTCGAATTGGTTAATTATTTCACTTGCCACTTCTTCACTTATAGGTTAATATGTGGTGAGCATGTTGGTGCAAGAATCGCTGTCATTATATTATCCAGGTGGATGCTACACATTGGTGGTGGTTGAATTGGTTCCCCATTGTCTATGTAAAGCACTCTGAGTAGGTTAGAAAAGCGCTATATAAATGCACCAAATTATTTGTAAATATTATTGATGTCACAATACAGTGATAACTAAAAAGAGATGCAAATCCACTTTCCTCTTAGTTGAAACTCAAATGCACAGATACAGGACCACTTGTGTTATAAGTTTAGACCAATAATCACATTTTATCTGATAAAATCTTATATGGTGGTAATGGGCACAATATAGTTTTATGATGGCATGTAATCTTTGTAAACAAGAGCCCTGGATTTCTGATTTTTGGACGAAACTGGAGCTTGTGTAAGAAATTCCTAAGAACACAGAAAAATCTTAGACAGTTGAACTGAACTTTAATTAAAAACTAATTTATGTAAAATGAGTAACACTTTTGTGTTGTACATGGATTTCTTTTAGTGTTATACAAATACACCTTATTTTACCTTATACGATTTGGTGAAAAGTAATCCAACTGTTAATCTCACGCATTTAGTCATATGAAAAAATAATTACATACCATGCAATGTTTTTCTTTTTTAAAATATGTGGACATATGAAGATTTGATCACCAGCACCACAAGTGCATTCAGTGAACAGCAAGGGACAGTCGGTTTTCCTTAGCCTTTATAGGACTGAATGTAGTCCCTTGACAGTGATGGGCAGCCACTTGCGGGATGACCCACAAAATATGTGATTTAAAGAAACTAAATGAACAACAATGTTAATGTAAAAAATGAACAAAACAGATATAACAATCCCATTTGAACACCAGCCATAGAACCCTGGCTGAAACATAACACATAAGTCCTATGTAAGTGTTTGTTTCCCACTGCCTTTGTACTGTTCCTTGGACCCTTGGGTGGTCTCATTGTGTAATAACAATCTGGCTTCTGCCATTGTCCTATCTCACACTCATCTCTGTGGCTGTGTGGTGTCTTGTGCTAACCTCAGTCACAGCAGTGCACTCTGTATACTCCTTGAAATCAAAGACTACAACTGCGCCTGAATGTTACATCATGCATACAATTTCTTCCTTTTAGTTTTTTGGGTTTTTTTGCATACAACCATCACACTGTATAATGCCTCCAAGCCATCTTGTGGTCTTAATTCTTGCACATACTGTGCATCATTACGGAAACAATACCTTAAATGTACACTGGGTGAATCATGTGTTTTGTTTTAAGTCTTCTAGTCACGTATTAGTTTGTATTTTGTTTGTATTCTTTTGGATTAGTTCTGTACATGTTCTTTGTTGCTTTGCTAGCACGTGAATTTTCTAAGGCAAGGGATTTCTATTGGTGAGAAATCTGAGATTGCTTCACCCTACTGAAGTCTAGGCATTTCCCTGTGGCCTTCAACTTTCTGTCTACATCTTTTGCTTTTACCAGGTCCTTCAGTTTGAAAAATTATATGAATACAAAAGTAAAAAGACTTAGATTATCCCCTGTGACATTTTGCTAGGTTCAAATGTAACCGGCCAAGAAAAAGGACGTTGAATGATGAAGGTGCGGATATAAATATAACTGAAAGCAAAATTGTCTTTCTCTCAGACTGGGTTCTACAAAAGACAGCCAAGAATTCTCAAAGAGCACAGTGACAAACTGCAGGCCCTTTCTGAGTAGTTAGGGTTTGTTAATATTGGAAGGGACAAAAAGTCCTTCATCGACAGATGCCATTAGGTAAATTTAAATCTTTGGAAGGGAGAATGAAAACAGTTAAAGCCAATGGGAAGAGGAGCTGGGCCTAAACTTATTACACAAAAAACAATAAAATTGAGTAATGGTGCATGACATCAGGTCAACACTCTCTTCAAAATTTGGATTAAGTTAACAATTTTAACATGATGTGGTGAAAAGGAATTTTACAGTGACCCTGAGGGGCAAAACGCAAGCAAAATCACTCTCTTTATATTTTATTTGTGCTTTCATTTTGTTTGCATTTTTACAATCATGGCCACCAGCAACAAAAACAAACAAAGTCCATTATGGGTTAAAGTTCATTGGGATGCCATGTTTAATGTCCAGTGATGGACAGAGAAAGAATCAAAATCCAGTCAGGGTCAAACATAAGTTGCCATGAGTTCCGATCCGCTTGGTAGCTGGTCAGGAAATGGACACTGGCTTCTGCTAAGCAAGTTCTATAAACAACTGCGCGGGTAGAAAAGGCAGAGCTAGTGATGTCCAAGCGGACATGATGCCAGACATCTTTTGGGTGCTTCTCCTCCACTCTAGTGATAGTAGCAGAACAGGGTTAAGTAAATATGTTACCCCATCAATCTTACTCCTTTGTTTCCCCTACGCAAACCCATGAGACACTCCTAATGCATACATGAATCAGAAAATCTGTATAAATTATACATAATTCCACTTTTTAAATAGTATTTACAGAATCATGTGACACATTTTGTATATAAACATCTAGTTGAAGTGTGTGTGTCTGTCCGTCCCAAAAGTGAGAGGTGGAGTCGGAGTAAGGGCTCTGCCACCTTGGAAACAGAAAACTCGCTTAGCTGCTAATAGCACAAGCGAGGCAAGCATGTCAGCACAAACGAAACCTCAGAAGAAAGACAAAGTCGCTTAGCTGCTAACATCAGCAAAACGGTAATCCCTTTTACTTTTCCTCCCACCGCTAATACACAAGTGAGGTGAGCACGTCGACAAAACAAATCCTCCTAGGAGGATGTCAATTACCTGACATCTCTACATTTCAGTTTTTTTCTGACAATTTCAATAGTTTCTAGGACCCCGGGCTTTTTACAGCATGGGCTTATACAGCTAGATTGATATAAATATATTTAAATGTAAATGTAGATTTATTTGGAGGCTTGTCCCTTCTCTTATAATAAAATGAGCTCAAAATGTTACACGGAGAAAGCTGTAAAATTTCTGCATGACCACATACAACTAGAAGTTTTGTATGCCCCCAAATAAAGTAATTAGGTTGGAATGACTTCTTATGATGTAATGAAGTGTATAAAGCAAGATTTGCGAGAACCACCCCCCCCCCCCCCGAGACATATGCAGTGTGTGCATATTTATCCATCTATCCATTATCCAACCCACTATATCCTAACTACAGGGTCATGGGGATCCACTGGAGCCAATCCCAGGCAACACAGGGTGCAAGGCAGGAAACAAACCCCAGGCAGGGCGCTCACACACACTCCCACACACCAAGCACAATTTAGAATCGCCAATGCACCTAACCTGCATATCTTTGGACTGTGGGAGGAAACCCACGCAGACACAGGGAGAACATGTAAATTCCACGCAGGGAGGACCCAGGAAGCGAACCCAGGTCTCCTAACTGCAAGGCAGCAGCGCTACCCACTGCGCCACCATGCCACCCACATATTTATTTATTTATTTATTTATTTATTTAAAGAGCTTCTGTAAAAAGCCAAATTTACTCCTCCCTTCTATCTATCTATCTATCTATCTATCTATCTATCTACTGTATCTATCTATTATTGCAATGGAGATGATTATGAAAGTGATGCAAGGTTTGCAGGCACTCACATAAATTTCATTCTAGTTAACTACAATGCAACCTGACAATATTCCTGATAAACTTCTATATAACCAGTCCTACCAGGAACAATAAAACTCAAGTCCTATGTTACGGATCAATAAAGGCAGCACACAAATCCATAGCTAAACTTTTGCTAAGCTCTGCTAACATTATTCACATTCACCTTCTCTCATTTATAAATACAATCTTGCAAAGTCAAAGATAATCTACACAAAAAGACAAACTCTGAAGTGAAGATTTCTGTTCTGTGTCTACAAGGATATGTACCATACACATAGTAGGATATGTTTAAAGAAACAAGCTCAGATTTATATCAACTTCTCAGTGGCAATATTACTTTTTGTGAAAATATGCTTATTTCAACAAAAAGCTTTAAGGTCAACACTGACAGCAAGCTCTGAGTCAATAATGCTTGGTGTCATTATTAAACAAAAATAAACTGGAAAGGTGATCACAGTGAGGTGCATGCAGCACAAGGGCCTTGAAAACCTGAAATTTTAAATTCTGAATGTAATCATATGGAAAAAATTTAAACTGAATCTCTTCACAAACAATTTGAACTCTGCCTGATCAGGCAATAAAGCTTTGGTTTTACAGCATTGATCAAAATAATAATCATATAAGGGTTTCTGGCTTTAACATCAACTAGATAACAAATAAATAACTGAGTGGCAGAATGTAGGCAGCTATTCTACCAAGCAAAGCTGGGTTGGCAAACAAGCGTAAACCAATGAAGCTAAGCAGAGACTCCTCTTGTTCACGCAAAGGTCTGACTAGCAAGTTCAGACCACCACCTGTTTTTCCAAGAAATGAAGCCCATGATATAATATGCATCTAGTAACAGCACTAGCATTCATCTCATCACACTAGAGTACCTAATCTTTCTGTTATTTAATATTTGCTTCATTATGCCATTGAAATACTTTCAATTAGCATGTTTATTTCTTTAATTATCTAGTGGTAATATCTATTACTCCAGATAATACCACTGGTAAGTACCAACTCTTAGACCAAACATAAACTTCCTAGTGATGCTACTTGATAAATTCAGTAAGAAAACTCTTAAGCCATAACCATGAGTTTTAAACCAGAGAAGATTATGGACCAACCTTCTTCTGAATGATGCAGCCAGTGAGCAAGGGCTACTGGCCAAATCTCAGCCCCTTACAATTAGCCAGCCTCAACAATGGTCCCATGACTGGCAAAAGCAGAGAAATGACCTAATGCTTACTAGGAAGAAGGTGGACATCACATGTTTACATAAAAACGAAATGGAAAGGTGAAAGAGCAAATTGGACAATGACTACAAGATGTTTTACTATGGAAAGAAAGTTCAAAATTGGAGTTGAAATTGTCTGTGACATGGTCATTGGCATGCATGGAATATCAGATATACTGATGTCAACAATGATTGATGCAAGGCACCACATGCTCTATGTGGTATCTGTGGTGGACCGCAGGGGCCCTTACCTGGCCAGAACACCTCGATATCTCCCCTGAACGCTAGAGGGCAGCCCTCCTGGTTTGTAGCAAGGTCAACGGTTTGGAACATGGAAGCGCAACCCTGCTAGGGCCTGTGGCCACTGCCAGGAGGCACATGGATCTTTGCCGAGCCCATGAAGCAGGACTTCTGCCACACCCAGAAGTGCTGCTGGAAGAAGCTTGTTGGACACCTGGGGCCTCATGTATAAACGGTGCATACGCACAGAAATGTTGCGTAACAACGTTTCCACGTTCAAATCGCGATGTATAAAACCTAAACTTGCCGTAAAGCCAAGCACATTTCCACAGTAGCTCATACCCTGTCACATGCAAGTTCTCCATTCGGTTTTGCAGACTGGCAGCACCCAGAGTCAAAGCAATGCTACTGTTCCTGTGTGGTTTATCTTTCTTTTTCAGAACCACATCCCTGACGCAGCTTTATAAATACACTGAAATTAACCGCATATTGCTTAATAGTTTAATGCATCTGATTGTAATTAATCTGTAACAATATAATGGTCCACAAAATGGTCAAACTATTCCAAATACCATAACTGCTTTAGTGTTGTTACTATCACTGCACCTTTTTCTTCTTCTTTCAGCTGCTCGCATTAGGGGTTGTCACATCGGATCATCTTTTTCCATATTACTCTCACTGCACCTCTCTGAGTATTTATATCACTGTATCTGAGTGTGAATCACAGCTGTACAGCAGCTGATCGGAAAGAGAATTATCGATATACAGCATCAAGCACACACTGCCTCAGCCATTCGCTATTTGAACTGCTCTCATCCGACAAACACTTCAGAGTCTTTCCTGTACTGACCTCGCAGTTCAGAAACAGTTTCATCATAAGAACTCTAAACGCACTCCATCAGTCCATCAAGTGCTCCTTGTAGAACTGTCTGTACTTATAAGTACAATTACCTCACTGTAAACTTGCGATACAGTTATAATTTTGCACAACCTGAGCCACTTTATAAAGCGGGTATTTACATTGGATGACGATATCATTTTTAAGATGAAATGCAGCAAAATATATTTATTATATTATACAGATAAAACTTTAATTTTAACTACATGGTGCCGCAGCGCTAGCCAGGAGCTGGAACCTCGTTCACGGATTGTTCCTGCCTCGCGTTATATTCTTGCTTTGGCTGGTGTGACACTGGAAGGATAGATGGACAGAATTATTAAACATTATGAAGATATTTCAATGTTCCTTAAAAGTTTTGAAAAATCGGCGTTCTAAGCTTACAGATGCCTTAACATCTATTACAGAACTGATTGTGTGGCGATTGGGTATTTGGAGAAAGAAAAGTAAGGACAGGAATTGGGGTTTAGTACGTTTGAAAGAGACAGTACTTCTGTAATAAAGTATTTCATCGAAGGTCGCACATGGCGCAGCAAGCATCTTGCATGAGACATGAACAATCACTGCGCCACCGTGTTTCCATGTTTAATAACATGCTTTAACTCCTATCATCATGAAAATGCTATCACGTATACTTCTCAGTATTTTAATTATTCAGAGAGCTGTAATATTACGAATGTAATGGATTCTGTGTCCTGTCGGAGGAAGAGAAAGCCCGGAAGCACGTAGTGATTCACACAAATAGAAGATCAAATACAAAACAAAGCATTTAACGTGCTACCTTAGTTACAATGGGATTTGAGAAACTAGTAAATTAAACAATTTGAAGATGAACTTTGTGATGTTCTACTTTAATGACAAAATAAACCACATGATTAAAGTGGAAATTTTGAAATTAAAGTTGACATTTTGTGCTTTTCCCCACTGTGTGCCTTTTTTTTTCTCTGTACCCTAATAAGCTTTCATATGACACTCAGACGGTGGGCTACGACCCCTCTTTTCACGGCAACTTTGATATCTGACAATTTTTTTTTTATTTTGGGCACTGTGCAACTTTGTGAACTTGAGCTTTCAAGTTTCTCCGACTCGCTATGTCACTCGATCAACTTCCTTTTCTTGTTTATACCACTGTTTAAACCAACAAATGCTGTAGTAAGTTTTCCTTGCCTCCACTTGATATTCGCTGAAATTCTTCTATTTTCCCTCATACTTTTGCCATTGTCTTTTCGCATAAGGCTGATCTTAAGGGCTATTTATATTGATTTGCATATTCAAAGAGGTGTAATTCTGGGAGGAGTTAGAGCGGGACAGCAGGCGCGTACACATGCGTTACTTTTCACACTGATCAGGATTTATGTAGCGGAAGAACGTGGAAGTTTGTGAACGCACAGATTTATGCATCTGGATTTTTTTGTGCATAAATACATTTCCGCTTTTGTGCTTACGTCTTGTTATAGTGTGAATTCTACGCACGGCATTATGCATGAGGCCCCTGGAGTCCTTCTGAGTGTCCTATAAAAGAAGCCAGCCGCCACTACTCTGACAGCCAGAGTCGGGAAGTGGTGGATGAAGCTTGCCAGGAGAGTAATGGAGGTGGAGAAAGAGATAGAAAGAGAAGAAAAGAAAACAACTGGGCTTTGGTGCTATTTATTTGTGTTGTGCTGCTATGGAGAACAAGAAAAGTGCTTCCCACGTGAATAAACGTGTGTTGTGTGGCAAACTCGTGTCTGTGCCTGTGTTGAGGTTGGGGCAGCTAGAGCGTCCCTGGTTGCCACATATCATTCTATAAGCTGAATAACAAATGCAAAGAAAATGAACAGGATACTTTTTAGAAGGACCAAGAAGAACACATAAGGGCATCTACAGATTATACGATCATCCTGATCTGTGGCACTTTATTGGAAACTTGGGAAATGAGTGTAGCACGATGCAGTGCCATGGCAATTTTCATTATCTACAAAAATGGAGGCAGGGAGACACAATCTGACTACTGGTTAGTATACCTGCAAGATATGAAAATTGTAAAGCATTCTGAAGTCATCTTGTCAAACAATGGGATGACTATTTTGACAGGGTGCTCATGAAAAAGAAATGGACATGCTGAACAGAAGCTAAGTGTATAAACTGGTGGAAAAACAGAAAGCATCACAAGGAACTGAAAATAGTATCAAGACATTCTCAATCAAATTACCTTGGATAGTGTGAATGACATCTGAAATGCAGCCTCTCTCATTATTAGCGAGGCATCTTAAAATATTATTGGCATCGCCATCAACATGACTGCCAAGCAAACCTAGTGGTGGAATGAAAATGTGCAAGTCAACATCAATGAAAAAAAAGTACAAGAGATAACATCAAACTAGAGGGAAAAAACACTGGAAACACTGCATGTTAAAGAAGAATGATGCAAAGCATGCAGTGGCAGCAGGAAAAGCTGAAGTGAAAAAAAATCTATGTACAGGCTAACCAAGGCCAGAGAATGTTACACTTTAGACATTGGTCATATGAACCAGATCAAGAAGGAGAGTGGCAATCTATTAATGGAAGATATTGATATCAAGCCAGATGTTGGAAACTGTTTTAATGAAGTCTCACATGAAAAGTTCACACATCCTTCAATCTCACAGGCAGACTCGGTGTGTGGGCCTGTAAGCAGAATTTAAAAAAACAAAGTACAAGAAAACAATTGGACTTGATATCATCTCTGTATAACTATGAAACTGCGTTGGAGATAGTGGCACTTTGTGGCTTATTGACCTTTTCAGTGTTGTGGTCAGGGAAAATACTAATTGTGAAACTTGGACCTTAAGCACCACTGCTCCAATATGAAAGGTAAAGAGTGACAGATGCTCCAAATATGAGCCCATCAATCGATGAAGATCTTTAAAAGAATGCTCAGCAGCAGATCCTGAGAGATAATCCCAATCAGTGTAACCAATTTGGATTCGCGAGCGTGACATCATGGATATCATTCATGCCACCAAGATTCCTTGTGTGGTAGTAGGGGGCGCTATCGCTCCCTTGAACTCTCAGGTACCATGCCAAACACCAGGTAAAAATCAATAATTATTATTTATTATAATAATAAAGTGCACCAAGCACCACCACTCCACACTATATTCACAAATAAACAATTCTTAATCAATAAATCACAATCCTCCACTCCCAGACGCGTTGCTCTCCTACCACCCAGCTCAGCTCATCATCTGGGAGTTCCCATGGTCCTTTTATAGTTCCCGACCCGGAAGTGTTCTCATACTTTAGTCCATAATTCCTTATCACTTCCGGGTCAGATAAAAGTCCTTTTTTCTCACCCCGGAAGTACATCATTCCTTCCATTCATGTGACTTGAAAGTACTTCCGGGGCTTAGGGCAAATAATACTCCCCAAGCCTCCCTACAGCGGCTCCTGGTGGCCCCCATGGTATCCAGCATGGCTGTCCATAAAAACTACAACGTCCATGAGGCTCTGCTGGAATTCGAAGACCTTCCATGCCGCTCCCTCTGGCGGCCTGGGGGTATTGGCTGGAATACAAATGGACCGCACTTGTTAAAAAGCACAGCTAAAGGAAGAAAGTAGCCCACTATGCCTTCCTTGACTTAGAAAAATCTGTCAACCAAGTCACAAACATAGTCATCTTGTACTCTTTCAGAAAGAGAAGTGTCATAGAGCATTATGTAAAATGGACACAGCTTCTGTCTCCTCCCCTGTTTATCACTGCATGGATATCACTGCAAAGAGCATTCAGACAAACCCAACCATGGACCCTGCTGTATTCAGATTTTGTCATTATTGCTACTGGGACATGTGAATAGCTTCAAGTGAGAGCCTAACTATGGAAGAAATCATGACAGAACAATGAAATCAATGGACAATCAATCACAACAAACGCTGCTTTCAAGATACTAAGAGCTGAATTTCCACTGCGTGGATAAGATGGTTCAATCCGTTGTGTAGTCTAGCTTCGAGTGCTGGCAAGAGACAAAAAGATATGAAGAAATACTCTTTATGACGGAAATGTAAGGTACATCAATATAATAATAATAATAATTATTATTATGTACATTTATATAGCACTTTTCTCACTATGGGAATCACATTCATGGACAAGATCCCAAACAATGTAATACAAGACAAACTAGCAGTGATGTCAATCACTGAAAAAGCCATGGAAGCTCAGCTTCAATGGCATAGGTACGTATTGAAAAACAGCTTCAGTGGTGTCATAACATTAGTGGAAAAACACCAAGTCAGAGGCTGAAGACATAGTAGTGCAACCAGCACTAAAATAGCAGTATATTCAAAACGTGAATGCTTCACCACATGACAATTGCTGGGCAGAAGAAGGTGCTTATGTACATATCTTTCTATGACATATTATTCATTATTGCCTTTATCAGAAACTTTGGTTGCCCTATTCATTATGTGACCATCTTAGATTCAAGCAGGTGATGCTTCCTAAGCTTAACATTACTATAACTGAACTCAGTGTGATATGTTATTACATTTAAACACTCATAGTCAATTGTCCCCAGTTTTTGTTACTGCTTCATCATATTAGAAACACATCTTAATCTGCTCTGCACCAATATTGCAGTGTGTTTTTTGTGTTAACCTACAAGATCACTGCGCCACATCCCTGTGTTAAATTCCATGTAAACATTCTCTGAAGTTTCTCTGAAAATGACAGCAAGTTTTAAATGAAGTAACCAATTGTTTGTTTTCTTCTGCATCCTCTAATTTGTATTTTTTATGCATATCTGATCTTCCAATTAATTTGAACATTCTCAATGCCTGATGATCCACATTCAACAATTACTCATCTGAAGGGTCATTTTGTCATCTCTGGATCAACCCCTTGACATTTCCACAAGAAAATATGGGAGGATGAGAAACACTTAATTAATGGTCCATGCAGAAATTTAACAACCTTATTCCTATCATAGAATGTTTTGTGGTATTCTACCATGAACAATATGATTTGCATCATTAAATTGACTAGAAAGGACATATGACTTTTCAAGCAGATCTCACCAGCGCCTCTTTTGATCCCTGGTGCCATGAATCATTTTGCTTCATGCTTCATGTTGCATTTATCCTGTTTTGTAATTCATGTATTCCACAGCTTTATTTATGAACACTTACTCCATCTTTTCACCTACTTGTTACATTTATATTGCCTCATCAGTACTGATCAGGTTCACCTCTGAGAAAAAGACTATGAAAGTTTCAACATTATTTGCATTTATCAGTATTACCTTTGTTTATTACCTGTTAGTAGCACAAGAGGCCCAAATTGCACACGCACTTACTGTATATCATTGTATCTAAAATAAAATCATTCTTGCATGATGTCAAATTTTGATTGAAATGGAGAGGTTATCACTGATTTCATGATTGATCATCAGAATAGTGCATGCATGGCAGGTTTACAGGCTCATCACTTTTTCAGTCATTCCTTCACACTAGATCAACTGTGATGGCTGCCAAACAGGGAAGCCCTGGCCTCGTAAAGGTGTGTCCAGACTCTTGATGCTGTCTTTCCTTGGCTATGAGGTCACATCTGTATTCTGACATCTTTATAAGCTGTCTCCAATAATCAAATTGTAGGAATAAGAAGACTCATAGAAGACTACATATTGATCTTGAGCACACAAATATTAAAATCCTTCCTTCATTATTTCTTTATTTCGTGTTGCAATCAGGGAAAAGTAGTGTTTCTTCCCAATGAAGAAGGCTATCCGTGAGGATTAAAAGTTTTGTTGTTTGCGAGCGGCAGAGACTCGAAGTTGCTGGCACGTAGCGCAGGCAGGGGGGTTGGCGAGCGAAGCGAGCAGGGGACGAAGCCCCCTAGTTTTATATATTTTTAAAAATAACTAGCCCATTATGGCATTTTAAAATGGAGCTGAATGGAGCGGTGGTCCAAATATTAAAACAATAGTCTTAAAACCTACCGAATGCATCAACTATGAATTAGCAAAGGCTCCTATGTCAAGAAGCACTGGTGGCACACATATATACCCCTATTACTTTCTTAAGCTATGCGTACTGAAATGAAAGAATGTTGTTTTTTTTATTGCCAATGCTGGCATACATTCGGAATCACATACAGACACAATGGTTTAATGACAGATTTGCACTCAAATTATATACTGATCTTTTCCTATTTGGTGCCTACTTTTTGCCAGTTACATTCTGTTGTTATTTTACATAACCTACAGATCAAGATTCACGCAAGGTGACAACATGGTGGTGAAGAGCGCCAATAAGAGTTTCTCTTCAAAGCAAAGTCCACTCAGAATTACACATTTTTTGTGGCATGTCCTACACACACACTCACAATAAAGAATATGAAGAAAACGAAAATGATATATTATGTAGTAGACCCAAACCATGATGAAACATATTAAAGTACTACAGACCAATTATCAAATTTCATAACACATTATGAGTGATCTTGTGATTTTTTTTGCAGTGATTATTGTTTGGCAGCACAGGAGAATAAATTAGCTGTGTTTAGAAACAGGAATGTTGAGATAGATGTGTGGAGTTAGAAAACAGGCAGAATAAAAAATGAGACAATCTGACGTACCAGACAAGTGGGAGAGATATCTAAGACAGTACAGGAAAATAGGTTGAAGTGGTATGGATATGTGATGAGGAGTGATGTGGGCAAATGAGTGATGGGAATGGAAATTCAGGGGAAGAGAAAGAGAGGCAGGCCAAAGCAGAGACAGATGGATAAAGTAAAATAAGATTTGAAGGAAAATGGTCTGACTAAGTAAAAGGTGCAGATCCGAGCTGTAATGAGAAGGCTGATTGAGCACATCAACCCCACATAGAAGTAGAAAAACATGAAGAAGAACATTGTTTGGTTTTGTGAGAGACAGAGACAGCCATTCACAACAGGGCAACAACAGTCAATAATGTCAATAATGGCATTTGACAATGATTTTATGAGGTGAAACCAAACCCTTGAACATGAAAGGTTGACATGGAGGTAGATGATCAACAAGGTAAAGTGGACAGCCAATCTCCTTTTAAAATGACTGAATCTCACTAAAGTATTTTGCTTTTTGCTATTGCTTATTCCTAAAATAACAAACATTTTTTATTACAGCATGTGTTCAATCCCATGACAAGGGTCACTTCTTAGTAACATTCTTGGCTTCCAAAAATGAATGTATTTGGTAAGTTGTTAAGGATTTTTTTTGTTCATGTTTGGACCATCATATCCATTCTAAAATTAAAGGATAGGCTTGTTATTTTTAAATGCTTCACTTTAGAACACAGCTTTGATGTGATAAATTAATATATACCTTGATTGTAAAGAAATAACTTTGCCTAGAAAAATTCTGAACTTATCCTTTAAGGGTTAAACATTCTTTATAATGACTACTCATTTATGGCTATCATATTTGTCTTTGTATTTTTTCAGACTGGTACCATAATTCACTCAAATGGAAGAGTTACGGCTTATTATAACAATACTATGTATTTTTATACAGAAAATTTAATTCAATTTAAATGTCATCCAGAACAAGCTGCCAGGCATTAGACTTTCCTGGATAATACCAGACAACTCAAAATCCTAGGAGAAATCCATTTATAAGATTGTCACCTACTTGTACTTTATTTTCTAATATTAAGAAGGAAGTCTGTCTAACAAAATCAAGTAATACAATTTTAGCTTTGCCAGCTTCCACATGCTTAATCCTTAGAGAAGATGATACATAACTTTTTTGCAAGATGGGACAAAATTAATTAGTTTCAGTTTAGTCATAGGTGGCGAATAAGATCAGCATTTAGAAAGGCTAATATTTTTGTCAGTCTGGGAATTTTATTACACTTCATGTATCAAAATGCTCATTTCATTTTTTTTTTGCTGATTACTTTTGGGGAAAAAGATTTCATTTTATGAAGACTTTGCTGTATGCATTACAAAGCACCAAAAAAAGGTTGGTCGCTTCAGTAAATATTTGCAATACTGTTTTCAAAGGTTAAGGGATGCTCACTCTTTGAAAGCATCTTTCCCATATAGGATATAATAAACCACAATTAAAAAATACAACACCTTCATGACAATTTCTTTTGGGTTTTCTTAATTCAAAAAGATCTCACAAATGGAAAAATGGTTAAAATGTGCTGTACTAGCCTCATTACATTAACAATCTGATGCAGTTTCTAATATAAATTTCATAAATCAGTCATTATGGATTACTGACATAATACTTAGGCAATGTCAGGGAAGCAAAATGCAACCATTTTCCTGAGTTTATGGGGACTAAATTAAAGGGAAATGTGAAAAGCCAAGACTTCAGTCAATTTAAGAGTAGTGTTTTGCATAGATATTTATAGCTATATCATGTTCAGGTAAACCAGTGCGTAGCTAGAGTTCGTGCAGTTTAGGATGGTACTTCAATTTGCCGCCCTCCCAAATATCTGAATATTTTAACCAATTTAAATAGAAAATTAAAATGATGTATAGAGAAAAATTAAGATACATTTTGCATACATTTATTTATATATAGAGAAACATCAATAATTTTTCACATATAATTATTTATAAGCATCAACTAGACAAGTATATAGTATAGACACACTGATAAGCCGTGGTCTAATTATTAGTTTAAAATAATTACACTGCGAAAACCAGATTGATAACGAAACAAAATTATAAATTGTAAATTAGTTGTTTATCTTCCTAGAAATTATTAACGGTGTAATGTTTATGTTTAGTTTTGTTATTTTCTCATAAATTTCAACTGCTGTGTCTGATGCCGTCAAAGAAGGACAGTCTGAAAACTATTTTTGAAGCATTTGTGGATAAAAATCTGAGAATTTGACTTTTTTTATTCAGGAGTGATATTTTCTGAACCCTGCTGTTTACATACGAATTGTACTAAGCCTTTTGGTCAATAATGCCGCCCCCTCCGCCCAACCCTAGCTACGCAACTGAGGTAAAAAGTCACAATTGAGGTATAAGTTACTTACCTGTTGGTTTAGCGCTCCAGTGAGGGAGAACACAGTGTCTCTTTAAAGTCATTCAGTGTCTTCTTGTAAATTGCTCCACTAATGTGAAGACAGAGAGCCTCTCTGGGCTTGAACTGGCACTACGCTGAGGCGCATGTCCGATATATTGTCCAACTAGCTAACATAGCTGAAATACCCGGTGTTGCCTGGGAGGAAAATAAAGTGTTTTTTTTTTTTAATTGCTTGAGAAAAATATAAAAAAAAAAAAACACAACTTTAAAAATAAAAATAAATTAACAAACAATGAAGACTCACTAATGTACTTGTCTTGCAGTCTTGTATGTATGTTATCATCCAGTTGACACTCGGAACCAGTCAACTCGATTTAGTTTCAAAAGCAAGAAGGGCTAGGTGGTGCTCATACATAAAGAATGCTGGCAGTCACCTCCAGTTTGCCCTCTGGTGGCTGTTCCAAGTGTCAACTGGATGATAACATGCATACAAGACTGCAAGATCACCCCCACAGCCACCCTACCCAGAAGGGGGTGGGCTAGGGTTGATTTCACCCTACAGTATTTTTATTCGACCAATAATAATAATACATTTTATTTATATAGCGCCTTTCGCATGCTCAAGGCACTTCACAGAGTTTAAGAAAGAACGGCAGGGTATACAGTATATAGCATTGTTCTAAACTAGATAAATAAATAGAGTATGATAGTAAATTTAGAGAAAAAATTAACAGACAACATAATTGATGGCCTAGCACACACACACAGGTTAAATGAGCATCTTGACATAGAGGTAAACTGAAAGAAGGGTAATAAAGTCAGGCAGAGCTAAAAGCCTTCCTGAACAGATGAGTTTTGAGTTGTTTTTTAAAAGAATTCATGGAGTCAGCTGATCTAATTAATTTCGGTAGGTCATTCCAGAGTCTGGGCGCTATACAACTGAAGGCCCTGTCACCCATAGAGTGTAGATTAGTGTGGGGCACAACAAGATTGCCAGAGTCCGAGGAACTTAGTGGGCGGACAGGCACATAGTGAAGGAGAAGGTCACTGATATAGTTTGGCTCAAGGTTATTTAACGCTTTGTAGGTTATTAGTAGTGTATTAGCCAGTGAAGACGAAGTAGGATGGGTGTTATGTGCTCGCTGCTGCTGGTCCATGTAAGGACTCTTGCAGCCAAGTTTTGAATAAGCTGGAGCTGTGATATAAGATTAGAAGGGGCACCTGCCAATAGGGAATTACAATAATCGATGCAGGATGTGATAAAAGCATGGATAAGTTTCTGAGTGTTAGAAAAGGAGAGGAAGGAGCAAACACGGGATATGTTATGGAGCTGAAAATAAGAATGTTTCTTGATGTGATTTATGTGGGCGGAATAAGAAAGGGAGGAATCAAAAATGACACCAAGATTCTTTGCAGTAGAGGCAGGCCTGATGAAATCACTGCCAAGATGGACTGGGAAGTTGCACTTTAGTCCCAATTTGCAGGAGTTCAGTTTTGTTGCAATTTCATTTTAAAGAGTTCTGCTCCATCTAGGTTTTAATTTCACTGAGGCAAACTGTGAGCTGAGAAAGCTCTGATGAAGTTCCACTTTTAACATTGAAATAGAGTTGAGTATCATCTGCATAAATATGGCCAAGGGGAAGCATATAAATACAGAAAAGCAGAGGACCGAGGACAGAGCCCTTAGGAACCTTGTGTGGCTTGCGCTGAGCTGGATCTGCTGTTGCCAAGACTAACAAACTCTTCCTATCAGTCAGATAGGATTTGAACCACTGGAGGGCAGTGCCAGAGATACCCAGCATGTTCTCCATTCTGGACAGTAGAATGTCATGTCTGAGTGTCAAATGCTGCACTGAGGTCTAACAGAATTAATATGCTGGTTTGTCCAGAGTCTGCTGCCGTAAGAAAATCATTGGTTACCCATAGCAGAGCAGTTTCACAGCTGTGCTGTGCTCTGAAACCAGACTGAAAGGGTTCCATCAAATTATTAGAAGTTAAGTAGTTGGTGAGTTGGGAAGCTACAACATGCTCAAGAACATTTGACAGAAAAGGTAAATGGGAAATAATTGTTAAAACTGTCAGCATCAAGACCAGACTTTTTTAACATTGGGGTTGCAGAAGTGATTTTAAAAGTTAGCGGTGCAAAGCCAGTGTCAAGGGATGCAAGCCCAGAGCCACTGCAGAAAAGAGTAAAGCACTGAGTTTAAGAGGTTGCCAGCAGAGAATACACACATGTATTAAAAAGAAGGGTGAAAGTGAAAGTAGGTGAAAGTTCACCATGTAACTTACCTGCAGAGGCAAATAAGCAACCAGCGCAATGCAGTTGCAAACACAAGCACGTGTTCAGGGACATGTGGAGGGTTAAAATAATGACTCTGCGCCTGATCAGAGGAGGATGTAGGGTGAATGACTTGACACCGCCATTGCAGGACCCCAGAAGACATGAGTAAGGATTGGCTAGGCAAGAGGGCTAGCTGTGTAAAAGTCCGCAAGAGAGCGAGCGAGTGAGTCTTTACTGCTGTGTTGGTGATGCAGAGGGAAGAGTGCTTAAGTTTGTATATATTAGTGAGGACAGTTTACTTCTGATTTGTATATAATTATGGGTGGAAGTTTTCTGTGGATATAGGCCCTCATTTTTTTCATTATTGTCTTTGGGCATAATTTTCTACTTTTTGTTTTTGATTATTTTTCTGCCTGTCCTTTGTGAACTGTCTGTGGAAGAAGAAGAAGTTTTTGTTTTATGTTTTTGGTGGATTTTCTCATCACTTTTTGCTTTACAGTGACTGTAATAATTGTATATGACCCCTGCATTTATTTTTTTTGCATTGAATTGTGCATATTATCACACACATGCACAAGAGGGACAGTTTACAGGCTCCAATAGTGTTATTCGTCAGCCAGACCAGGGGTTGGCGCTCTCACCTGATTCTCTCTCCTCTTGTTCCTCTGTAGTTCAACCAAAGGCTCAGTCTGTCAGTGACATCACCACCAGTCAACCACTGCTGACATCAGTTCCGGCAAACTCTGATGCCAGTAAGTTCCTGTTCCAGCTGCCCTGACTCCTCCTCTTCCTCCTATCCATTATATTTATAGAGCAGACTCAACCTGTTAATCAGTTAAGTTCTGAACTCCGCTTATGTAAAGACTTGTTTCTTTTCTGTTGCTGATTTTTCAGTATATGGGGTGGCCATCCCCAAACCTTTCTCTGTCTGTTGCCTAATTTTTTACCACAATATATATATTTGCAAGACAGTATTGTAAATTGTTTTTGGCATCTCTGGAATAAACCAGAATTCTGTTTTTGAATAGTCATCATTGTCTGTGTCTCAATTCTCCCATCCCCTGGTCCCTTAGTTACAGTTTCAGGTGCCCAGAGTCTGAAACTGTGTAACAACGTTATTGCACAGGGCAGCACAAGAAGACATATTAGGAAAACCATTACAGTTATCTGTCTGTAAAAAACCAACAACCCTAAAGGAAGAACAACAACCTCAATTGGGCTCCTTTGTTTTCCTATAAAAAGGTCCTCCAAATTACTCTCCTTTTTCTAAAGCAGCATTGACCTGTGCACTTGTTAAAAAAATGTGACAGTCCTTGCCAGGATGCATTCATGCAAATTCCACCTTAGCAGAGGATTTTTCCAACTGGGACCATCCCTTTTTAACCCTCTTTGTGTTTCTTTTATGTCCCCTACCCTAAGTTTAGCAATTTTCATTGTCATATTTCTTTAAGTTGGAGTTTTTATGTTCTTTCCATGTCTCTGGTGGGTTTATCTAATGATGCTCCAGTTCTTCGTTCCATTTTCCCCAATGTATCCAGGAAAGACTAACTGGCAAGTCCCATAAGAGTGAAGGTGGACGTTGCTTTCCTTTTCTTTTCACTGTTGGTTTCTTTATTACATCGGTTGCTGCTGGAACCCACACTGATCCTTAACCTGGACTAAAACTTTTCAGAATATGGATGAATTAGGGTATATTTTCAAGAGTCCTATAAGGCAAAACCATCAGATTAATTTTAGGTTTACCAGCATCTTAAAATGCCATGACCTGACACATCAGAAATGCTGGCATTCAAGCATATGTTTTTGATTATAGTAGAATTTCAACCAATTTAAAAAATATATTTCTTCTCCAATTCTCTTCATGTAAGCTGGTGCTAGTTATTCATTCTCTTGACTTATTAATCATCTTTCACACATAAAGCTTCCTTGAATTTAGCTGCAGAGTTTTAAGGGAAAAACATTCTTTGAAAAAATTAATCCATGATGTTAAAAGAAGTTTCATCAGAGGGCCAGTGTATTTTTTTGAACATAAAACTTAATTCTTAACAGCATGAGGCCACTCCTTACATGGTACATAACGTGTGACAGTTTCAAAACTGACTAGCAGAGAAGATGCATTCCTCCAGCCTCCACAACAGCCTGCCAGATCTCGCCTTCAGACGCAGCTTCTGTCATGCCGTTCACATGCTGTTTCTCCCCAGCCATATCATCTATTTGCCATGACCTGACTAATTTTATTGTGTGGCCACTATGTGTATAAATGAGATTAAGATTTCCACATTTGTGACTCGTGCTTTTGAATATGATCACGCTTTATTACCTACTCCTTCTCCCTTCACATTTTGGCAGCTGCATGTTTTGTCCTTTGCCTGCTAAGGTTACAGAAGCGCCTTACTCTGTTTTCATTGTTATTTGTGTTTTTTCCCCCAACCCCTCATCTTTGTTAGGAGATAGCTAGGGTCTCATCCCTATGTAATTTGCTTTTCATTTTATTTTATTAATTTAACATTTTTGAGTTTATTTTGCAATTTGTTATTGTATTTATTATTTAATATTGTTTTCTTTATTGTTTATTGTAAATTTGAGTATTATGCTGATGATATATGTATTCATGCTTTTCATTTTCTGTTCTGTGCTCTTTATGGAGTGA
Source organism: Polypterus bichir lapradei (assembly GCA_026402145.1). NCBI lineage: Eukaryota > Metazoa > Chordata > Cladistia > Polypteriformes > Polypteridae > Polypterus > Polypterus bichir. Next base: position 90,631,271 of record JANRMT010062813.1, read on the forward strand.
GGCCCCACTAAGGTAGCAGCTGAAGAACCACCCCCAGCCATTATATTGGAAGTGTAGCTCTAGTTCCTCAGACTGGCATTGACTCTTCAAGTATACTGCAGATTTTTTTTTGTTTTTTGAATGATTTGCTTCTGCTTTTTGTTGAGTTCATTTTCTGGATTGAATTTGTTTACGTTGTGTTGTTAAATGGTCTGGGTTAGCTACAGTTGTTATAACCCTCTTGAACCTGGGACTGTCAATTATCATGGACTTAGATGGGTAACACAAGTAAGTTGATAAGGGTTCAAAAATCTAAAAGTACAAAAAGTACAGTGCTTCAAATAAATAAATAAATAATCCATAAAATTAGTATTCATCATGGAGTTAAAATCAGCATGAAATAGTCCATTAAACAGTCCATTACAATCCAGCACTAACACTCTGGGTTCCCTCGACTCCTGTCAGCCCAGTGTGTCTTTGTCCTCCCATCTTTTTGGCACACCTAGCGGGTCTTGCAGCTGGCCGAATGTTTTCCTGCCTTTGTCACTGTCTGCTGGACCACTCATAGTCAGCCTTCAACTTTCTGGTGCCTCCATCAGTGTCTCCAGGACCTCCGTCTTCCATATGCCCCTCCTCGGCATGTCTGGGATCACTAGGAGCCTAAACTATTCTCTCTGTCATGGGCCACTGACCACTTTCCCTACATTCCACTGTGCTGGCTCATTCCCACTTCAGCTCTTTAAATTTGTTTTCTGTGCATCCCTACAGGTTATCTTTTTAGGCACCACCTTTTAAAATTGTGTTTTGTTCTGTTTTATTTTTTCATGTAAATGTAAAAAAATCCTGTTTTTTATCACTACAGGCCAGAGATTTTTAACAGTTCCTCCTCCTCTTCTCAAATCTCCCCATATTTTGTAGATTGTTTCAAATTCATTCGAACATTATTGGGCTTTTTTTCCTTCACAGTTTGTGTAGGCTGAACTCTGCTTTGAGGTTTCAGGGAAAAGGATGATTTTGGATTCCACCATTCAAAGAACTGAAATTAAATTTTGGTGGCTATTTCCTCTAGGGGTCCCTAGTTGGAATAAGTTCTTTTGTAATTGTGGCGTTTTAAGTAACCCAAAACTACATAGATATAAAATTAAAAGGAGATATCTCTCCCATAGTGATATGGCGGTAAGAAATCACATAAGAGAAAATAACTTAGCTTTCTTTATTGACAATTTACGCTGCATTACAGATGAAAGAAGCCATAGCAAAACAATTACCAAGGTGGGATCTTGATGTATACAGTCTGCCATTTTTCGTTGCTGCGCTGGAAAGATTCTCAGGACGGATGACGTTATCACCCATCCGTCCGTCAGCTTTGAGGTGTTTGGCAGCTATCTAAGTCTTTTATACTGTTTTCTCCATGTGCAGGCCCTTGCTTAGGTTCCAAACAAGGCAAGGAGAGGATTCAATTGCATCTCTAACATACAAAAATAGTACGATGCCCATTTTCGTAGTTGTACCTTCTCTCTTTAAATGCTTGCTTAGCAGTTCTAAATGCTGAGAGCCTGTGTGCTAACCTTGGCCTGGCCTGTACATGTGAGTGGATTTATAAAATAATTTTTGTACAGAGCACAGTGACATTAAACTTATATTCTGATTACCGTCCACCCATTGTCACTGTATCTGTGACAAAAATAATACTTGAAGGTCTTATCCACAAAGCAAAAGGTACTCGATCCCCATTCACAGTGTAGACAGTTCCTCAAGAATGTTTGTGGAAATGTGGGGTGTAGTGCCACTATAGCTCCTGTTTTCATTTATCTAATATACCAGTGTAAATAAATATTAACAATGATAAGTTACAGTACACTTGGACAAACAGTTACATTTAACATGGTGTTGCTAAGTAGTGATCACTGTATCCCACCAATGGTGTAGGTGGAGATCTCCTGTTATGTCTTTTATTACTTACATAGTCAGTGTTGTAACTGAATATCACTGGGCCCATGCAGTGGGTACCATAGCCTCAGATTACATTATGCATCTATATAGCATCTTGATGGATTTTACTATTCTTTGGCACTCATAACATTTCTAACTACAGTGTGTTGATATATGTGCCCTACCCTTTGGTGTCTGATCCCTTTATATGAGTTACAATAGTTGTAACATAAATCAGATGATATTCTAGATCTATTGCTATGATTATTAATAATTGTTCTTAACCACTATTTTGCATAATTGTACACTATTTTTATCCTCCTGAACTTCACTATCGGATGGTCTATTCCCTTTCAGTTTACAAAATAACATCATTGGTGGTAAATTATGCATATCCTCATACCCTTGAAACCCCTCTTATAATGCTTTCAAATATATTCCTAAACTTTCTATATATAGGGTGGTCCAGATCTAATTATGCAGATCAAGATTGGCTGGATAACTCCGCTTGATGATTTATGCGGGGACGATTCCAGTTCGGTGCGAAGACGATTCCAGTTCGCACACTTCTCGATGGTCCAGGATTTTTCGAGTGATTTTCTATGTAATAAATTTAATAAGTTATAGCATAATGAAAATTGCATAATTAGATCTGGACCACCCTATACATGCCTTGTCCCACCCAGTGTCTTTTGCTTGGTGGCTTTGCAGATCCTTCTGAACAAACGTGTCGCTGGTACAGGAAAAAAGTCTTTAGTTTCTGTTCCAGTAATGGCAAACAGTCTGATTGCCATTAGAGAGCTAATGAGATGCATACATGGTGACTGTCCATTTATCAGAGGAACACTTCACCTGTCCTGCACTGGATACAACAGTAGATCAAGGGAGTCTTTTGCATTCAACAGCTGTCATCTCACTTCAATGGCATTTCACAGTCTGTTTGTGTTAAAGTCCATAAAACTTTGTTTCTGTAGCAGATGTCTGCACAACCATATCATGGCATCAGATTTACTTAGCTGGACTTACAATTTTTGTTTAATTCCGCACTCCTTCCAGTCTGGAAAAGTGAGTCATTTCTCCACCAGCTATTATAAGGTATGTGCAGCAGACCAAGAGTCATTAGTGCAGTATAGTCACTTTAAATCTTCATTCTTAGAACACCACCTTTTCTTCATTATAAAGCTCCACCATTGAGTTGGAGAGCCCTTAACAACCAGTAAATTGAGACTTGCTAGGCTAAATAAAAGAGGGTGAAGGGTAGAGAAAATACATAACATAAAACAATGCTTTATCAATCATATGTATAATATAATACAGCACTATTAATGAAAATTCTAGACTCTCAGTTCTCAGTCTCATATCATAAATAACAGTTAGAGATAAATTAATGCAAATTATTATTTTTAAACAAGGCTAGTGAAAATGTTTCTTCAGTAGGATGATACACTGAACAAAATTAACACATTGCATCAGTTATACATCACAGATGTCTTAAATTATAACAAGATGTTGCATATTTGAACTTGTAAGTGTTTTCATTTTTGTTTAAAACAAAAATTTTATAACATCTATACCTTAAAACAAATTATAGCTTATTTTATCAAGAAACAAATCTCTTAAATGTCTTTAAGATATCACAGCAGCACAATTTATATAGACTAATGGTAAAGTTTTGAATTATTCCGATATAAGATAAATTTCCTAATGTATAACTGACTTAACAATCCATTTAGCTATGTGCATTATCACTGAGCACTAACCTTAATACATTGATGTAGCAACAAATCTTCATAAAATTAATCACTAACAGATACATATACAGATACAAATGAATACATGTATTCAGTTCTAATAAATTTCATTATTACTGAAGTGTTAATAATAATCATTTGACATAAATCAAAATATGTAAACCCTCTATACTGTATTTTATATAAAGACTAGAAAAAGAAATTAGTCTAGTTTAATATAGCAACATTTAACCTGTTTGTATTTTACAATTCTTTTTATCATTTAAACATTTTATTATACAGGATGTTATACCCTTACACTTGCACAACTAATCAGCATGCAAGGAAATAATTCCAATAATTGCTGTTCATTAATCTATGATTGATAAGCAAACATTCACCACCCCTTTGGTGAGATTATATCTAATTTCTCTGCCCAGACTTGCTGTTAAACTATTTCTTGCAGCTTGTATAGGAATAAGCTGTGTGTTTTACCCATTGGTCACAGGGTTTGCTGAATCGGGAGAAAAAGAACATCTTTAGTTTTGAAGTTACATATCTTTTATGCTTATAATACTTTTATTGAAATTCAGATTTTTAAATTCTTAACTCTGAATGACCACGCTACAGGCTGTCCTTCTGCCTTCAGTTAAACTTTTCTAAGTTTCAACAAGGTCAATAGGACATCTTTATTTAACACTGTATGTGCTGCTAGACTTCAACAAAGACATTCCAGGCTCACTGACTAGGCACAGGATGGATTACAAATACCAATTAAGTTATTCTTATGATCACTTTTGATTTTACTTTTACTATAGCATTTTTAGATATTCACATGTATTACTAGTACAATTAAATTTGGATATGATCCCCTATTACTATGTTATTATGTGGGGTGTTCGCCATCTTTTAGGGTTTTGCTTCACATTATTAAATAGTCAACTGACAGACAAAGAAACACAGATTGTTAATAGATACAGACTTACAATTAATGACATATAAAAGCATCTGCCACCTCAGACTCTGAATAAGAGTAATTCATCTTCTTTTATTTTTCTTCAACTAGATTTTACCCACTTCATGCCCAAGTAGTTTACTTGGCTAAGGCAGAAGTTCTTTAAACAACATTCAGCACACTGGAGAAAGCAACTGTTTACAAATAAACAGCCTCCACTCTTTGCAGTCATTTCAACACACTTAGCAATTGCTTCATTCTTTTAAAATTCCACTTCATTCACAGAATAAAGTTCTTTAACAATTATATTTCATCCACAGAGATCTCTATCACACGTGCTATAAACTCACTCGAGGTTGTGCTTTTTTTTTAATTTTTTTTTTTATATAAGGTTTTTTCCGATCAACGCACTTAAACACTTCTTGCCCTTCATGCTTATCAAGACAGTCAATGCAACTTCTCAGGACGCAAGCTGGTATTACTTTCATCAAATTAGGAATACATCTTAGCTTAGTTTCATACGGCACTAGTCTCAAGATAATGGAAACTCCATGGCGAAGCGATTCAGCGACAATCAAGGAAAAATGTTTCCGTGACGATCCGATTCAGCAACAAGAAGGTGAATCCACCCATCGGGAAATCACACGCACAATTCCACAACAAGAAAGCATTCCCAGAAAAAGCTAAGCAGTCACAAAGAATATCCTGAGTCAACAAGGAAAACACACATGCTTGAACCTTTATTTCCTATCTCTGGGCAAGTGTGTAAACCATTGCGCCACCATACTCTTTAATAATACAGGGTGACACAAAAAAATGGGAACTTTTGAAATGTTGAGATGTTGCAATCTTTTGTTGCACCTGCATTAAACAATTTTCCACAACTTCATGAAACCTGGTTTTAACAGGATGGTGTGACATCACACACTGCAAGGCAATCAATGGCAGCTGTGCGAGAATTGTTCGGTAACCGTGTCATCTCAAGATTGGGTGACATTCCCTGGCCCTCAAGATCACCGGATTTGTCCATTTGTGATTTTTTCTTGTGGGGCTACCTTAAGAGTCGGGTCTACACAATTAGGCCAAGGACACTGAATGAATTGAATCAAAGAATTCAAGACGAAATTCGTGGTATCCCAGCTGAGATGTTGCAGCGATCAATGGGGAACCTCAACAGCAGATTGGAAGAATACATAAGTACAGGAGGACGCCATCTACAGGACGTAATTTTCAGACATTGATAATTTGGATTACGGTCTCTTAAAAGGCAAGTTGTAGTGGTTCAATTGCTGTCAAAATTTTTTGTTGGATTTCTTCTATTTTTATTGGGTTTTTCAAAAGTTCCCGTTTTTCTGTGTCACCCTGTAGTTCCTAAAATACACTACCTCCATTCACACACATCAGGCACTTTCTGCTTCTCGCAAGAACTTGTCTTCCTTCTCATTTACTATTATTAAAAGAGCTTTTTTCCTTTAAACTTGATCAGGGTTTGAAAGAAAAAATGTTTTGCACGTTTATAACTAGTTTTAAACAAAGTGGAGACATTTTATTTACTTTATCCTGATTATATGTATATAATATTTCTTTGTCATATGAGAAGCTGTCTCATTTTAAATCCACACTTATCCAATTAATACCTCTCCTAAAATATGGCCAGTATTTACAGGAAGGTAACAGAGGCATGCTTCTCATTGCAAAGTAAAAGCTAAATGTATTTATTCTTTTTCCAATTTAAGTTTTTTTTTGTTCTTTATTTCACATTATACGATTTCTCGTATTAGGAATTTGTTAGTTTTCGCATACCCCTTGGGGTCAGAGCGCAGGGTCAGCCATTGTACAGTGCCCCTGGAGCAATTGAAAGTTAAGGGCCTTGCTCAAGGACCCAGCAGAGTAGGAGATCTTTTAGCAGTGACAGGGATTCGAACCAGCAACCTTCGGGATACCAGCACAACACAGATCCTTAGCCTCAGAGCCACCACTCTGACTAAGTTAGAGGACAGGTTAGGAGCATGCACTGATACAGTGCATTGCCGCTGCCACCACACAACAAACCAACTCAGGATCCAGATTAGGACCCGAGTGCAGCCATGCAACAGGTAATACCTCAGCACCACACTAGTTCAGATGTAGCGGAACAGTGTGAGGTTTTTTTTTATGGTGGTTGGAATGCCAATTCTAAGTTAAGTTAGAGCTCCTTATTTATTTATTTTTTTAGTGCTATTCGTGTACATGTTCTACTTTTTCCTTTTTAATACTAACCTATAACGTAGGTTTGTAATTTAAGGAATAGCAGTATTTTTTACCACACATCATGACACTTTATCAGTGTATGGGGGTTGCCAAAACCTTTAACCTTTAAACCTTTAACCTTTTGGACAGTGTTATAGCAACAGCTGCACAGCTCATAAACTGCTTTTTTTAACAAGCATACAAATCGTGTATTTTGGATTATTATGCTATTATGACATTAAAGATTTCTACAATTATTTTAGTGAGCTTGAGCAAGACTTTATGGATTTTATCGGCATTGACATTGTTTATCTTTAAGTAATTGACTACCAGACCCCCTGGATGTGTGACTCGTCAGACAACAAGGTAAATGCATGCCTGTATGCCTCAACTCTTATTAATGCAAAGTTCTTCATAGTTTTACAAAATATTATTTCTAATGGCTAATGGTCTAACTTATTTAACACTAGAATTACCAGAGCCTACGAGAAAACTCGAAAATCCGCCCCACCTCAAATCCATTTGCACCTCTCCCTCAGCGTCTTTTTTCCTGTAAATGTGCCGATTAAGACAAGCAGCAAGCAGCTGGCTATTCCATCCCCCCACCCACCGCTGCAGTTCAATTTGCAAAGAAGTTACTCAGTGCTCAGTGTTTATTTTCGAGTGAAGTGCTGGAGCTTTATTGGGTAAAAAAGGACATCGTCATTTAGAATACATACATTTCATGTGTGTTCAGTGTCATCAACAATGTCTGTAAAAACGTTGTTTACACAGAAACGTTTTTCATGTATTACTAATAATTGACAAAATGTAGACATGAAATGTATAATTTGTGAAACCTGAAATACAAATATAAAATAAACACTTTCACAAAAGGTACAAGTATAACAAAACAAGTGCACCTTTATTCAAGAATTTAACCGAAGAAAAAAGAAAGCAGGTTACGGTAGGCGGTTGATATGACAGCTTGCATGTTTGCTGCTTATCAACACATTTAAAGGACAAGTGACACTGACGGAAAAGTGAGAAGCGATTTAAGGTGGGACGGATCTATGAGTTTTTTTGTAGGCACTGATAATTCTAGTGTTAATAACAGTGTTCTCCAACATGGCATTTACTTCTCTGGCAGGTTTTGGACATTCGTACGGCAACTGATTAACCTGTGTTGTCCGCCCGGGTGCTGTTTCACTTTATTCTGGACAACCAGTTTTGTGTCTATAAGTTTAAAACCGTTGTTTTACAATTTATCGTATCTAGTTTAGTTTCGTCTTTTATTTATTCCCACATTTTATAATCATGCTTTGGACTTTTAAGTCCAACCCGCATAATGTAATTAGCAGAAGCTGCATTTACCAACAGCTATCTGTTTTTGTTTTTTAATTTTTATTGCCCATGCACCGTATACCATATTTTAAAGAGCGCCTCTTGTACAATTTTGGGATTAATTAATATTCCCATTCCAGTTAGGGCCATGCATTTAGGACAGTATAATTTGGTCACGGGAGTCCATGAAAGTGCATGCAACCATCCCGATACACTCAGTATCTGACGAGACCCTCCGTGCTGCCATCAGAAGATAATTTTTATACATATATAATACATTATAAATATGAAACGGTTATTAATTTAGCCATAACCCTGCTCACATATATATTTCCTCTAGGGGTCGCTAGCTCCCTAGTTGGAATAAGTTCTTTTGTAATTGCTGCATTTTAAGTAACCCAAAACTATATAGATGTAATATTAAAAAGCGATATCTCTCCCATAGTGATTTTGTGGTAAGAAATCACATAAGAGAATATAACTTTGCTTTCTTTAATGACGATTTACACGGCTTTACAGACGAAGGAAGCCATAGCAAGACAATTACCAAGGTGGGATCTTGATGTACAGGTATACAGTCTGCCATTTTTCGTTGCTGCACTGGAAGGATTCTCAGGACGGATGACGTTATCACCCATCCATCCGTTGGCTTCAAGTTGTTTGGTTGCTGTCCAAGTCTTTTATACTGTTTTCTCCACGTGCAGGCCTTTACTTAGGTTCCAAAGAAGGCAAGGAGAGGATTCAGTTTCATCTCTAACTTACAGAAATAGTACAATGCCCATTTTCGTAGTTGTACCTTCTCTCTTTAAATGCTTGCCTAGCAGTTCTAAATGCTGAGAGCCCGTGTTCTAACTTTGGCCTGGACTGTACCTGTGAGTGGATTTATAAAATAATTTTTGTACAGAGCACAGTGACATTAAACTTATATTCTAATTACTGTGGCATTTAGGAGTCAGAGATACCATGAGAACTTTAGTTGTGTTTGGATTTTGTGTTTATTTTCTTTTTCCCTATCCAATTTTCTCAATTGTGTTTTGTGTTTACAGAGACGACACCTGGTTTAGAACTCTAAGGTGTTACTACATTTGGTCTGCAGTCAGCTGAAAGAGCTATTTAAAACTACTGCCTGCCTATAGTTCTTTGTTGAGACATTAACTTTTTTAAAAGATTACTCCATCCAAAAATGATACTTTTGTGTTCATAAGAATTAACTTGTGAATGCTTTGAAATCACTTCAGTTTTTTATTTATTTTATTGATTTTAATAACAAATAACATCCTTCTATATAAAAGCGGTCGGGATTGTCCTTCCGTCCCGTGAGTGCTACGCAGGCGCGGAGTTTCACATACGCCCCGTCCATTTTGCAATGCACGATGGGATTTGTAGTTTCGTTTTTCCAGGTAAAAGATGATTTTCTACTCCAGACTGTGCAATATTTTCTTCTTCTTTCTTACTATATAAAAGCAGTCGGGATTGTCCTTCCGTCCCCTGAGTGGAAAGCTTAGCAGTATTCCGCTTATCACAGACTTACTACTTGCAGCTTGCGGTACGAAGCGACATGATGTGAGCAGAGTTCTGGTGCTCCCATTGTTCCCTTGCTTTTGTGCGCGATGCGCTGGAAAAATAGACAAAATTATATCCCTGGAAATAATTAATGTTGATGGAGTACAAATGCCTCACCGCGTAGTAAATATCAGGGGGGTTCAAAAGTGCGACCTCAATATAGAAAAAAGTTTAAATTTCATCACAAAAATAACAGAAACTACGAGTATTAAAGAAATACCGCTCAAATGCAATATAACCAAATTAATGAGTTTGTATAAAATATCAAATTGATCTACATATTGAATAGCCTTAAGAAGTGGTCAACTTAAAAGTCGGTCACCTTAAAAGGCGGGTCAGCCTAGTTACATACAAATAAGTCAAGTTTTACAAATCAACTCCCATACATGAGAAAGAGGGCTAGGCCAGCAGAGTAAAACTTTAAGCTGCTAAAAATTAAGTAAATAGATAAAATGATAAATTAATAAAAATAAATAGATCAAAAAAAAAGAGGGGAGAGAATCCGTTTTCTCAATTTAAATGCTTATTCTAAAATGTTATTGATTAGTTCCTGCCAGGTTTTGAAAAAGTTTTGAACAGATCCTCTAAATGAGAATTAGATTTTTTCCAATTTCAAATAGTATACAACATCAATTACCTACTGACATAAAATAGGTGAGTTAGGATTCTTCCAATAGAGCAAGATACGTCTATGTGCCAATAGTGTAGTAAAGGCAATCACAGTTTGTTCTTCTCCACTTTAAGACCATCTGGAAGTACACCAAACACAGCTGTTAATGGGTTAGGAAGGATTGTGACACCAAGGCTGTCTGAAAGGCATTTAAAAATTTTGGTCCAGAATGATGTTAATTTGGTGCATGCCCAAAACATGTGGCCCACTGCGGCTGTAACATTATTGCAACACTCCCAGATTGGATCTTGCCCTGGAAATGTTTTGGACAATTTTAAATGAGATATATATAATTTTAAGTTGAATAATTGTATGCTTTGCACATATGGAGCTCGAGTGAATTCGGGACATTGCTACTTTCCACTCCTTTTCTGAAATGTTGAGTGAGAGATCCTTTTCCCACTGTACTCTTGGATCTTTGAAAGGGAGGGACTGTAAAATGGTTTTATATATTACGGAGATGCTGTCTGAGTCCTCAAGAATGATCAATATTTTTTGCAGCAGAGGAAGGTGGGAGGTGAGGAAAATTGGGCAGGATTTGTTTAACAAAGTTTCTAATTTGAAGGTAGTGAAAGAAACTTGTTGCTGGAAAGCTAAATTTGGAGAGTAATTGTTCATAGGATGCAAAGACGTCTATATACAGATCTCTACGTGATTTAATCCTGAATGTTTTCCAGACATTAACAACTGCGTACATTTGAGAGGGTGGGAAAAGGTGGTTCTCGTGCAGAGATGCCACAGATAAAAGCTTCTCTATCTATACTAATAAAAGGCAAATCCCTCACTGACTGACTGACTCACTCACTCACTCATCAGTAATTCTCCAACTTCCCGTGTAGGTAGAAGGCTGAAATTTGGCAGGC
>JANRMT010062813.1:90642524-90665328 GCA_026402145.1 Polypterus bichir lapradei
TGGCAGGCTCATTCCTTACAGCTTACTTACAAAAGTTAAGCAGGTTTCATTTCGAAATTCTACACGTAACGGTCATAACGGTCAATAACGGTCGACAACGTCCGCCATGTTAAACTTTCTTATTTATGGCCCCATCTTCACGAAATTTGGTAGGCGGATACCCTGCGCTAACCGAAACCGATGTACGTACTTATTTCGATGGTATGACGCCACTGTCGGCCGCCATATTGAACTTTCCAACGTCACTAATTTTCCAACTTCCCGTGTAGGTAGAAGGCTGACCCCATCTTCAAGAAATTTGGTAGGTGGCTTCCCTACGTTAACCAAAACCGATGTACGTACTAATTTCGGTGGTATGACGCCACTGTCGGCCGCCATATTGAATTTTCCAAACATCACTAATTCTCCAACTTCCCGTGTAGGTAGAAGGCTGAAATTTGGCAGGCTCATTCCTTACAGATTGCTTACAAAAGTTAAGCAGGTTTCATTTTGAAATTCTATGCGTAACGGTCATAACGGTTGACAATGTTCGCTATGTTCAACTTTCTTATTTGTGGCCCCATCTTCACGAAATTTGGTAGGTGGCTTCCCTGCGCTAACCAAAACCGATGTACGTACTTATTTCAGTGGTATGATGCCACTGTCGGCTGCCATATTGAAGTTTCCAACATCACTAATTCTCCAACTTCCCGTGTAGGTAGAAGGCTGAAATTTGGCAGGCTCATTCCTTACAGCTTACTTACAAAAGTTAAGCAGGTTTAATTTCGAAATTCTATGCGTAACGGTCAACAGCGTTCGCCATGTTGAACTTTCTTATTCATGGCCCCATCTTAACGAAATTTGGTAGGCAGCTTCCCTGCGTTAACTGAAACCAATGTACGTACTTATTTCGGTGGTGTGATGCCACTGTCAGCTGCCATATTGAACTTTCCAACGTCACTAATTTTCCAACTTCCCGTGTACGTAGAAGGCTGACCCCATCTTCACGAAATTTGGTAGGTGGCTTCCTTGCGCTAACCAAAACCGATGTACGTACTTATTTCGGTGGTATGACGCCACTGTTGGCCGCCATATTGAATTTTCCAAACATCACTAATTCTCCAACTTCCCGTGTAGGTAGAAGGCTGAAATTTGGTACTTATTTCGGTGATATGATGCCACTGTCGGCCGTCATATCGAACTTTTCAACGGTCTTTGTTATTTATGGGCCCATCTTCAAGAAATTTGGTACGAGGGTTCCCAACGCTAACTGAATCCTACTTACGTACATATATACGTCCATAGCCTGCAGCTCGGTCACCGTGTGAGGCGGCGTTGGGTCCCCCATCCCAACGCCTCCCACGTTGTTGGCTGCCTGCCTATATAAGGCCATCTGTCGCTCCAGTCTCTACATTCCCTTCCTTGCTTCGCCACGGTATTCACGTCTCCCTGCTGATAACTACAGCCTTTTTATTTAATCCACGGCTTCTCCGCTGTTTTATTGTTCATTTATTACAATTATAGTTATTGTGTAGGTATTTTAGACTTACTTTACATTGTTCAGGTACCCAATTCCTTTATCATTCCAACCGTACCCCCATTAACATGTCTATCGAGGTGATCACCATCGATCAAAGAACTGTCACTTACCAAGTGGTTTCCATGCCCGGAGATGGCACCTGCCTTTTCCATTCTCTTTGTTACATATTGCACGGCCATATCAGGCTCACTCTTGATATCCGGAGGAACATTGTGTCTTATGTATTGAATGACTGGGACAGGTTCAAGGTGTGGACTGATGACGGTACAGGAGATAATTATACTACACAGGAGCACTAGAAGAGTGAAATGCTTAAGTGTACCGAAATGGCCAAATATTTTACACCTTTGGACAACCGCCAATGCCTCTTAAACATCTTAGATTCACAGGTGACGATTTCAGTAGTGGACACTTTGATGTTTAGAAATGTTTAAACTCTCAAAAGCTGGATGTGAAGTTATCAATGAAACTGGTTGTATACTTACAACGCTTGACAGATGCCGAATGTCTCTTCAACACAAGTCCTACAAATACTGTCGTAACTGAAACAAACCATGAAACTCAAACCGATTATGACAGCAGCAATCCAAGCTGTGAGATTTGAAACAAGATTACTGTTCACATGGCCAACTGTATGTTGCATGCTCAAGAGTAAGCTCAGCGCACAGCTACAGCTTGGTCATATTACAACTGGAGGGCCGAACTGACAACGTGGCATACAAAGAGATCCTTAACAAATAATTATTGGTATATTTTCCCTCAGTTTTAAAAAGGTTTAATTGTCTTCTTAATAAAAATTTTAAGGCAGTACTTCGCCGCTGCAAAACGCGGGTATTTTGCTAGTATATATATATATATATATATATATATATATATATAGATATATAGATATACAGATATACAGATAGATAGATATATATAATGTGTGTGTGTATGTATGTACAGTATGTATGTGTATATATATAGAGAGAGATATAGATATATAGATATTAGATATATATATATATATACTGTATATATGATGTGTGTGTGTGTATGTATGTGTATATATATATATATATATATATATATATATATATATATATATATATATATATGACAGCAACACTCATAACAGTGACAAAACAATTACATTGACAATCATGTTACGTTATTTTCAAAATGTTTCCTTTAATTTTTCATTACTTCTTTAACACACTACTTCTCTGCTGCGAAGCGCGGGTATTTTGCTAGACATAAAATACGTCCTACATTGGTTCCATATTCTGAGTGAGTGAAGCACAATTGGGTTGTTAGTATATTGGCAATGATTTGTACTTATTGGGGTACAAAGCAAGGAATATAAAGAAGTACTGCAGGATTTTATTTCTATTGTGGGCCAAGACTGTGTATGTTTATCTATTTGTGTCAATGTTCAAGTTATTATAGCTTGCATATTTGCTGCCCAGTAATAAAACTGAAAGTTAGGTAGAGCCATGCCACCTTTCGCCTTAGGTCTTTGTAGGGTCACCCTTTTGGATATGAGGATGTTTTGAATTCCAAATAATTGAGGTTATGATTGAATCTAATTTCTTAAAAAATGATTGATTGATGTATATTAGAATGTTTTGAAATAAAAAAGAAGCATAAGAAGGATATTAATCTTAACAATGTTAATTCTTCTAGCTAAAGTGAGAAGAAGGGTGAACCATCTATGCAAGTCTTGCTTAATTTTTTCCATACAGACGGCAAAGTTTTGTTGATAAAGAGCCTTATGTTTACTTGTGATGTTTACCCCTAGGTATTTAAAGTGATCTGCGATGATAAAAGGGAAGGTGTCCAATCTAATATTGTGTGCTTGAGAATTCACTGGAAATAGCACACTTTTATTAAAATTAATTCTGAGACCAGAAATCTTTTGAAGTTCTGTTAGTGTTGTTAGGACTGCAGGCACAGTATTTTGTGGATCTGATATATACAGTACCATATCATCTGCACATAGAGAAGTCCTTCTCTAATAATTCACTTTATCTCATAAGCATTTTTACAATTAACTGCCAGTGGCTCAATGGCAATTGCCAAAAGCAGTGGTGACAAGGGGCATCCTTGTGTAGTACCACGTTCAGGTTTAAAGTAGTCTGAATTATTGTGCTTAATACAAACTGAAGCTTCTGGACTGGTAAACAGTAGATTGATCCATGCACAAATGTTCGGGCCAAACCCAAATTTCTCCAATGTACTGAAAAGGTAGTTCCATTCAACCATATCAAATGCTTTTTCTGCATCCAACGATAATAACATCTCTGGGGTGTTAGACTTTGTGGGTGAATATATTACATTAAACAGGCGTTGAAGATTGGAAGCTAAGTGTCTGCCTTTGATAAATCCAGTTTGGTTTTGTGATATTACTAAAGGAAGCATGTTCTCAATCCTTTTAGCTAGGACTTTGGAGAGTATCTTAACATCATTATTCAGAAGTGGAATTGATCTGTATATTGCACATTATAATATGTCCTTATTTTGTTTAGGAAAGACTGTAATTAATGCTTGGCAAAATGTTTAAGGTTGAATTTTATTGTCTCTAACTTCTGCAAATGTTGCTAATAAAAGGGGAGCTAGCTGAGTTGAGAATTTTTTATAACATTCGGCAGGGTAGCCATCAGGGCCTGCTGCTTTCCCACTCTGAAATGAGTTTATACCATCTAGTAATTCTGATAGTGCCAGAGGTTTATCCAATTCCTCTGCACTGAGAGTATCTATTTGTGGTATCTGTAATGCATCCAGAAATGCATTAGATTGTGTCTTGTCTTCTTTAAACTCAGTAGAATATAAGGACTTATAGTGGTCTCTAAAAGTGTGCATTATATTTTTATGGTCAATGATTTTGTCTCAGTCTGTGTTGGTGATTGCTGGGAATGCATTGCAAACTTCCTGCTTGTGGATTTGTTAAGCTAAAATCTTAATAGCTTTCTAAAAATGTTCAAAGTAATGATGCCTTGTTTTAAAAATCAGTTGTTCAGTTTCTCTAGTTGTTAAGAGGTTGAGTTCTGAATGCAGAGCCTGTCTTTTCCTATGAAGTGCCTCACTTGGACACCTGGCATGTTCTTGATCTATTCTAGTAATTTCACTGATTAGCTCTGAAATCTTGTTGGCTTCCAGTTTATTTCCATGGGAAACATATGAGATAGTCTGTCCTCTTACGAAAGCCTTCAGGATTTCCCAGAGTATTCCTGCAGAAACCTCTGAGGATGTATTTGCCTCTAAAAAAAATCGATTTTTTTGGATATAAATTCTGTACAGTTCTCGTCTACTAGTGGGTTAAGACGCCATCTACTAGATGAGTATGTGGGGCTTAATGATTTTAGCTCCAAAATCAAAGGGGCATGGCCAGAGATAACAATTGCATTGTACTTACAAGTTTTAATCTTAGGCAAGAAATTGTAGTTTACAAAGAAATAATCAGTTCTTGAGGTGTAGTGATGCACTAGTGAGGAGAAGGATATGCTCTTGAGTTTGGATTTAGAAATCTCCAGGGGATTCTGATAAGTTGTGATCAGTTACAAACTGTGTAATTGTCTTTGTAGTGTTAGATGTCATCGCCCCTGTGGCAGGAGACCTATCTTGATCTGGATTTAAAACCGAATTAAAGTCCCCAGTCATTATAATTTTACGAGTGTACACATTGGGAATGGATGCAAATACATTTTCATCCACATTGGGTGCATAGATATTTATCAAAATCACTTTACAGTTAACACTAGAATTACCAGAGCCTACGAAAAAACTCGTAGGTCCGTCCCACCTTAAATCGCTTCTTAAAACCATTCTCACCTCTCCGCCAGCGTCTTTTGTTAATCTAAATGTGCTGATAAAAGAAAAGCTGCAAGTAGCCGGCTATTCCATCCCCCCAACGACTTAGAACGTGCACAAACTTCTCCCAGCTCATGCCTTGATTATCTGGGAGATAAGTGGAGTTTTAGAGTCGAAATAATAGATCATTATTTGGAATACACGCATTTCACGTGTGTTCTGTTTCTACAGTAATCCGTGTAAACACATTTTTAAAACAGAAACGTTTTTCATATTGTAGTAGTAAATGACAAAATGTAAGCATAAACTATATAATGTATGAAGCCTGAAGTCCAAATATCAAACACATTTACAAAAGGTACAAATATAACAGAACAAGTATGCTTTTATTCAAAAATATAACTGCAGAAAAAAGCCACCTTAGCATGCCACATTGACACATACTTACTACAACTGCCACGGTAGTATAATGGTATCAGCCGTTGACTAGTATTCAAAAGGTTATGAGTTTGATCCCGCGCGATTCAGTTTTGAGACGTAAACTGCTGTTATTCTTACTATTTTATAATAAAAACATACATTTGATTTCAGTGTGTAACAGCCGTGTAATTTATGATACTTGTAAAGGTTATTTTTTTTTTTTATTCACTTTTCATTCTCTCAGTCGTGTTCAGGATCCTTCCCTACACCCCCCCCAAATTGAGAATGCTGTTTTCACATAAAGATGCGCTATAGCTCTGCAGCGTATTTGTGACTGCATTCTCGTACCAATGCTTGCGAACTGAAGAGCCTGCGTGCACTTTTCGTGGCATTACACGTCTATTTTTTTGAGCATGCCCGTGTCGCTCAAACCCAGGAACATATGTTGGTGTACAAGAATAACAAAACAAGTGCACTTTTATTCTAGACTATACGTGAAGAAAAAATAAAGCAAGTTACAGTAGGCGGTTGATACGACAGCTTGCGTGGTGCAATGCTAAGAACTGCTGATTTCCGATCCGTGCTATATAAAATCATCACATTCAAATATTAACAATTCCCACACACCCTTCCTACATTCACGACGTGTACTTGTTGCAGTGTACACATCTCTCTGTGCTATGGTTCCTATTACACTGAATGAGCACCTGACATTGTACTTTCTTCCCGATACAAATAACATTCGAGTATAGCGCGTCTCCAAATAAATCACATTCGAGCTATATCGCGTCCCCAAATAAATCACATTTGAGTTATAGCGCGTCTTTATGTGAAAAAAAGCAGTGTCAGATGGGATCGTGGACGCGACTGAGAGAATGGAACTGAATTTAAAAAAAAGCTAACCTTTATAATTATCATGCATTTACACTGGCTCTTACAGACTGACTGAAATCAAATGTATGTTTTTATTCTAAAATAGTTCAATACATGCAATATTATTTGAAAAAGAAGAGCGTCAGATCGGGTTTGAATACACGCTGACGCTGTTACAGAAGGAGTCTGCTTATTCAGTGCAGCAGTTTCAACGCACAGTACATGCAATATTATTTGAAAACGAACAGCGTCAGATCGGGCGCATATTCAAACCCGATCTGACGCTGTTTGTTTTCAAATAATATTGCATTAGTGCGATGATGTTTTTACATATATTGTCTCTTTCATTCATCTTACGGTTTGTAATCAGTGACCGCGTGTTTTTTCCCCGATCTTGCCAGTTCGCACATGTTGCTGTATGGTGGTGTTTCTTTTGTACTCCAGGACATGCAGAAGACAGAATAGTACAGAGCAGTAAGTTCAGCGCTATATGCAATCAGACAGACAGACAGGCAGAGAAGGCACTAGATATATAAATAAACAGGGAAGGCACTGTATAATAGATATATAAAAAACAGCTAAGGGGATAGATATATAGATAGGTAGGAAGGAAAGGCACTATATGATAGGCTGACAGGGAAGCTCCTATATAATAATAAAATTACTGTTATTACTATATAGATAGACAGGGAGTTCAGGCAGGCAGAACAGCGAAGGTTAAAAATAAATACATTTTTTACCTAGCGGAGATTCGAACTCGGATCTCTCAAGTCTGCTGCACTCTAAGTGACAAAATCTTACCAGTACGCCATGGAAGCTGTTGTAAAAGTCTTGATCCTTTTATGAAAGTGTATTTGCTCTTTGGCTGTCAGGCTTCACACATTTTATAGTTTATGTCTACATTTTGTGACATTTATTACTAAAATATGAAAAAGTTTCTTTTTTAACATTGTGTTTACACAGATTACTGTAGAAACGGAACACACATGAAATGCGTGTGTTCCAAATAACAATCTATTATTTCCACTCTAAAACTCCACTTCACTCCCAGATAATCAATCAAGGCATGAGCTCGGAGAGGTTCGTGCACGTTCTGAGTCGGTGGGGGGATGGAATAGCCGGCTGCTTGCAGTTTGTTTTTATCGGCACATTTACAGGACAAAGGAGGCTGGCAGAGAGGTGAGAGCGGTTTTAAGAAGCGATTTAAGGTGGGACGGATCTACGAGTTTTTTCGTAGGCTCTGGTAATTCTAGTGTTAAATAAATTACCCATGATGATCATATATCTCCCTTCAGGATCAGATATTACATGTGATACTGTAAATGAGACTGTTCTATATATAAGAATTCCCATGGAATGGATTATTTGGCCAGTCCAGTCTCTGTGCAGCCGAAACTGATCCTTGCTTAATAAGTGGGTCTCCTGTAAAAATACTATTTTAGTGTTTAGACCTGTTAGATGATGAGAGATGAGAGAATACTTTCTTTCTCTTTAATTCATGATTCAGACCGTTAACATTCCAGCTCACAAAGTTAACTGTTCAGTCATGGAGACATTGCTTTTGAACATTTGTTGTCATTTTTTAGTCTTAACTGAAAATAAGAAAGCTTTGACATTAATTTTCAATTTTGCCAGGAGTTATTGCCATGAAGCCTATTGTTACGTTGGCACTTATAATTATAAGGATTAAAAGGATAGATTAGAGCTAGCTTGCTGTCTTTCTCTCCTCCCCCTGCCACCCCCATTTTGCCTTCCACGTGGGGCTGAACCACACTTCACAAAGTCCCAGTCCTCTGAAATACCTAGAGACAGAACATGTCCAAAACAAGCCCCCCAGCAGTGGCACGTGAGGATTAAACTTGAGATATCTATTGACAATACAGTCCAAATACTATAAGCATAAAAAATGATCTTAAACATTCTTGAGATAGTAAATCCAGGGAATGATGTTAAAAAGTAGCCCTGGATGAGCATAGTAAGTCCTAATACAATAAACCAAGGGTATGATGTTAAACAGTCTCCGTTAAAAAACATTTACACAAACATACATACATATACACATATTATTGTAATTAAAGTATAAACAAAAAGTGGCCGAGAAGGGAAAAGGATGTATAATTACGGTACCAGTATGATTGCAAGCTTCTTTGCCATGCCATGGCAGGATGTGACTCATGATCAGATTTTCAAAAAAGTGTTGAGATCAATTTTCTTAGCTCTTTTTCTGCTTCATCCATAGATATAGTGCTTGCCTTGAATGTCTGTTTCAGTTTGGCAGGATACAAGAGGCTGTATCTGATCTCAGCTTTCCATAAGCGCTGTTTAATGTTATAAAAAGCGCAGCTGTTGAGAGTGAGAAATCAGGGAAAATACGAATGTGGTTATTTTCAAATGTAACCTCTTGTTTCTGTCTGAGAAGTAACATTGTGTGTAATTTAGATTGTGATTTTTCGAAATGCATGGTAAGAGTCCTCAGTTGAGAGGTATTTGATCCCCATATGCGGTAAACTGCTGTTATCTCGGTGTCTGATTTGAAGTCCTCTCCAGTTATTTTAGGGAATAATTCAGCTACGAATTTCACTGGGTTTAGACTTTCGCGATTCTCAGGGAGACCTTCGATTATAATATTATTCCTTCTGCATTCATCTTCCAGTGCAGCAAGTCTGTCTCCGAGTATTTTGCATTCAGAATTTGTAGCCATTGCTTTTCTGTCAGCAGTAGATGCCAATTGTTTGGTTAATTCAATCTGAGTTGTGAATGTTTGCTTAACGTCTTCCAACTAAGCGTCAAGTGCTCTCAGTTTATTCTCAAACTTAGACGCATTTTCCTGAATTTGTTTCTTGATTTTTTCTAACATACCTTTGAAGGCTGCCTCAAAGCGATTATTTACACATTTTACCTGGTCTTTAATATCCTGCAGCAGCTTCTTGTTTGTCTTGTGTATGTCCTTTATTTCTTTCCTTATATCATTTATATCACTTTTCCTTATATCATTTATTTCCTTCATTATATCATTTATTTCTTTCTTTATATCTTTCGTGCGCTCCTTTATGTTGGTGGCCATTGCGGCGATCATTACCTTCAGTTCAGACAGATCACTTCGGTCTTCGTGCTACGTGGGTGAAGTGGCAAGCCAAGTTAAAGTTGATGCTCCCGCCTTGTGAGGAGTAGATGACAATGGGGAAGGCAAGGCCATTTTCAGTTTCAATAAACCTTCTGGAATCAACAAACTAGCATGACCTGAATCATTTGCACATTTGCTCCCACTTTCACTCTTGGCTGGAGACGATGCTGTGGCACCAGGTCCCGGGAGATCTGTGCTTTTGCCTGTCTGTTCCAGGTCAGTCTCTGAAAGGCCGTACCTTGAACTTGGACTTCATGCCTTTCTAGGCATGGATGAAGCTTTAGCTTTCTTTTCAGTTTCTTTCTGATCCCCTTTCTTGCCACTGATATTTATATGTGCTTGCATATACTGTAGTAGAACCTTCTTGTGTTGGGTAAATAGAGGATACCTCAGGATGATAAAAATTAAGAGAAAAAATAACACAGCTGCTTAAAGGAGTTCCGCTTCAGACATCCATCTCCCGTAATGGACGAAACCAACTCTCACTTCAGTTTTTTATTTCAACGCTTCCTGAATCACTGGTATGAGAAAACCCCACATATGATATGCAGTTTGACTTGTCCTGAGGTCTAATAATTCAAGACACTGAACATTTTGGGGTTCACTTCTATTTTTGGCTACTGAGACCCAAAAGAAACCAAATTTTTCATTCATTTTTGGACCATACTTTGAGCAGAAAATTACACCCATGTGATAAAGAATAAATCAATAGTTGCCTAAAGCAGAAAATGAACAAAAAGACTTGAAATTGTGCATGCTATGTCAACCGAGCCTAGGGGTTCAACCTCAAATGGGATACGAGGGGTCAAATGTATTCCTTTTCACAAAACACAAAATGGGGTTGGTTCAGTAATATAGGCATGTGGAGTGTCATTTTATAGTATTTCAAAGTTGCTGAAATTGAATATAACAACACTTTTCATGTCTGATTCTTTGCCAGTGGACCTAGCCCTTTCCCAGAAGGATATAAATGACAAATTTTGAAAGTAAGCATGAAGGTATTGTTTCAGACTATTTCAAGGTCTGTAATTATAAATATGTTATTTATGGACCTCTATCAGAGAGTGAAAAATGACAAATTTCTATTACAATCGAGAATACTTAGAATTTAAGCATTTAAATTGAAGCACACACTTTGATATTTCAAATATTTGACAGAACTATTCTTGTTCTTGCACTACAGTTATAATATTGCACAACCTGAGCCACTTTATAAAGCGCGTATTTACATATGATGATGATATCATTTTAAAGATGAAATGCAGCAAAATATGTTTATTATATTATACAGATAAAACTTTAACTTCATTTAAATAATCTATATTGTTAATAATTAAAGGACATGGTGTTGCTACGCTAGCAAGGATCTGGCGCTCCGTTCACGGATTGTTCCTGCCTCGCACTGTATGCTTCACTGGGACTGGCATGAAGGATAGAATAATTAAACATGTACTACGAAGATATTTCAGTGTTCCTTAAAAGTTATGAAGAATTGGCGTTATAAGCTTACAAATGGCTTAACGTCTATTACAGAGCTGATTTGTGTGGCGATTGGGTATTTGGAGAAAGAAAGGTAAGAACAGGAACTGGTGGTTAGTACGTTTAAAAGAGACAGTACTGCTGCAATAAATTCATTGAAGGTCGCGCACAATCACTGCGCCACCATGTTCCCATGTTTAATAACATGCTTTAACTCCTATCATCATGAAAAAGATATCACGTATACACCTCAATATTTTAATTATTCAGAGAGATGTAATATTACAAATGTAATAGATTCTGTGTCCTGTCGGAGGAAGACGAAACCCGGAAGCACATAGTGATTCACACACATAGAGCACATAGAAGACCAAATATAAAACAAAGCATCTAACGTGCCACTTTAGTTATGATGGGATTTGAGAAACTAGTAAATTAAACGATTTTAAGATTAAGTTTATGATGTTCTACTTTAATGACAAAATAAACTACGTGATTAAAGTGGAAGTTTCGAGATTAAAGTTGACATTTCGTGCTTTTTTTCCCAATGTGTGCCTTTTTTTTCTCTGTACCCTAATAAGCTTTCATATGACACTCAGATGGTGGGCTACGAGTCGCCTTTTCATGGCATGACTCATATGGGACAACTTCTTTTTTGTTGTGCGACTTTGTGAACTTGAGCTTTCGAGTTTCTCCGTCACGCTATGTCACTCGATCGACTTCCTTTTGTTGTTTATACCACTGTTTAAACCAACAAATAGTAAGATTTTTTGCCTCCACTTGGTATTCGCTGAAATTCTATTTCCCCCCGTGCTTTTCCCATTGTCTTTTCACAGAACGCTGAGCTTAAGGGCTATTTATATTGATTTGCATATTCAAAGAGGAGTAATTCTAAGAGGACTTGGGGTGGGGCAGCAGGCGCGTGCACGAGCGTTACTTTTCACGCTGACTGGGATTTATGCAGCGGAAGAATGTGGAAGTTGGCGAATGCACAGATTTATGCATCTGGATTTTTCTGTGCATAAGCACATTTTGGCTTTTGTGCTTACGTCATGTTATAGTGTGAATTCTACACACGGTGTTATGCATAAGGCCCCAGAACTGCACCTTCATTAGTTTTTACCATACTCATTTTATGATGTTTTTTGTTGTTCTTGTTGTAAATATAATTTATGACTTTTCTTTAAATATGGTATGTATTGTTTCATTTAATTTACTTCTTCATTACACTTTTTTGATTTATACTTGGTATTTGAGTCTCTGTGGGTAGAGTGTGGTTTTGTCGGGATGGAGGTACTGTATGTCTGGCTTTCCTCTCACTAAAAGGAATAAATCACAGGACTATTCTATGTGAGTCAATAATGTATGGACCAGGTAGGGTACAACTATCTGCTTAATTATTTTTAACTGTTTTTATTTAGTTTCAATATTGAATCTTTTTTTTATTTCATTTTTTTATTGTAGTATTTCATTTCTTGATATATTTCTTTATTAAACTTGTGCCTTTTTTCACAGATTCTAATTGTTTGTTTTTTCATTATTGAATTTTAAAATAATTAAATTATTAAATAAATACATATAATTAAGTAATGCATTCTCTCAGTAGTTTTGGCTTTCCCATCAAGAGAAAATCAAAATATTTCCACCCTCACTATTATAATTACAATAATTATCTTTTTTCTACCTTTATCAAGGCCTAATGCCCGGCAGTTATTTGCCTTCAACTTGCCAACATGAATCAACACATTGAAAGAGACCCTGGGAACGCTCATCTCACCCTACTGTACTGTATCAGATCCTTCACTTACTTCTGTTTTGCTTTCTCAGCTTCTTGATGTGAGCAGGTTCAGCCTTTAAATGTAAGGACACAACATTTGCATACTCCCACCTGACTCATGCGGTGAACATTCAAAGATAGAAACTGTTTTATTAGCACTTTGCTCTATACCAGAGGCTGGCAAATTCTAGCTTATGAAACTTTCTAATGTGGTCAATAATTATGTAACTCATAGATGCCTTGAAGCAGGGTTTAACCTTTCATGCAATTAGTGTTTCTAATTACTCACTTCAAATGCCAAATTCCTTTTAAGGTATGTTACAAATATGCAATATTATTTTAAGAGTTATGGCACAGGTGAGCCTATTTTTTCCCAAAAACGGAAAGGTAGAACTCCACCTACCTCTCCTAATTGATAAATTATAATTGTATTCTCTGACTTCTAAAGTTCCATTCATTAAAGAGACCTTCTATAAAATAGCTTATCCCAGTACAATGTCTAAGGATCTGCACTGGCAATCGAAAGGTTGCCTGTTTGAATTCCACAAATGCCAGAAGCGACTCTACTCCGTTAAGGCAAGGCCCTTAACCTGCAATTGCTTCGTCCGGGATATAACATTAATCTGCATCCAGACCTGCAAGCACGTCCTCAAAATTACAGGGAAAACTTGGGGTTGATGGCAGTATTGGCACTCCAGCCACCGTAAAAAAACTCACACTGTTCCAATGAGGTGCTGAGGTGTCACCTGCTGCATTCAGGTCCTAATCCAGGTGGTTTATCTTGTGGTGGGTGCAGCAACACGCTATCTGAGCATGTGCCCAACCTCTCCCCAATACGACATACTTCTAGCCCTTCCATCTTCTAACTGGCTTATCCACTTCAGAGTCATGGATAGCCATTTCCTATGTTGGGAAGACAGGAATTAACCATGGGTGGGGTATTGATGCTTCACATGCATCCATGTACAGTCAGTCTACATCTGCCAATTAGCCCAACATGTACATCTTTGGGATGACAGAAAACAATAGCTGGAACAAAACAGGAAGAATCTGCATCTTCTTCTTCTTCTTTTGGCTGCTCCCGCTAGGGGCACCACAGCGGATCATTTTCTTTTATATCTTTCTGTCCTCTGCATCTTGTTCTGTTACACCCATCACCTGCATGTCCTCTCTCACCACATTCTTCCTCTTCCCTGGCAGCTCTATCCTTAGCATCCTTCTCCCAATATATCCAGCATCTCTCCTCTGCACATGTCCAAACCAATGCAATCTCACCTCTCTGACTTTGTCTCCGAACCATCCAACTTGAGCTGACCCTCTAAGGTACCCATTTCTAATCCTGTTTATCCTCGTCACACCCAAATCTTAGCATCTTTAACTCTGCCATCTCCAGCTCTGTCTCCTGCTTTCTGGTCAGTGCCACCGTCTCCAACCCATATAACATAGCTGATCTCACTACCATCCTGTGGACCTTCCCTTTCACTCTTGCTGATACCCGTCTGTCACAAATTACTCCTGACACTCTTCTCCACCCATTCCACCCTGCCTGCACTCTCTTTTTCTCCTTTCTTCCACAATCCCCATTACTCTGTACTGTTGATCCCAAGTATTTAAACTCATCCACCTTTGCCAACTCTACTCCCTGCATCCTCACCATTCCACTTACCTCCCTCTCATTTAGAGCATATCTCCACCTCTCCAGGGTTTCCTCAACCTGCTCCCTACTGTCGCTACAGATCACAATATCATCAGCAAACATCATAGTCCACGGGGTCTCCTGTCAAATCTCGTCTGTCAACCTGTCCATCACCATTGCAACTAAGAAAGGGCTCAGAGCCAATCCCTGATGTAATCCCGCCTCCAACTTGAATGCGTCCATCACTTGTGCCGCAGATCTCACCACTGTCACACTTCCCTCGTACATATCCTGTACAACTGTTACGTACTTCTCTGCCAATCCCAATCTCCTCATACAATACCATAGCTCCTCTCGAGGTGCCCTGTTATATGCTTTCTCCAAATCAGCAAACACACAACGCAACTCCTTCTGGCCTTCTCTAAACTTATTCATCAACATCCTTAGAGCAAACATTGAATCTGTGGTGCTCTTTCTTGGCATGGAACCATACTGCCTCTCACTAATCATCACCTCATTTCTTAACCTAGCTTCCACTACTCTTTCCCATAACTTCATGCTGTGGCTCATCAATTTTATTCCCCTGTAGTTACTGCAGTCCTGCACATCCCCCTTATTCTTAAATATCGGCACCAGCACACTTCTTCTCCTCTCCTCAGGCATCCTCTCACTTTCCAAGATTACATTAAACAATCTGATTAAAAACACCACTGCCATCTTTCCTAAACACCTCCATGCTTCCATAGGTATGTCATCTGGACCAACGGCCTTTCCATTTTTCATCCTCTTCATACCTGTCCTTACTTCCTCCTTGCCAATCCGTTGCACTTCCTGATTCACTATCTCCACATCATCCAACCTGTTCTCTCTCATTCTCTTCATTCATCAGCCTCTCAAAGTACTATTTCCATCTGCTAAACAAACTCTCCTCGCTTGTGAGTACGTTTCCATGTTTATCCTTTATCACCCTAACCTGCTGCACATCTTTCCCAGCTCGGTCCCTCTGTCTAGCCAATCGGTACAGGTCCTTTTCTCTCTCCTTAGTGTCCAACCTCTCATCCAACTCATCACATGCCTTTTCTTTAGCCTTCACCACCTCTCTCTTCACCTTGCACCTTATCTCCTTGTACTCTTGTCTACTTTCTGCATCTCTCTGACTATCCCACTTCTTCTTTTCCATCCTCTTCCTCTGTATATGCTCCTGTATTTCCTCATTTCATCACCAGGTTTCCTTTTCCTCCTTCCTCTTTCCAGATGTCACGCCAAGCACCCTTCTTGCTGTCACCCTTACTATATCTGCAGTAGTTTCCCAGCTGTCTGGTAACTCTTCACTGCCACCCAGTGCCTGTCTCACCTCCTCCCTAAACTCAACCTTGCAGTCTTCCTTTTTCAATTTCCACCATTTGATCGTTGGCTCTGCCCTCACTCTCTTCCTCTTCTTGATCTCCAACATCATCCTACAGACCACCATCCTATGCTGCTTAACTACACTTTCCCCTACCACCACTGTGCAGTCTTCAATCTCCTACAGATCAACTCTTCTGCATAGGATGTAATCTACCTGTGTGCATCTTCCTCCACTCTTGTATGTAACCCTATGTTCCTCCCTCTTCTTAAAATACGTATTCACCACAGCCATGTCCATCGTTTTGGCAAAATCCACTATCCCCAGACCTTATTCATTCCTCTCCTTGACACCATACCTACCCATCACCTCCTCATCTCTACTGTTCCCTTCACCAACATGTCCATTGAAATCTGCTCCAATCACCACTTTCTGTCCCTTGGGTGCACTGTTCATTACTTCATCCAGCTCACTCCAAAAATCTTCTTTCTCACTCATTGCACACCCAACTTGCGGTGCATATGCACTAACAACATTCATCATCACACCTCCAATTTCCAGCTTCATAATCATTACTCAGCTTGACACTCTTTTCACCTCCAAAACACTCTTGACATACTGTTCCTTCAGAATAACCCCTACTCCATTTCTCCTCCCATCCACACCATGATAGAACAATTTGAATCCACCTCCGATCCACCTGGCCTTACTCCCCTTCCATTTAGTCTCTTGCACGCACAATATATCAGCCTTCCTTCTCTCCATCATATCTGCTAACTCTCTCCCCCTTATCAGTCATACTGCCAACATTCAAAGTTCCTACCCTCAGTTCCACTCTCTTTACTTTCCTTCTCTCCACCTGCCTCCGGACACGTCTCCCCCCTCTTCTTCTCCTTCTTCTTCTTCGGCCAACAGTAGCCCAATTTCCGCCATCACCCTGTTGGCCATCCAAATTGGTCCCAGGATGTGATATGAATGTAGGAGTTTGGTGGTGTGAAGTGGCCTACTGATATGGCCCAAAGCTTTGTGAGACAGTCAAGGTGGTTTTTCCAGTTTGTGTCAAGTTGAGCCATAAGTCTTTTAATAGGTGACTTTTGTGAAAAATTTTTAAACTGTTTATGGAGTAAGGGATATAAAGAGTTTTGTAAATCTGGTTGCTGAGTCAAAAATAGTATTGGAGTGTGTGCGTGTTGATTTCCTGGCGCAGGCGTTTTTGGCATGAGGGAGAAAATTGTCAGTAAGGAAATGAGAAAGATCTGCTTAAGAGTGTGGAGTGAAGGTTTTGCATCCATGCAAGATGGATTAAATAGATTACATACCATTGTGAGTAAAACGTGTTTTCTAGTAGGTGTTGGTATTGGTGGGGGGTAAGACAATTTAGAGCCAGTTGTGAATTAGTGTCTTATCACTGGGAGGGTATGCAAGACACAAAGGAGGGGAGTTGACTTTGGTGAGTTGTCTCTTGGGAGTGTATTTTGTGTCGTGTTGTTTTCCCACAGATCATTCTCTTAACTGCTGAGCATCAGAGAGAAGAGGGATGTGATTAGTTCAGGAATTATCCTAAGATAAGGGACATATGATTGCCTGGTGATCTGTGGAACTTGGGAAAAAGAAAAAGAGTGAAAACAGTTTTGGAAAAGAATTAAATGAATGGAGTTTGTTTTGAGATTGTTTGTCAAATTTCTTATGTTCTATGTTCTTAGAATATATGTTTTAAAGCCAGTTCCCTATTTTGGGTCTTATTTAGGCCACAGCCCGCCTTTGGTAGTTGGGACTGGCTGCCAGGTTTCAGATCATTTCCTGGCAGCCCAGAGAAGGTTTCTGGCTTGTTTTCTGGGTTTTTTATTAGCCTCACACCCCTTTCACCACTTTCATGACTTCAATATACAACACCAATTACAAGCTCCACATGCCAGTTGTTATGTTTCAACAAGGGTTCTTCCCCTGACATGGGTTCACATCCTTCTTTCATATCTTTTTTATACATTTTTGAGTTACTTAATTATGCTACTGTTACTTTTTTGTTATTATTTGCATTGTTCCTTTTTTATGCATTGTCATGTTCCTTGTATTTTGTGGGTCATTCTTCAAAAGTTCACTGCCAAGAGCTGTCCTCAGCCCTATAAAGGCAAGGGTTTCCCACAGTTAATTTGAATGCACTTGGGCGTGTGGTGAGTTTTAGTGTCTTTGCTTGTGCTGTATTCTTTCTTTTTTTACCTTTTTTCTCCATTATTTGGATTAGTTTGCTTTGGATTGACCTCATGTTTCAGGCAACTCCTTTTTGTCTTTTGTGCTCCACTGAGCTTGCTTTATGCCACTGGGCATTTTTGAAAAATAAACCATTTTTTATTTATAAAGATCCTGTATCTGCCCTATTACTAGGTCATGTCTGAGGTTATTTGGGACTTTTTTGCAGTTTTTAAAAAGCCCACACCATTTTGGTGTTCTTAAGCACAGCCTCAGTGGCACATAGTGCCTTTTAAGCCCCTGCCCAGTGCTTCTTCGAGATTATTTCAGAAACCAATTCCAAGATCAGGAATACCCTCTGATGGTACTCAGTTCTCTAAATTGTATTTGTCACGTGCAAAAACCTACAGTATTATAAGTTACGGTGAAATAGTTTTCTGGTTTTGAGTCCACTCTCCAAAAAAATCCTCAAAGTATTCCTTAATTCCATCATTTTAAATTAAGCCTTCACATCAGCCAGAGGTGACAGCGAAAATCACCTGCTTATTGGGCAACACTTCTTTTTGCTTGACTATTCACCATCTCACAGTGTTCTCTCTGAGAGCTGTAAAGTGGTACTTGTTGAACACAACGAGGTGGCAGGTGACAGCTACTTCTAAGTATGTCTAGTTATCTTGTTAATACAACATTTCAGTCATTCTGTAGTGAAGGGCGAAGTGGAGAAAAATGATGAATGACAACTTCATACAGCTACTAATCACACAGACCTCTAGAGGCAGTTTCTGTCTGGATTTACTGTTTTCAAGGAACCTGGAGAAAACTAATAAAACAGAAGAATTTCATCAATAATAAAAACATGCAAATCAGTTATCCGGGTGAATTACTCAGACACGTCAATGTGCATCCTTCACACGTTGGATGAGCAAGAAGATGATAAAGAAATTACTGAAGAAAAGGCACCTCAATTATGCAAAAGAAAAATAGCGTTAGCAGTAACTGTGGGGCTTATGAGTGCATGAGAGCCGTGGTTAAAAGGGAAATTACCACCTGCAAAAGGCAGCTAAAGATGAATGTCGCTAATAATGCACAAGTTGGCCCTAAGAGGTTTTTCCAGTATTATAACTGTAAGAGAGAATCAAGAAGCAGGCGAGGTGTATTAAGAACAGCAAGGGGGAAATAGAATATACAGAACAGAATAGAAAATCGCAAATACACTTTATACATATTTTCCTGAGGTTTTCACCTATGAAGTGGTTGATAATATACCCATGGCTAAAGGGAATATTACAAATATATAAAAATATTTTGATATTGAAGAAAGTGAAGTATAAGATTTAAAAGGATAAAATCAAATATATTCAGTATTAGTTTGTATTTTTTCACAAATCTCTTTATACAGGGAAGTAGCTAAAGACAGAAAATTAATCAAAAGGTGATTGGGCCAATCAAGGCAACAGTATGCTAATTAGTTTAACATAGAACTTATCAGAAAAAAAGTTATAAAGGACAAGATGGATGTCCTGTGCAAATGTGTCTGCCAACATTCAACATGGTGTCACACACGAGCGAATAGGGAGCAGCTTAAGGACCCAACACACACTGCAATAAGTCGTTCCAGGGAACAATGGCGGCGTGCTAACTTCTCCTTCTCTATTCCCACAGAAAGAACAAAGCACCGCCGCTATAACTTTCCCCGGACGCCTACTGAAACTAGCCATTTCCGGGTTCCTTTCTAACCTCTGGTGTCATCCTGATTACGTCATCCTCCCATCCATCACCACGGCTTTCCCAGCTTCACTTTACTTCACTTCCGGTCCTCCCTTATAAATTTTCCATTCAGCCATCTTTTTTTTGTCTGTTGTAATTTTGAAAACACTGACCTGAATTATTTACTTTACAGTATACGGGGCATAAAAAACCCCAAACCTTTATGCTTTGTGGTCTGCTTTATTACAATGGGTTTACACAGGAAGGGGTGTTATTTTATTAATAGGCTGAGAGCAAAAGCTTTAGACACTTTGAAAGGATGTGATATTACTTACCTTAACTTTGGGAAAGCTTATGAAAGGCTAATCTTCAAACTAGAGGGCCATGTGCAGATGGAAGCAGAATTACCTCAACTCAGTCAGTTAACAACTAAGGAACTTTTCAGAATAAGTTGAAGTCCTATGAGTTAATGCTGGAGATTCTGCCTTCTTTAACTTGTTTTAACGATTTACATTTGCAGAAAGCAAGAAGTATATTGCAGGTAGAATATCAGAAGCACTTCATTATGCAAAGGATCATGGGAATCTGGAGAAAAATTAAGTGGTGAAGTGAAAATCTGGATAAGAAACAACAAACAGTTTTGCTATTAGCTAGCCAAATAAGCTTGATGAACTAATTGACATCCTAATGTTCTTGCTAAGGGTCGACATTAGATGGATCAGGTTATGTGCCATATGAAATGAACATATGTTGTATATGTATTGTCACATGAGACTGAGTCAGGAGCATGAACACAGCAATATGGAGATAAGGTCACAGGTAGCAACACCGGGAACATAATCGCTAATAGCCCCTCTCTCTTCACGCGCAACTCAGAAGGTGGAGATGGCATCACTTCCGGCTTGGACCGGAACTTCCAATACTGACATCACTTCTGGCTTGGACCAAAAGAACCCTCTTTCTAGTGGGTTTCTTAAACAACTGTTCATGGAAGTTGGCGTTCAGATACTAACCAGAAGAAACTGAGCACCGAGCTCCACAAAATTGGGCATCTCTGTGAACTTGAACAAAGATGCATGAAGTCTGTGGGTACTGGAAAGTCCCAAATACTTTATTTTCCCCCTCATTTGCATATCTCGATACTATATATACATATAGTAAATGCCAAATAATACAAACAATACAAAACACATGTTTGCCCTAATTGGGGCCCATCAGGTGTATACACTTTTGCTTCCCCTTGCAGGGATCGAACCTCAGCGCCTGAGGCAAAGACTCAGATGTTGCGCCATGGCAGCTGGTTTGCTTACTTGACAGGGTAAGATCGGAGTATTACATGCAAAGGTCTGATCACATTCTAATGCTTAGGTGGTTCCCTACCAGGTAAAGCTTGTGGTTGGTGAGCCAGTTGGCTGACATCAGCCACGCCCTCTCAGTTGTGAGACATGATATAGTACCTGCAAAATAATACAAACAATACACACCTCGTGTTTCGCCTGATACTCCTATCTTCACCCTGTCAAGTAAGTGAACCAGCTGCTGTGGCGCAACATCTGAGGTTTTGCCTCAGGGGCTGACGTTTGAGGTTCAGTCCTTGCAAAGAGAAACAAAAGTGTGTACACCTAACGAGTCCCAATTAGGGCTCATCTGGTAGGTAACCAAAAAAATATCAGATTGTGATCAGACCTATGGACACAAACACACACACACACACATACTCGTATATATATATATATATATATATATATATATGTATATATTGGGGCGAATGGCCATAAGATGGCCAGGACCATAGGTGGAGCCAGCCTATCCAGAGCATTAGAGGGCAGCCCCTCTGGGTTACAATGGTGCCTTAGACTCCTACAGGGCTTCACGGGAGTTGGAGTTTGCTGCAGCCCTGTTGGAATCTGTGGGCATCTCCAGGGGGTGCTTGCAGCTGCTGCTGAGCCCTGGAAAGCAGCTGTTCTGCCACACCTGAAAGTGCAGCCGGAAGTTAATCACCGAACACCTGGATCACTTCCGGGTGCCTTATATAACAGGCCAGCAGACACTGCTCCGATAGCCAGAGTCGGGAGGAGGAGGACGAAGCTTGTCGGGGAGAGTGGAGGAGAAAGAAAAAAAAAAGAGAGAGAAAGAAGAAAGCAAAGATTGTGTTTGTGCTTGTTGGGACAAATTTGTAAATGAACCTCATGTGTGCTTGGACTTCGGCTTCCTGCGTCTGTTTTCAGGTTATGGCGCTCTCCATCAGCCGATATATTATATATACACTCACCTAAAGGATTATTAGGAACACCAAACTAATACAGTGTTTGACCCCCTTTCGCTTTCAGAACTGCCTTAATTCTACGTGGCATTGATTCAACAAGGTGCTGAAAGCATTCTTTAGAAATGTTGGCCCATATTGATAAGATAGCATCTTGCAGTTGATGGAGATTTGTGGAATGCACATCCAGGGCACGAAGCTCCCGTTCCACCACATCCCAAAGATGCTCTATTGGGTTGAGATCTGGTGACTGTGGGGGCCATTTTAGTACAGTGAACTCATTGTCATGTTCAAGAAACCAATTTGAAATGATTCGAGCTTTGTGACATGGTGCATTATCCTGTTGGAAGCAGCCATCAGAGGATGGGTACATGGTGGTCATGAAGGGATGGACATGGTCAGAAACAATGCTCAGGTAGCCCGTGGCATTTAAACGATGCCCAAATGGCACTAAGGTGCCTAAAGTGTGCCAAGAAAACATCGCCCACACCATTACACCACCATCACCAGCCTGCACAGTGGTAACAAGGCATGATGGATCCATGGTCTCATTCTGTTTACGCCAAATTCTGACTCTACCATTTGAATGTCTCAACAGAAATCGAGACTCATCAGACCAGGCAACATTTTTCCAGTCTTCAACTGTCCAATTTTGGTGAGCTCGTGCAAATTGTAGCCTCTTTTT
>JANRMT010062813.1:90675328-90697961 GCA_026402145.1 Polypterus bichir lapradei
GCCCTGAGTTGGACTCGGAGTTCCTTCTGCACGCGCTTGAGCTCATGCTGATCACCACCTTTAAAAGCCCTTTTCTTCTGGTTCAAAAGGCCCTTGATGTCACTTGTAACCCATGGCTTGTTGTTAGCATAGCAGCGTACTGTTCTTACTGGAACTACAATGTCCATACAGAAGTTGATGTAATCAGTTGTGCATTCAACAGCCTCTTCAATGTTCTCACTATGTGACCCCAGGAATATATCCCAGTCTGTAGTTCCAAAGCAGTCTCTCAGAGCCTGCTCTGCCTCAGGGGACCACTTCCTGAATGAGCGTGTGGTTGTAGGTAGCGCCCTCACTCTTGGTTTGTATTGAGGCTGTAGCAGAACCAGGTTATGATCTGCTTTCCCAAGCGCAGGCAGCGGGGTGGCGCTGTATGCGTCTTTAATGTTTGCATACAGTAGGTCGATAGTCCTGTTTCCCCGGGTGTTACAATCCACATACTGGGAGAAGGCAGGTAATGTTTTGTCCAGCGTTACATGGTTAAAGTCTCCAGCGATTAGCACAAGTGCCTCAGGGTGCTGCGTTTGTAACTTAGCAACTGCGGAATGGATGATGTCACTCGCTATCTCCGCATTCGCTTGAGGGGGGATGTAAACAATGACAACAATCACGTGTCCAAACTCTCTGGGCAAATAATACGGACGCAGACTTACGGCCAACAGTTCGATGTCCCTGCAGCAATTGGAGATTTTAATGTTTACATGTCCTGAGTTGCACCACTTTGTATTGACATAGAGAGCGAGTCCTCCTCCTTTCTTCTTCCCGCAGGTACTTGCGTCTCTGTCCGCTCTAACTGTGCTAAACCCGGGTAGCTCCACGTTAGCATCTGGGATGGTAGTTGTTAGTAGTTTTAAAAGCTACTTAATCAAAATCAGTGATTCAGAAGCTGGAGCCTGTCCCAGCAATAATGAATGCAAGGCAGGAAACAGCCTAGCATGTTGTTCCAGTGTAACACAAGGCATGCATACACCCCTCACACGCACGCACACACACACACACACACACATCACTCACATAAGGACTAAGCTGAAGTTACCATTTAATCTGACCTGCATGTCTTAAGGGAGGAAAACTGAACTGCCAGGAGAAAGACTCACACAAATACAGAAAGAACATGCAAACTCCACATGGACCACATCCGGACACAGGGCCAATGGATCCATGAAGCAGTAGTTTTACCAACTGCACCACCAGATAAAGATGAAAATCATTATTATTATATACATGTGCATATATACATAAATGCAGCATGCAACATTTTTTGATTTCCAGACTAATTATTTACTTTTTACTGGTAATCTGGTCCTATATTGTTACCCCACTGCTTCCTAATGACATTAAACTCAAACTGAGTTAATTCAATCTAAGGATGTGGTTTTCAGAGTTGGTCAGCATGTAGCAGTACTACTGTGGGGTGAACTTCACTTCCCAGCAGCCCAAGGGGGTTACCCGCATAGAATGACAGGAACGGAAGTAGGGGCTGCTGGGGACGAAAGAGGCCAGCAGGAAAGTTGAAAAGAGAGGCCTGGCAGAGCAACAGGAAATCGTTGTTTTGTGTGTCCTGTCCAACATGTTCTGGATCGCTTCATGTTAGATGAATGGACTGTCTCATGCCTGGCTGTCGTGTCACAGTGGTGGATTAATTGTCGAGCGTCTTCAAAAGGAGTGCTCCTGGAAATATAACCCCTCGCCGCTCAGGACTACTGGTAGGACTGTCTCACTCATTCTCTACGGAAGCTGTTCTCAGGATTTTCATCTTCACACCATATCATTTCACCTGCTTTTGCTGTATTGGACTGTATAATGACATAGTCTTGAGTGTTTATTGTTGTGGTTTGTTTGTTTTTATTGTACATTGTCGTAAGGGGACTGGGGAGGGTTTATTTAGCATGTAGTTATATTTTGTTTATTAGTGTTTAATACATTCTTTAATTGTTTTATTATCTGTTGTTTTTTGTCTCTACTGTGAGTGTTTGCAGGTCAGGCCAAGGCTGGGTGCGTACCCTGGAATCTCCACCAAAAAAATAAATAAATCACCGTCTCTTCAAAGGTGTGAATCTTGGTGGCACCGGACCGCTACAAGCATATGATGGAAGACTGGAACTCATCCAGGACAGAGTGGCAGTCATCACCAAAGCCCACTCAAACACACAGCCACATGTGGCAATTTACAATCACCAAGTAATATTATTTACAAGTCTTTGGGCAGGTGGTAGGAAAACCAAAATACAAACCGCACACATATACAAGTGCAAAATGTAAGCTACATCCATCCATCTTCCACATCCAAACATGCTTTATCCTTAGGAGGGTCATGGGAAAACTGAAGCCTACCGCAGCAAGCA
Organism: Polypterus bichir lapradei; assembly: GCA_026402145.1. NCBI lineage: Eukaryota > Metazoa > Chordata > Cladistia > Polypteriformes > Polypteridae > Polypterus > Polypterus bichir. The sequence continues at coordinate 90,677,713 of JANRMT010062813.1, forward strand.
TTGGGTTCAAGGCAGGAATAGTACCTGGACAGGGTGAACACACACACAGGCCACTTTTGCATCATCAATCCACCTAAACTACTTGTCTTTGGACTGCATGAGGAAACTGAAGGAACTGGTGGTAGCCCACACAGGGAGAACATGCAAACTCCTCACAGGGAGAACCTGTGGTATGAACCCCAGCCTCCTTGTGTTGAAGCAGCAGCGATACCACTTCATCATCATGCCACCCTTTGTCAGCTACGTATAAACAACAACTAGACCCAGCATTTGAACCCAGGACGCTAGATCCATGTGGTAGCAGCACTAACCCTTACATCTCCATGCATTAAAGATATAATGTGAAATCTGTATTGCTACCTGTGAACTTTTTCAAAATATATTTCCCAATCAGCATTGTCTGGTACTCCACAATAAGCTGCTGGCACTCGCCGGTTGTGAGGGCCTGCCTTTAATCTTGCCCCTCTCGCTTGGCCCTCTGTACAGCAAAAAAGCCTGATTTGATTGACAAAGAATGTAGTCACCAGAGAAAGGAATCCAAGTCGGTGCTGAAGAACAAAAGGTGCTGGATTCTTTCTAACATTAAAGCTAATACTTGAGTGCTATTCCCTGAGATCCATATCAAATAATCCTACTGTGATTAGCCACTTGTTACAGAGATTGTATCAGCATATACTGTTTCAACATCCCCAACTGATTTCAGCATCTGAATCAGTTATTATGGGTATTCACTGCATCCTTTTCTTGAACAGATCATTCTGACAGAAGACAACGTAAAGCCCGTTATATAAAATCAGTTCAATACAGGGTGGAACTGTAGTAGAGCTTTGAAAGTTTTAGTTAGCTCAAGTCTGTCATCATGCTACCTAACAATCTAATTTGGATATGTGATCAGCAACCCCTCAGATGTGCCGCATTTGTACTTAGCACTTGGTCTTGTTATACAGTATATACACCTTCTCATTCCTGCTTCTTAGCACAAAAGGCTTGCTCCTCCACAGGGCCAGTCATGTGACTATCACTTTATACAGCAGCAGAATCTCAATTATCCGTGTCCCCGTTTACCAAGGCTCCACATTATCCGAAGGGCAACCTTTTTCATTATTTCATATACAATAATTCTTAAAAGCTTTGCCGTGAATACTGTACTGAGCACATATTGTCTCAAAACAATAGTGACGTCATTGCTATCACATAGCAAGTGGTGCGTACTGCAGCACAGTGGTGCAGCACACCAGATAGGCTGGAGTAAGACAGTGGGACTTGTAGTTATTGTTTCAATGTGATTGAGACTTCACAGTTATCAGGAAGGAACTGCACATAGTGTGGCGTGATGGTGCGGCACACCAGACTGTTGTGCACCAGGCTGGAGTTAGTTATGGTGGGTTTCACTACACCAGTACTGAAGTCTGAAAGATGGTATCCATACCAAAGTCAATATTTTAGTACTGACCCAAAACTACTAAGTAGCTTAAAAGTGATACTGTACCATATAAATTGGCACAAACTTTTATATTGTCAGAATAAAAGACAAAAAAGACCACGAAAAGGTCTGGGGTAGCCACCCCATATATTATAGTCACTGGAAGAAGCAAAGAAAATGAATTTCAGAGCTGATGTACGTGGGACAAAATGGCGGTTTTAATGTCTGGTAGAGGAAAAGAGGTTATCAGTGCCAGAACTGAATGTGACGTCATCAGGGCCAGGCGGAATTTCTCATAACTGGTCTGCAGGCGACAAAGAGAAAGGGTTAGTGTACTGGTCCGGCATGGAATTACCCTTATTCGAGCCCTTTGACAAGCTTTCCATGTGGCCTAGAAGGTTAGTTGTTGTCTGAAAACAAAAACGACCAAATTGATTTAAACACCTTTGACTTTCATATAATTGTTAGCTCTAGATGCAGTGCTTCCAGCATCACAGGGGCCTGCCCTCCTGGTATTTTTATGTGTTGTGACCTCTACAAATAAGAAATATGACGAGAGGTCTTTCAGGTAAGGACGACAAAAGTTTGTACTCCCTAATCACAATACCTTTTAGCGGCAATGTGCTGCACGTTGACCAGCATATACCAGTGAGAATTTTACTGTATTCTGTACGTTTGACACTAATGACCCTATAAATCTCCAATGGTATAATAAACAAAAAAAAGCATTCAGTAAGAGGAAATTCTGTGGATCAATAAACATCTTGAGAATGAGAGAGGTTACAGAAAAGTGCTGAAAGAAGCAGGCAGAAAGACATATATGATACTTTTAAGCGATGGCCTACAGTACATGTAGTAGAAGATCATACTGGGTTCATCTCTTGTCAGCAAAGCACAGGAGGTCAATTTTTTATTTTGCACATAATGACCAAATCTGGACAACTAAAGATGTCCCCTGACTAATTCTAATTTTTGCTAAAGCATGCAGAAGGTAAGGTCAGAATTTGGCTTAACAGCATGGATCCATGAAACCACTGTAGTGTAATGGTGTGGGGAATTTTTATTGATGCACACCAGGCTTCTTTACAGCAGTTGAGGGCTACTAGAATAACATAGCATGCCTATGCACTGTTGCTGCCTATGCATGATCATTTCTAGCCACAGTGTGCCCTTTTTAAAAATAAATACTTTCAGTAGAATGAAAAAGCATACATCATCTCAGGGTGGTTTTATGAATATGACAGTAATTTCAGGTTTACTCCATTGACCTTTACAGACCCCCAGATCTCAGTCCGAAGAATTCAGGTTAACCTGGAGGCAAAACTGTGTAAATAAATTGGACACTACATACAACGTACATGTGATATATTGTATCAGGGGAACAAATAGTCTGTGCGATTAGTCTCCCCATGTCCTTCTGGCCAGGTAAGAAATCTTGAGCCATACCGGTTGGAATGCCATTCAGTACCTGGTGGCGATAAAAATACATACATGACTGGTTTTAGAAGACACCTCTTTTTTCAGTTTTTATGGAAATGCACACAGTTTAATGTCTTAATGCTTCATGAAATCAAGGCATAGAACAAATAAACAATGGCAAATAAAAAAAATAAGTCAAGGAATCATTATGTGTACATAATTTTATTCAAACTTTTGATTCATCAAAGTAGGTGATATAACAGCCAAACTGCGGTAACCATTTTGATGCAGAATGCCACTCTGCGTAAGTCACCAACTCTGCCTCCAGTAAAAGAACTCCAGACCATAACATTTCCTCCTCCATGTTTCACAGTTGGTGTCACAAAGTGAAGAACCATCCTTTCACTAACTCTACTTCATATAAAAACCCTGTGTGATGAACCAAAGATTTCAAATTTTGAATCATCTGTCCATAAGACTTTCTTCCAGTCTGTAGTAGTCCACAGCCAGCATTTCAAGGCCGTATGTTGTCCTTTAAGGAAGGCTTTCTTAATGCCACTCTCCCTGTCAAACCTGCAGCACAAAGTCTCCTCTTCACAGTATTAACTGAGACTTGCTGGTAAGCTGTGCTTGAAACTGTTGTGCTGTGAGGTACCTGTCACACAAGCTGGTGACCCTCAGAAACTTGTCTTGGGTTGTGACTTTGGGTCTGCCAGATCTCTGCCTATCAGAGTTTCTTCCAGTTTCCAATTGCTTTTGTATTGTGTAGAACACCATACTCACTGATGCTTTGATTTTTTCTTTTTCAATTTCTCTAACGGCCTACACTTCTAAGAGTAATAATGCTCAGTCTCATTTCATTTAATTTCCATTTACTTGCCATGATCACTGAAATATACAACTTTCTAAAGTGTAATATTGTCCAAGTAACACACTCTGCATTAAGACAGACAGAGGATTTCTAAATAATCTATATAAGTTGGAACACCTGTGCAAATTGTTTGCTTAAATTTGCAAGACTTAATTTACTTTAATTGCTGCAGAATAACTGTAGGTTGTAACCTTTTAGTTGCTCCCTGAAGAAGGCCGATTTGTAATATTCTGATATTCCCTTTTTTCATTTTTTGCTAACCTAAATTTTAAATTTAAATCTTTTCAGTTAACTGTTTAACTTTTCACCATTGTAGGTCATTTAGTGCATTTCAACTGATTAAATCTGAAGAGAAAAAAACTGATATGTTCTAAAACCTTTGACCCATAGTGTATAAGTGTGTGTATGTGTATGTGTGTGTGTGTGTGTATATATATATATATATATATATATACTTCATTTGGATCTTGATCTTTGTTTGTCAGGGAATGAATTAGAAGAAGAAGCATTAGATGGCAGTAGAGAGACAGCTAAAACATAGGCATTGCATTAAGAATCTCCTCCAGGCTTATACTACTGAAGACTACTCCAGTCACATCTCAAAACACAGACATTCAAACTAAACAAATTGTTGTGCTTTAAATTAACTAAAGAGATCTTCATTTAGATCTTGATCTTTGTTTGTCCGCGAATTCCACGCATGCGTAGACCACCTTCCAGTTTAGTACGTTGTTGTTACTCACGGATGTCAACAATGTGCCGGAATAACGAAAGGGGTGGTGGACAGTGTTACGCTGGTTAGCTCCTGAGGCCTGGTTAGAGAATGAGATTGCCGAAGATAAAAGGTATGTGCCTACGTAACATATGAATGAAAGAAAGACAGTGGGTAAAATGAATGACAACATAACAGCACGTTCCGGAAATTATTATTGTTACGTTGTAGCCGGCGAGTGCTGCGCGTCTCACAGTTGTACCATGGCTCACAAGTCAGTGAAGTGATCCCTATTTATGCTTTAAAGAGCCTGGATACCTATGTGTCCCCCTTTTATAACCATTGCTCCGTGTATATTGTCTTACTCTTTGGATTGCCACAAAGCAACCTGCGAGATTGGAGAAAGGTTGAGAAAACATTGTGAAAGGAAACGATAGCATCGTGAAAACGAGACGGACTGTGAACGAACAGAAGCAGAAATGCTCCCACACCACCACATAATTACTATTTGGACAGTGATTCCGAGTAGGCCGTTCCTATCGAATCAATGTCCAAGGGTTTTCTTTTGTAATTTTGTTTCCCTTATAAAAAAATCATAATGCTGTGCGATGAAGGGCCCAGTTCACAACTGGCAGCCGCGTTTAAACAGGGAGCCCTTCACAGACAACTTTAACACGCGCAACGTAGTTGGGCGCACATGGCTAGTGTATATATATATATATATATATATATATATATATATATATATATATATTGTAAAAAAGAGAAAGACACAGCGTAAAGGTTTGGGGTTTTCCAGCCCCGTATACTGTAAACAATTTTTCAAACAGGTCAAAATATATAAACATAAATCGTTCATATGCGCGACGACCTTCAGAGGCGTCGGCGGCAATTTTATAGGGGAGGAGCCGGAAGTGGAGGAATGCTGGGAAGGAAGCGTGAGGGAGGATGGGATTGCTGACATCAGGAAAGATGGCGGAGGAAGGGCGGAAGTGGACGTACTGCGGGCAGGCTATGATGGCGGAGCGTCTTTTTTCCTGCAAGACAAAGGAGAAAGGTTAGTACCCCGCCACTCCCTGCCGGCGAACGTCTTTCGAAGCGGTTTCAGGTCCGTCCGCGGCCTCCTACTCACGCATGCGTGACAATATATATATATATATATATATATATATATATATATATATATATACTACTGCTGCCACGACTATAGAATATAGTATATACATATATAGTGTGTTTATGTTATGTTTTACAGGTAATTTTTGTACTTGTACCTAATACTTTCTGGAATTGGAGAAACACAAAGTACAGGATAAAGAAAAAAAAATGCAAAGCAAAGTAGTTATGATATAATTTATCACTAAATGCAGTTTCTCTGAGCCAGAAAATGCCTTACAAAGATGAAGCCTGGAGCTGTATCCTCTTCAGAAACAGGTCCCAAAATGAACAGCGGTATCTGGGATGGTGGCAGTATGAGAGCTTGAAGAGGTGGGGCTTGCCAAGCCAAAAGATGTCAGATATCTTCTGGTGCATTCTTCTCCACTCTAAAGGAAACAGAGACCAGGTTAGTGTTATGTTTCACCCGCAGTCTTCCCCGCATGTTTTCCTGTACCAATGCCCATAAAATACTCCTTAGGAAGGCATTATGACTAATACATATATATATATTTAAACTACTGTATATATATATATATATATATATATATATACAAAACAAGAAAAGGGCAGATGAAATGTTGGAGGTCCCCATTTAGCAGCACATTAGATTAGATTAGATTAGATAACTTTTATTAATCCCAAGGGGAAATTCATATGCAGCAGAACCATAAAAACAAGGATACAGACTCACATATGGCCAATCAATCAATCAATATGTACATATAAATAAATAAATTATAAAATAAATAAATGTATATTCATTTAATATTGCAAAACGATATTTCAAAATAAGCTTAATGAGTGCCCAAGGAGGAAGCAATGAAATGCCTGATAGCAGTGGGTAGAAAAGACCCCTAGAGGCACTTCTTAGCACACCATGGTGATATGAGCCTGTGGCTAAAAGTTCTCTAAGAGAGCACCTCCTGGAGGGGATGGAGGGTAATTTTTATGATGGTTTTTCATTTTGCCACCATCCTCTTTTCTATAACAGTTACCATTGTATCCAGGATTCACACTGGATTGGTGCAGGCTTTCCTGACAAAATTTATTCAGGCTTCTTTTGAGCTCTAGTTGTTTCCCCGGGAGACCACAGCTTAGAACACCACAATGGCTACTATGGACTGGTAGAAGATTTCCAGTAGCTTGCTGCACACATCAAAAGACAGTCTGATCTGGCTCTTCTTATGCTGCACCACTGTGTTGTTAGACAAGTCCAGTTTGTTGTTTAAATGGGCCCCTGGGTACCTGTAGCTCTGCACCACTTCCACATTCTCCCCTGGATGTTGACAGGTCTCAGAGGCTCCTTAGAACACCTAAAGTCCACCACCAGCTAATGTTGAGCTGCAAGTTGTTGTTCCTGCACCACAAGACAAAGTCCTCCAAAACCCTCCTGTACTCTGACTAGTCTCCATTATTAATGCAGCCTATGATGGACGAGGCTTCTGCAGATTTCTGTATAGGGTAAGTGCTGTTATTCTGTGGGACACAGGACAGTTCCCTGGGGTGCTCCAGTATCACACACCACCATTTCTGACATGTAGTCCCTCAGCCTCACAAACTGCTGTCTATTGTCCAGGTAGTCCATGATCCAAGAGAATGTGGGGGCATCAAGATTCTGTTGCAATTGCTGTGTCTGACAAGGGGGCATGTAAACTGCTAGCACAATGGTTACATGTCAGCAAAAGAATAGGACTGGAAATTCAGCCTTACAATACTTGGCTATAGTGCCCAGATTAGCTCAGTTTTCCTCAGGAGCCAGTTCAGGTGTGAACATCAGCCTTTGGTGGCTCTGTCATTTAAATAGGGGCTGGACCAGAAGGGGTTTGATTTGATGTTAATGACTGCGTCACATTATTATCCTTCCCCCAGGTTTTGTGGTGGTCAGAGTATATGCACAGTATGTATTTTATGGCAGTGCCTGGTTGTCAAAAAGATTGCCATGGGCAAGGTCTGACTGAAGCTGAATCATTGATCTTTGTTACAACAGATGGTCAGCCTGTACGTATTACAGAAAATTTATGGACTACAAATGAATCATTTTAAAAACAATTTACAACAGCATTCTATTTTTATCCTCATGTTTACTTTTTTTTATTTATTCCCTGTCATGCTGTAACAAGGCTTTCCCTAAAAGAGAATGCTAGAAGAAGAACTCCTGTCTGTAGAAATAACAGCACATAATATAAAATATGTCTTAACAGTTTCATTCAAAATGTAGAATAATTATTTTTTGCTCATTAAAATACCATGGATGGGTGCATTGCCATTCTGAAAAGCACGCATCCCTGTAGGAATAGCTGCTTTACCATTGCATGAAGACTTCTTATAACCCTGTAGGATCTCACCTTAAACATCAAAATTTGCTTCAGAAGTTCCAGTCTGGCATTTGCACCAGTCATAATATAGAAACAGCATTAACTTATGTTGTAAATTGTTTTACGAGATGTCTTCTAATGAAGGAAATGCTCTGTTCATTATGTCTTTAGATTTAAGAGCAGCCTTTAACACTATTCACCACTCCATTCTGTTATAAAGGGCACCATCCTTGCTGGTTTAGTTCATATTTAGCTTTGACAACAGAATGTAATAGTCTTGTTTATAATGGCACCGTGGAGTGGCTGCATGTTACATGGTCAGACCTACAAGGAAGACCTTCACTGTAATCAGTAATTGTGACAATGCTACTACTACTACTAACTATCATTGACTGGTTTTATTATTATCATTGTCAAATATTTGGCAGGAACCTTTAGAAAAGGCAACCGTCCAGATCAAAAACTTCTTGATAATTGTGTACATATTTTTTATTTAAAATTAGACTGCAAACAGGTTAAGGCAGGAATAATCTGACAGCCTAGCAATATACATCAACACAGACCTTTATAGTGATAAGTGAACTGAAACAATGCCAAAAAATGTACTCAACAACATTGTTTCATTTCTAGGCTCCTCATTAACTTTTGTCACACATGCGTGCCAGGGGATCAACTTCAAGGCTCAACTGAGGTAAGCGATGCCACTCCTCTACATGTTTACTAACACTTACAACCTGTTGTCTTTCACCCACAGCTCTAAGAAACTTCCCAGTGAGGACGCCTAGTCCATCTTGCAACTTCTGGAGCAAGTCTCACCCCTGCCGGCTTCAGAGCTATAAATCAGAACTGCGAACAGGAAGGAATTGCCTTGCAAGACGTGAACTTGGACAGTGATGGAGTTAATGTTATGTCATTATCCACTCAGACCGAGCACTGCCTTGGGCTGTTGTAGCCGACATTTTTGTTGTGCCCTTGAGTACCCATCATTTTGTTTTGTTCAATTTAATTCACCCAGTTGTTGCCCCAACATTCTCCAGAGTGGTTTCTGTTGTCTGTTGCACGATTACACCTTTAACTCATGTGTTGACCACACAGTTGTCAGACTACTCATGTACTTCAAAACACTTCTCTTTGTTCTGTGACACACCATTACGGTAGCCTCTGTTCTTTTACTTTGGCCAGTTACTGCTGAACACGTTCCATCTGTCTGTGGTCTTTTAGCCGCAGGTGGTTTTATAGCCCTGAGCCCCACTTCACCTTTAAAGAGTCTGTTAACCCACAGGCAGTCAGTCCTACATTCCTACATACATTCAGAAGGCAAACCTACCATACAGGACAGAGTAGCTACTATCAGGCAGACCAGAAGATGGGACAGCATAGTGGTACAGTACTTAATGCTGCTGCCACGTGTATGGATTATCCTATGCGTGGTTGTTGTTTGGGTGCCATTTTATCCAGTCTTCTGGTTTCCTTCGCACATAGGGTATGCGGATTACAAATTGAACCAGTACACGTTTTCACGTGAGAGTGAATGAGCCCTATAAATAATAATAATACATTTTATTTATTTGTAGGTGCCTTTCTAAACACTCAAGGACACCAACAAATAGATAAAACAAGATTATAAACAAAACTAAAGTACAAAAATTAAAATCAGACAGAGCAACTGCAATCAAAGACAAAAAGCAGTCTCAAACAAATGAGTTTTAAGTTTAGATTTGAAAAGTGAAAATGATTCAATGTGAGTTCCAGAGCAGGGGAGCAGAGCAACTGAATGTTCTGCTCCCCATAGTGGTAAGATGGATGAAGGGGACAGTGAAGTGCATGGAGGAAGAGAATCTAAGGGTACGGGAGGGAATGACAACATGGAGGAAGTCAGACAGATATGGAGGGGCGGTTGTGGATAGCTTTAAAAGTTAACATAAGAATTTTGAATTGAATGCGGAACTTTACTGGAAGCCAGTGAAACTGCTGCAAGACGGGAGTGATACGGTGAATAGAGGGGGTTCTAGTAATGATGCGGGCAGCTGAAGTCTAGACCAGTTGAAGCGTATAAAGAGATTTGTTAGAAAGACCTAAGAAAATGGAATTGCAATAATACAGACGAGAAGTGACAAGGCTATGAACAAGGATAGCAGTGGTGTGGGGAGTGAGGGAGGGGCGAATACGATTAACGTTACGCAAGTGGAAATATGCAGACTGGGAGATGTTATTGATGTGGGACTGAAAGGATAAAATACTATCAAGGATGACACCCAGACTCAACCTGTGGGGAAGTGGAGACAGAGCAATTATCAATAACAAAGGAAAAATAATCAGTTTTGGATAATGCTGATTTTGTACCAATGAGGAGAACCTCAGTTTTGTCACTATTTAATTTAAGAAAATTTGAAGAAAACCAGGATTTGATTTCTGTTATGCAATAAATAAGCGAGGAGGGTGGAAAGGAAACAGTAGGTTTGTGAGATAGTAGCTGGGTGTCATCAGCATAGCAGTGGAAGCTAATGTCATATTTACGAAAGATATTTCCAAGGGGTAGGAGAGAAATAATGAAAAGGAGGGTCCCCAGGACAGAGCCCTGGGGCACACCTGAAGTAACAGTGGTGGGTTGGGATGTGAAAGTTTTAAGCTGAACAAACTGAGTGTGGCCTGAGAGGTAGGATCTCAACCAATCTAGTGGAGTGTGGGGAATGTATATAGTGTTTCCTGACTTATTCCTAATGCTATCAAGATTGGCTTAAACTCCATTACGCTGTAATGGAACAAGTGGGCTTGAAAATGTAATTTTACATTAAATTACATGATGATAAGCACTGCTGTTGTCTTTGGGCTCTGTGTCCCTGAATTAATCACTTTTAGGGAAGCTTTCCAAAATATAGAATTGAATACCTTTGCCGTGTAAAGCTGTTCCCATGCTCTTCTTTTTACAATCCCACTCATGATTGGTCATTCCACCACAGTGATGTATGCTGCTAAGACTTGTTTTCCTTCTTAATTTTTGTTCATAAAAGTTGAATTTACACAGAAACTTAAACAGTTACCACAAGCTAAATCTACTGTATATTATATTAACAATATAAGATGCCTATTCTTCCCCCTGGAATACAAGTTGGTGAGGTGACTGAGTGAGAGTCACTAGAGTAGAATGTGAAAGCAATATGATGTGGTCTCACACCTCATTCTTTACAGACAGTCCAACAGTTTTTTTTTTTTTTTTTTTACATAGGTGAAAAAGAGAGAGCAGGCAGGGTGGAGTGAGTGGAGAAGAGTGTCAGGAGTGATTTGTGACAGACTGGTACCAACAAGAGTGAAAGGGAAGGTCTACAGGACGGTAGTGAGACCAGCTATGTTATATGGGTTGGAGACGGTGGCACTGACTAGAAAGCAGGAGACAGAGCTAGAAGTAGCGGAGTTAAAGATGCTAAGATTTGCATTGGGTGCGATGAGGATGGATAGGATTAGAAATGAGTACATTAGAGGGTCAGCTCAGATTGGACAGTTTGGAGACAAAGTCAGAGAGGCGAGATTGCATTGGTTTGGACATGTGCAGAGGAGAGATGCTGGGTATATTAGGAAAAGGATGCTAAGGATAGAGCTGCCAGGCAAGAGAAACAGAGGAAGGCCTAAGAGGAGGTTTATGGATGTGATGAGAGAGGACATGCAGGTGATGGGTGTAACAGAACAAGATGCAGAAGACAGAAAGATATGGAAGAAGATGATCCGCTGTGGCAACCCCTAACGGGAGCAGCCGAAAGAAGAAGATAGCACCTTTCATGATAAATGCTATCTCAATGCTAGTTTCTGTTCACCATATTGATAAATAACAGCATGTTTACTAAGCCTCCCTTAAATACCCCAGTGTGTAGCATGTCCCCCATTTAAGTAATCTAATTTAGCAGCAATTGGATTGTCCATTTCTATTACAGTCTGCTCGCCCTTTGGCATATTTGTGTCAGGCTGTCAGGAGGCAGGTCATTGCGCTTCCACTGTTAAAAATAAGATTGTCATGTGAGGTTTCGGAGGTTTTGATGGAAATAGTTTGAAGATAAAATCCGAGAGCCAATATTCTGTAATCATATTTTGTTTCATTTCATATTTACTTTGAACCTCCGATATTTTAGCAGTAATAAGTGTGGCACAGCAACTTCTAAATCACTTGCTGCTCCAAGTTGGAACTGAAAAGTCAAAAAAATTGGATATTGCTTGAACTTATTCATTTTGATGATCTCTAACGACAAATAATGAGTTCAGCAGATGTTCTTTTAATGATCAGTTAAAGAGACATGATAAGCCAAAAAGTAGGGATAATGGCATGAGGAACAGACTTCTAAAGGCTGAGGAAAAGATGTGAGTTAAACACTAAGCATGCAAGAACACAGAAATGCTGTGACTGTAACGACACAGGAGAAAACACTGTCATTATGAACAGTTATCTAACACAAGATGACATCCACAAATTTAGAAGGCGCGCTGACCACTGAGACGCAGCGCCAATTTGTGACCTCCACAGTTCAGTAATGCTCCAGGTGGGAGTCACTACAAAACACATGTCCAGTGCTGGGGTTAAATATATTTCACCATTACTCAGCTTACAGTACTTAAGATGTTGAATGAATAACAGATGCACCCCTGTACTCCTCCACTTTAAACCCACCCAGTTTCCTGTCTCCACTTTTAAGCGGATTACCAATTTTCTGACAAACAAGAAACAGCAAGTGAAACTGGGGAAAATCAGCAGGGATGTGCACTCTCATCTGTACTTCTCTTCTCCCTCTGTACTAATGGTTGCATCTCTAAGGACTCATCTGTCAAACTCCTCAAATATGTGGATGACACAACCATCGTTGCACTCATCAGACATGGTGATGAGTCTTCATACAAATGGAAGGCTGAACAACTGGCTCTTTAGTGTGGTCAGAACAATTAAAACTGTGGAGATGACTTTGGACTTCATTAGGGGCCCCCAATATTACTTCTTCTCTCCATACTTAGCACTAATGTATCAGTTGGGGAAACCTTCACATTTCTGGGATCTATAATCACCCAGGACTTGACATGGAAAACTAACATAGATTCCATCATAAGAAAGACAACATGTGACAGCTGAGGGAGTTCAATCTACCACAGGAGCTGCTGATTCAGTTCTACACAGCTCTCCCATTACAGTGTGGTTTGGATCATCAGCTAAGCCTGACAAGACCAGGCTACAACAAATAGTCAAATAGACCTGTATTATTCCAGAGTCTTGAAGTGCACAGGGATCCTTGACCCCTCACACCCATGTCACAACCTCTTTGAACTTCTCCCATCTGCCAGGCATTATAGACTAAAGTACACCAAGACTGACAGATATAAGAACAGTCTCTTTCTACAGGCCATCAAGCTCACAAATTATTATTAATTCCACTCTCCTTGCTTAGTCTACCCTGTACCACCACCCCGGGAGAACAACTAAACTCTGGGCCGCTGCACATTCAGAATACCGCTAGAGAAAAGCACTTCGTTATTAAAATGGGTAACATGACCAACGCTCATCCTTATTTTTGACCCCCTAACCACATGCCCCAGATCAGCATAAGACAATAAGCATTAAAGCGATGAAAGGAAAAAGAAAGAAAAAGATATATTGACATATTGACAGAAAAAACTGTTTAAGTAATACCCCCAACAAACAAGGACATAACAAAAATTAAAAACAACCTTCCACAGATTAGGGTGTAAGATGTTCTCGCCTGAGATAACCCGGTTTCCCAGACTGGATCACTGTCCTTACAGTTCTCGAGCAAGGTGTAATGTTGGAAGCCTCATGGAGTACGCAGGCAGCTGAGCCGATAACAAAAAACGTACTGTCCTACCAGTCTCATAAGACTGATTGCCTTGGTGAACCCAAAAAAACGATTGTCTTCAGAGATGTGTCTCCCTTGTATCGCCGAGTAAAATAAAACCTTCTTCCAGTAGCTCGATTCTTGGCGCTAACTCGTTGCTTCTCCTTCCTCCACTGCTCGATGCCTCTCCGTCTCTCTCTCTCTCTCTCCCCCTTCTTTTCCGATTAAAGAGTCTTCAGCCCCAACGGTCCTGTCTGCGTTGTGTCCACCCCTTACAAGCGTATTTCCCCATTTTTGCCGAACTCTCAGTAACCCGTTTCTTGATGTACACCCTAAGGAAATGCAAACTGATAATGTGAAAATAGCACATGTGGCACGTGCCATAACCCAAAGATCTTGCAACATTCTGCGCCCTTTGTTGGCTGGGATTGGCTCCAGCAGACCCCCATGACCTTGTAGTTAGGATATAGCGGGTTGGATAATGGATGGATGGTTTATTGGTTTACATCCAAATGATCTATATAAAATAAAAGTCTACTTTATTATATTCTTCTTATTATTATGCCCCTTGGATTGAGCCACCACCCTTGACATTTCTGTTATGATAACAATTGTCCGATCGTTTTGAACACAGGTCATCTGATCTCTTTGTCATTCTTCAATATATTTTGTGTATTACATTTTGTCTCTGTTGTTCACTTGACCTTTATCTGGTTTCCTGGTATGCCGAAACAGGCATCTGACATTTATTAACCCTTAATGCTATATCTTTAAGATTAATGCAATGTTACCATAAAATGATTCTCACAATATATGTGGGGTTTCTATAGTGTTCTATGTGTATTTTTCTCCAGGTATTCTGATTTTCTTCCCACATTACCAAAGACATGTTTGTTAAACTAACTGGCAATTCATGTGAGTGTGGGTTATGCTTGAGTTAATGGACTGGTAGCCTGTGCTGTGCTGCTCAAACAGGCTATTGCCAAATGTGACCCTGAATTCGATTAGATAGGTTTGAAAATGGTATGGCATTGTGTGTTGACTAAGTAGTTAGAGCATTTGCTTGATAACTAGAAAAATCTGAGTCATTTGCACAGTACATTTTCTTCATGATTGTTCAAAAACAGACTTAAATTATCCACTTGTAAATACTGATTTTCTACATGGCATGGTGGCAGGAGATTGAATTGCACTGCTAGCTTGAACACTGCCAATGTGATTGTACTACCATTTACCTCCCACATCACTCTACACTGGGCCAATTTAAGTAAATATTGGTGTATGTGAAAGAGCATCCTGTGATCGACTGGTGAGCCATCTTGGATTTTTTTTAAGAATCCTGGCATAGGATGTGGCATCTTGTGTCACTTTTGGAAATTAAGAGTTCATTAAGAAGATGGATGGGTTTACTTTGCTCCAACAAACAGCCATTGCAACTCAATGTTAAAATAAATGAGGAATAGCAACTCACAAAAAACCTGATACATCTTGTAATCAAAGTGGACAGCACATTTCAAAAGTCCAGGGTTCAAATGCCAGATTCATCACTGTCTATGTGGTGTTTGCACATATTTCTTATGTCATTGTGAATTTTTCCCTGTGTAAACTCAAATTCCAAAGATATTAATATGTTAAATTCTCACTCTACATGGACTCCTTTCCCGCGGATTCGCTTACCCACTGTTATACAAGTGTAACCCATTTTGCGACACCTGCAATCTAACTGTACCTATTCATGGAGAAGTTCCTCACTGAGAGCTGTGGGATGAAGCAAAGATGAACATCAGGGGGTTTGTATTCACAGCGATGTGCAGAAGAAAAAAATATTCAGAGAGGCCTATCATGCAGCATTGAAACATGAGATTGACAGGTCTGTGATGCCCATAGATGACCAGGGCTGCACATGCACTACAATGAATGGATCAACACATGTCTAACCAGGGCCAAGAGGCATAGGTAAGCTGTTCAAACCCATCTGTGATCTGTTTTTAAGGCCTGCAATTGTTCACCACGAACAAGAAATTCTCAGTAAACAATCCTCAGTCATACGCTCACATTGATTAAGTCCTTACCCTTTGTACAGTCTGCCCATCACTACGGATTGTATGGTTTAGTGTTGCCTTTAGATAAGCCTACTAGATGATTGAACTTGACTATAAAGGAGGTAAAAGTCATAACAAGATTTCCTTAGGTGAACCAGCAGAAGGATCTTTACCAAGAATGGAGTGCTGGTGCAATGTCTCCCCACACTGGTCCTCCCAATGTGTTGGCAGGATTAATGCTTCAGTAACCATGGTTTCTGTATTTTAATGTTTTTTTCAGGATCATAAGCCCCACAGATATTGAGAATTGACTCTAGAATGTGAATTGATAATTCCAAAGTAACTTTACATATTTATATGAGTGAGCCTTGCAAAGGAGTTGCGCAGCATAGCATCTGGGGAAGGTTCCAACCAGGATATGTGTAAATTTTATAGATATCATTAGAATGAGATTTTTGATTTCACTCAGTCCAGTCCATGAACACTACTTTGCACATAGTGTTGTTGGAAAAGACTTCACTCCCCCACAACCTTCTGCAGGAATAAGCAGGTTTTTAAAACAGATGAACGGACAAAGTAGTACAACATGTCTACTTGCAGCCTGCAAAGCCCCTAGACACTACAGCCCCAGGTAATGAACACACATTGTTAAAGAAAAATGATGCATCAAGATAACATTTAAAAGCAAAATCATTAAGTAGTAGCCATGGCCATTTTTTCCTAAACTCTCTAATCTAAATTGCGACATCATCTGAAATGATGTCAAGACTGCTATAGAAAGTTAAAATTTCAGTTCAAGAAAATCTCAGGGAACAGTGGAAAAGAATCTTTATGCTCTTCTTCAATCTGTGAAAAGCATAATGCAGTTCAGCTAAAAATTGTAAGTTGGGCACACATATCACATTTAAAACTGTCTAAAATACTATATCAGGACAAGATCCTGTAATTATTTTTACATAGTTTGGCTCTTTATTATTTTTATTCATTTTTTTAGATTTGATATTTTTATCACGTTTTCACCAACATTTTATTCTTTCCTTTGCTACCTTTTGCACCGTCATTTTACAGTAATTACAATCTCTTTTTTTGTGGCACCGCACTCTATGGCTGTCACGTCAACATCACAGTGTGTAAACTTCTTCAGTCATCTATCTAAAGCTGCAGTGCATGATATTTAGTGCCCAAGTTTTGGGTAAAATCTCAAGTTCTCTCGTAATTAGATAATGGAGGTGTCCATTGCTAGTTGGGACTCTTGCTGAAATTGTTTGAATGTTTTTTTTTTACTGGTTATTCCGAATTATGTTTTTTTTTGAAGTTCTGAATGTGAATTATGCATTTAAGTTTTTAAAACTAGCTGTGCCTACAGGTCTTAAACACCCACTTGGGGTTTGCAAAGAGGCACCTACAACCCTCTTAAAATATGAGAGATAAGTTTCTCTCATCTGATTAAACCAAGATTGAGCTGTTTGGCCTCAATTCTAAGCATCAAGTCTGCAATAAAGCTGGCACTGCTCATCACCTGCACAAATACTATTCCAACAGTTAAGAATAGTGGTGGCAGCATCATGCTGTGGGGTTGTTTTTCAGAGGCAGGCACTGAGAGAGTAGTCAGGGTCATTAGAAAGTTGAACAGAGTGAATTACAAAGATTTACTTAATAAAAACAAAGTCCAGACTGCTCCGGACCTTAGACTGGGCTGAATGTTCACTGTCCAACAGGACAATAACCCTAAGCACAAACCAAAGACAACACAGAAGTGGCTTAGGGACAACTCTGAAAATGTCCTTAAGTTGCCGCTGCCAGAGCCCAGACCTGAAGCCAATCAAAAATATCTGGAGAGACCTGAAAATAACTGTCTACGAAAAGTTTCTATTTAACCTGACAGAGTCTGAGAGGATCTGCAGAAAAGGATGGCAGAAAATCCCTAAATCCAGGTTTGTGAAGCTTGATGCGTCATATCCAAGAAGGCTCCAAGTTATAATTGCTGCCAGAGGTGCCTCAACCAAGTACTGAGCAAAGGCTCTGGATTCTCAGTGTGATATTTTAGCTGTTTTTTTACTTATAATAAATTGGCAAAACTTCCTAAAGTCCTGCTTTCACTTTGCCATTCTAGGGTATTGAGTGTTGTTTGATTAAGTAAAAAAGAATTTTAGCATAATGCTGCAACAAAACAAAATAAGTGAAAAGCGAAGGCACTGTATGCATGTTTTGTTTTCTTAAATACAATAAAAAAGTGCCGTATAAAACTTCCCAAACAACAAAATCAAGAGAAAAATATGAGAGTTGGTTTATCAATGTATTCCAACTCACCACTGTCAGGGATGCCAGGGGCAACGACCCGGCCGGAACGCCTTGAGGGACCAGAAGAGGGTCAATGCCCACCCTGGATCACGTGGGGGCTGCCTTTCTGGTTGCTTTGGGGGCCACGGGTAGAGGGCTTGGAAGCCCAACCCTGTAGGGACCCGTGGTCACCGCCAGGGGGCGCCCCAATGCCTTGGGGACCCTGGACCTCAGCACTTCCGCCACACCAGGAAGTGCTGGGGGGAAGAAGAGAAGGGACACCCGGAGAGCTTCCGGGAGAACAACTGGCATTTCCGCCACACTGGGGCGTGTCCAGGGAGGAATGCCGGGACACACCTGGAGCTCATCTGGGATAATATAAAAGGGGCCGTCTCCCGTCAGTCGAGGCTGCAGTCGGGTGGAAGCAGGACAAAGCAGGAGAGAGAGTGGAGGCGGCCCGAAGAGAAGGCATTGTGTGGCCAGGACTGTGTTTGGGGTTCGTGTGTGCACTTGATTATTGTAAATATTAGTTGTAAAATAAACGTGTGATGGTGGATTACAACATGTCTGCCTGTCTGTGTCCGGGCCGCGTCCACACCACATAGCCCATTAAAAAGTAGTATTGTTCTTATTCCATATGGACATAAAAACTCATTTAGTAGAGGGTTCCCATCGTAACACAGGTTGAAAACGAGTTAACATCTTCATTTTAGAATTAAATAATAACTCATAAGTGCTTACTTCACATGTTGCCCCTGAATCTACTACTTCACAACAATAACTCTGAACACCCAACTCAATTTTGGCTAAATTGTTTATTATTCATAATTAGTGTTGCAATTCAGAAATATACAGATGAGTGCCATTTAATTTTGACAAAGTTTATCTCCAATATCGAACTTTAAAAGTGTCTAAATGCAATAAAGTATTTGAAAGGGATGTCAAGGGGTAAAGCCTCAAAACCAAAGAGTAATGTGTCCATCTGCTGTTTCTATGATAAAGATGTGTCCTCCTCAAAAGAGGGTGATTATCCTCTGACTTGATTCCACCCTGTGATACACCAATGAAGGGCATTACTATTATCCCAGTGCCAGTCTGATGACCTGTGCCATAACAAAGTCAGAATCTCTAAAACAGAGACTGTGAACAGTATAACTGCACAAAGAATGATAGAATGGCTGTAGGCAGTCCACTTATGTGTTTGGGTAACATACATTGTGATACTTCAACTCTTCATAATTCTTCTTAGTAGGTTCTTTAGTTCTTTAATCTACATAGAATGATGCAGGGTCAATGGGAGCACCTTCAGATACAAGGTAGGAATCCACAGATGATAGAATGGAAGTATTTTAAAGATTGAGTATCCCTAACAGGGCATACTGTATATTGACAGCTACATGCATTTTGAATAAAACCAGAACCACTATTTGAATTACATGTAATGTAAACTGTATGGAAAATGCAATCCTATAAGGTTTTGCAGGGAAGCAAATCACAGTAATAGCTGTGTAGCTAATAGCAAGGATGCTCAAGGGAGGTCATGGTTAGAAGATGAACTCATGAAGTTTAAACTTTTTGGCCTCCAGGTCTGTGACCCTCCTTACATTAGTAGCTATACAGCATGTCAGGCTCCCAGTCTTTCATAACTAATGGAGGTCAGTCACATCAGTAGTGAATATGAATGACCCATCTGGACTGTAAATGCCTGGCAGTGCTACAGTATGGCTAAAATGTGAAATGCAAACAGGCAAAAGAATCAAATCAAATTAATGAAGTTGTCTGCTGACAATATGTATATATCGCAGTAGCATGTCACACCTCCTACAGCCTGTGTGTGGGCCTTACGCTAAAATTAGTTGTGAAATCAGACTGAAGCATGCCAAGGGATGAGAACTAGCTCCCACTGTGAATCATCACCCCTACACTCCTCAGCAAGTGCTGCCTCCATTTCACCTTACGTAGCTCTTTAAAGAATATTAGGACCAGACCTGTTAGCATTACCAATAACACAGAGGATCTGCACAAATGAAAAGAGCTGAAAGTGGCTTCTGAAAAGATGTCAGAAATATAAGGGTAGTGTGACTTTGGTGACATTTCTGCTTCTGTATCTGCTACTCTTAAGAAGATTCAACAGATAGATAGATAGATAGATAGATAGATAGATAGATAGATAGATAGATAGATAGATAGATAGATAGATAGAT
>JANRMT010062813.1:90709766-90725300 GCA_026402145.1 Polypterus bichir lapradei
TATCTATCTATCTATCTATCTATCTATCTATCTATCTATCTATCTATCTATCTATCTATCTATCTAAAATGTTTAAGAATAACCTTCATGTTTTTCATTTGGTATTTAGATATTACAGGTCATTCAGTCAAAAATCTCACATTGCTCGCTCTGCTGAGGTAAGCAGTACCACTTCGGTCGAGAGGGGACGCTGTTGCTAACTGTATCTTCTGTTTCATCCGCAGTTATGAAAACACGCCCAAGGAGGACACTTAGTCCCACCCACAGCAACCAGAGAAGGCTCCAGCCATTCTTTTCTGACACCAGAAAAGTTGGTGGTCCCAGGAAGGAGGTATCTCATTTTGCTTCAGTGAGAAAGGAGTTTCAGCTTGTTAGCCAGGGCCATCTTAACGCATGGGCAAGGGGCATGCTGGGCAGTTGCCCGGGGACCACCACACTAATCTATGTATGTTGTGACCTGCTGAGTGGTTGTGCAAGAGGGACCCCAGTGCATAGCTTTGCCCGGGGGCCTGTAATACTGTTAAGATGGCCCTGTTGTTAGCATCTATTAAATGCTAACAGGTTGAAAAAGCTGTTTTTATTTTGTGCTGTGCACACTTTTTCTACTATTTCCAGTTGCACTAATTAAACAGAGCAGCCAGGCTCGGGCCCCAGTACTTATTCCTGGCTTTATATAGTTTGCCCACCCAGTCAGAACATAAATGTTATAAATCTCATTTCAAATCCCATGTGCAAATGTATAAATGACTTTAATTTAAATGCAGGTAATAATCAAACTTGCCCTTATGAAAGCAGTAGAAAAGCAAAAGAGAATTTTGAAAAGGCAGAAGACCAGGGGCTAATATTCATTTATAAAGTATAAGAACCTTCACAAGACAAGGACAAAATGACTTGGGGTGCCATTCACCTCCCAACGTTTTTGTTCAGTTTGGCTCTCTATTCCAGACTTTTTAAGACATGGAGTCTATGCCAACTTCCTCCTGGGTCTTCAAATGTCTGGGGTCCTTTTAGAGACAATGTGTTTTTCAGCACATGTTTGCATTTTTTTGTTTGTTTTCAAACCATTTTTGTGAAGCTGCTAGCTGAGGATTTGCAACACCCTTAGTCTGGTGGTTTGCTATTTTGCTGCTGTCGACCTTGCTATCAGTAAGTGAGTTGTGACTTAGTCACAAATTTGACTGTGCGTCTACCAGTTTCCACCACAGAATAACAGACAAGTGTTGTGTGATTTTTCTAAGCAGAAGGTGTTACATTCACACCTGTTGATTTGCTCAATATTAACACATTACAATGCCTCAAAAATGTATTCACATTTTATTGTTATACATCATTGAATTACAGTGGATTTAATTTGGCTTTTTTACAACACAAAAAGACTCTTTAATGTAAAAGTGAAAACAGATCTCTGCAAAGTGGTATAAATTAATTAGAAATTAAAATGACACACCTCTAGTAAGTCCTAACTGGGGCAGCCAATTGGCTTTAGAAGTTACATAATTAGTTTAATGGTGGATCACCTGTCTGTAGTCATGGAGTTTTAGCTGACTGTAGTATAAAACCATCTGAACCTGGACAGTCTAACTTGTGGTAAGTCAGCATTGTGGAAAGTCAATACAAAAGAACACTCCGAGTAACTCCCTCAAAAGGTGATGGAAAAGCAACAGTCAGAGGATGGAAACAAAAGCATACCCATGTTACTGAATATCCCGTGGAGTCCAGTTAAATGGAGTATGGAATGGAAAGAGTGCTGTGGCACATCTATACATCTGCCTATAATGGGCCGTCGACAAAATACAAAAGTCAAGGAGGCCACGAAGAAGACTGAGAGAACTCCAAAGGAGTTACAGGCTTCAGTGGATGAGTTTGGGAAGACTGTGCATACAACAACTGAAGTTGTCGGCAGTCGCATCCTTATGGAGAATGACAAAGAAAAAAAACACTGTTAAAAATGCACATGCCATCTCGACTAGAGTTTATCAGAAGACACATAATAGACTCTGAAGTTAGCTGGAAGAAAGCGCTATGATCTGAGAAGACAAAAATTGAGCTTTTTGGCCGTTAGACTAAACAAATGTTTGGCAAAACTCAAACACTGCAGACTGCATATTATCAAAAACACACCAAGCCCACTGTGAAGTACAGTGATGGCAGCATCATGCTGTGGGGCTGCTTCTCTGCAGGAGGCCCTGAATGGCTTGCGAGTATGGAGGGTAAATGAATGCAGCAACAAACAGGGAAATCCTGGATGAAAACCTAATGCAGTCGACAAGAAATGTGTGTCTCGTGAGAAGATTTTTTTTTTTGTAATACAACAACCCCAAGCAAAAAGTCAAAGATTCACAGGAATAACTTAAAAACAACAATGTTAATGTCGAGGAGTGGCCGAGTCAGAGTCCAGATCTCCATCCATGGAACAACGCTTGGAAAAGGCTGTTCACTTATAATCCCCATGCAGCCTGACAGAGTTTGAGTAGTTTTGCAAAGAAGAATGGAGAAAAATTGCATGGTCCAGATGTTCAAAGCTGACAGAGATGTGTGCACACAGACTCAAGGCTGTCAGGGCTGCTAAAGGAGCAACTGCTAAATACTGACCTGAAGCAGGTAAGTACTGTGTTTCATATTTGTAATTAATTTGGACCCCTTTGCAGAGATTTGTTTTCACTTTTACATTAAAGAGTCTTTTCTGTTAATCAGTTTCAAAAAAGTCAAATTAAATCCACTATAATTCAATTGCAGAGGTGTTATCTCATTGGAGACTAAGACTCCTAAAAACTTTGTGTGGGAGCCACGTGGGAATTTTTAAATCTTTTTCTCCATTTTGAGGGTTTTTTGGGTTTTTTTCACCTACACAGGAGCAAAAGCATCTGAGTGTTTGGGGGAGCATTTGGAAAAGTTACTTGTTACTTGTGCTTGTACTTTTTATTTGTATTCAAACTAGGGTTGTCAAGGCAGGGTAGTAAGCAGCAGTAGCTGACAGCGGCATCTCTGTAAGCATCGTAGTAGTAACAGAAACAACATTTCCTTACTGGGAAAAAAGGCAATAGCTGACCTCAAAGTGGTAAAGAGAAAGGCTATGCGGTATATAGGCAGGTGTCTAGCATTAAGGCGCTGATCAGGCACAAGCGATTTTAGGAGCAGACAAAACAGTAAGAAATTAACTAGCAGTGGAGATTCAGTATAAGAGTTTTTACTAGATTGAACAGTTCTTAGCGGTCAGGAAAGTAGAGCATTTAAGAGGGCAGCAGTGTAAAGGTTCATTAATATAAAGGAAAACAAGCGGTGGGAGTTGTGAGTTTTAAAGTAGGGAATGCAAAGTTAGGAGAGCAGACAAAGAAAAAAGTTAACTTCATAAAATGACAAAGAGCATGTAGGTGAGGGTGTGAATATTACAGGAGCTGAAGCGGTTAGAAGGTGTATAACAACTGTAGTAGCAGTTCCTTAATTTAACTGTTTTTGGGTTAAATTTTTATTTTAGTTTTAACATTTAAGTTAAAATTATGCAATTAAAAAAAAGTTTAAAAACAAGCAGTTTTAGTAATCCAAAGTCAAATTTTAATAATGAGACCAGTGCAAGACAAGTCATATTGGATGTTGGATTTTTTAGAGGATGGCCTGGATGAGTCAGTCTTCAATTAGGGCAACATCTGCAAGAGATGCCAGCTGATTCAATACCTCGAGCTCAGGTCAATGAACTGAAGGAGGAGTTAGCTGGCCTGCATTGTATTGGGGCATTGGTAGGCCTGGCCCACATGTCCTTTAGAGAGATAGTGTGCACCCCTAAGGTGGTGCTGAAGGAAATTCCAGGCCAGACAGACAGTGATACTGTGAGTCACAGTCTCAAAGCGCAAGGTAAAGGTTGCACCCTGTTCAGGAGCTTCAACCCCAAAACTGGTAGTGTCAAACCATTTTCATATACTGGCAGAGCTGGATGGTGTCTCTGAAGATTATGAAGTTGTAGGCAGGCATGATGAGCCCCAACTGGCCACTTCAAAACCAGTTTCCAGCAAAGAGAGAGGTAGTGATATCTGGGAATTCAATCATTAAGGTGGTTCAAGTGCAGGCTTGGTCCAGAGACAGAGAGTCTCATGCAATGTGTTGCCTTCTGGGTGCACAGGTGGGAGGCTTTAAAGCACATGTATACAGATGAGGATGACTGGCTTCTAAGTCAATTTAGATTTCCTGGAGCTATCCTCTTGGAGCTCTGTGATGTTAGAATACTAGGATGTATACTTGATATCATTTTTTAGATGAAATGCATTCAAGTATGTATATTACATTATACAGATAAATTGTTAATTTCATTTAAATAATGTAATAATTAAATATGTGGGGGCGCGGTAGTGCAGCAGTAGTGATGAATGGCATCCTGTTCAGGGATTGTTCCTGCCTCGTGTTGTATGCTTGCTGGGACTGGCGTGACCCTGAATGGATAGATGGATGGAATAGTTAAGCATGCATTATGAAGATTTTTCAATGTTTCTTAAAAGTTTTGAAGAATTGGAGTTCTGAACTTAAAACTGGTTTTACATTTATTACAGAGCCCATTGTGTAGTGATTAGTTATGTGGAGAATGACAATGGAAGGACAGAAATTGGGGGTTTGTACTGCTGCAATAAATTATTTCCTTGAGGGCCACGCAACTCCAAGCAAGCATCTTGCAGGAGGCAAGAACAATCCCTGGAAGGGGCACCAGCTCATCACTATCACTGCGCCACTGTGCCCCCATGTTTAATACATGCTTTATTGCATTTCATCATGAGAATGTTATCAAGTATACATCTTTGTATTCTAAAATGTTCAGAGAGCTGTAATATCATGAATGTAATGTATTCTGTGTGGAGATCAGTGCCTATGCGCTCCTGTCTATGAAAGGGAAAACCTGTTTAAGAAGCACATGGTGATTCACACATATAGAACACATAGAATATGAAGCAAAACCGATGTTTTATACTATTTGAAACTGGAAAAAATCAAATACTCAGAGGATCTGTACAGATTTTTTTCAAAACATGGCAGGATCTAATCAGTAATATTTTAGAATAAGCTCTTAAAGCACAGAGGAAGCAATTATTTCTGTATTTTTTTTTCTTCTCCATTCATCTCTATTGGCTTATCAAACTCAGCAATTTAGCCTTATGTTTTATTCTGTTGGCCTTGCCTCTCAATCCTACTTTTTGTAAAAATTGATTGATTAGTATGGAATGATTGCAATAAAATTAATAAAATTTCAAAAAAAAAAAAAAAAAAAGAATATGAAGCATTTAACATGCTACTTTAGTTACCATGGCATTTGAGAAACTCTTATATATTAAGCATTGATTTTAGGATGAAGATTCCGACATTCTTCTTTATAGACAAAATAAACTACAAGATTAAAGTGGATATTTTGAGATTAAAGCCTACATTTTGACCTTTTTTCTTCATTGTGTCCCTATTTTTCTTTTCTCTGTACCATAATACGCTTCTATATGACACTCAGATGATGGACGACTTGCCTTTTCACTGCAACTTTGATATCTGGCCATATCTTTTTTAATTTGGGCGCTGTGCGACTTTCTGAACTTGAATTTTCAAATGTCTTTATCACTCTGTATCTCTCGATCAACTTCCTTTTGTTGTTTATGACACTGCTTAAGCCAAGAAATAGTACGTTTTCCTTGCCTCCACTTCGCATTCGCTGAAATTCTTCTTTTTTGCTCTGGCTTTTGCCATTGTCTTTTCACAAAATGATGAACTTAAGGGGCTATTTATATTTATTTGCATATTCAAAGGGGGGTTATATCTTTGGAGGAGTCAGGGTGGGGTGGCAGGTGCATGCATGTCCTTTACATTTCATGCTGAGTGAGATTTATGGAGCGAAAGTGCACGGAAGTTGGCTTATGCGCAGTTTTGCGCAACTGAATTTTTTTGTGCATACGCACATTTCCTCTTTTGTCCATACGCCTTGTTTAAGTGTGAATTCTATGCACGGCATTATACATGAGGCCCCAGGACCAGTTATTTATCTTCAAGGTCTTAAGGAGGATAGAGAGTACAAATTTAAACCTTTGACACATATTTTTAGGAAGTCACTGTGCATTGGGGAAATTCCGAAGGACTGTAAAATGGAAAAAAATTATCCTGTAATATGAAAGGGGTGACTGGGCAGATCAAAGCAACTATGGGCCAGTAAGCTTAACATGCATCACAGGTAAATTAATGAAAGGAATTAAGGATAGGATTGAGCAACACAAGGCAAAAAACATTAGTTTTACTGAACATCCACCCTGGGTTCAGAAGAGGGAGGTCATGTTTTACTAACATGCTGTGATTCTATGAGGAAACAACAAAAGGATATGATCAAAGTGGAGCATATGATATTATTTGTCTTGACTTGCATTAAGCATTTGATAAGGTGCCACATGAGAGGTTGGATATCAAACTAAAGTAAGTGGGAGTTCAGGGTGATTTTTGTAGATAGGTGCAGTACTGGCTCAGACACAGGAAACAGAGGATGATGGTGCAAGAAACCTAATCAGAACTGGCTGATTTTAAGAGTGGTGTTCCACAGGAGTCAGTGCAAGGGCCAATGCTATTTTTAATATATATATATATATATATATTTATATATATACAGTAATCCCTTGCTATATCGCGCTTCGACTTTCGCGGCTTCACTCTATCGCGGATTTTATATGAAAGCATAACTAAATATATAACGCGGATTTTTCGCTGTTTCGCGGGTTCTGCGGACAATGTGTCTTTTTACTTCCTGTATATGCTTCCTAAGTTGGTTTGCCCAGTTGATTTCATACAAGGGACGCTATTGGCGGATGGCTGAGAAGCTAACCAATCAGAGCACACAGTTAAGTTCTCCTGACTTAGAAGCTAACCAATCAGAGCACGCAGTTGAGCTCCTGCGTGCTGAATGCAGTGTTAACCAGGAAGTCTCATCTCACTCATTCAGCATCAACGTGTTTCGCTGTGTAAAGAGTTGTGCTCTTTAGTGTTTATCTTTGTGCATAGTCAAGCCCTTCATTATGGCTCCAAAACAATCTGCTACTGCTTCAGGGGCCGTGCCCAAGCGCAAGAAGAAGATGTTAACGATTGCCGAAAAGGTAAACGATTTGGATTTGTTGAAGGCTACGATTCTTTTTATTTAAAAAGTAGGAAAGGAATATAAGATCTATGGCTGCAGTGTCCTTTTAACCAGGGTGCAAAACGAGTTGTAAGTGGATGTAATAAGGCAGTAGTCTGGATGGAATCTGCTTTAGGGATTTGGATTGAAGACTGCCAGAAGAAGAACAACAGCAGTGCTACACAATCGCCTGAAGTGGCTCCTTTACAAGGGCTGTAACGCTCTCCTTTGTTGTGCAGTAAAATTAAACTCATATCGGACAAGTCATCGTGTCATTGTTGGTGAGTAACTATAATTAATTTTCTTCTTACAGTGCTTAGTACATGTACGTACGTTTAGTGTCACTATACACACATTTACTGTATACTATTTTCTTGCATTGTACGTATTTATTGCTGGTGGCCTGTCTATCGTAATGGCTGTAACATATGTGATATCGGAGACACTCAATATCTTTAAAATAATATTTAGGTTTTACTGTATATAAACAGTGTGTTTATATACATAATTTCAATGAATCTTACCTAATATCTAAGAGAATACAAAGGGATTATGCTGTATAACTCTGCGGGGAATATTTATAAACAGTGCAGGAGAGTTTATAAGGGCTTAAAATATACAAAAATAACCATACAAACATATAGTTTCTACTTCGCGGATTTTCACCTATCGCGGGGGGGTCTGGAACGCAACCCCCGCGATCGAGGAGGGATTACTGTATATATATATATATATATATATATATATACAGTATATATAAATGATTTGGATAGGAATATAGGTAACAAGCTGGTTAAGTTTGCAGATGATACAAAAGCAAGGTGGATTGGCAGATAATCGAGAATTCACTGAATCATTACAGAGGGACTTGGAGAGTATACAAGCTTAGACAGCCTGGCAGATTAAATTTATAGTAAGTAAATGTAAAGTGTTACATGTAGGAAGTAAAAATGTTAAGTTTATATACATAACTGGAGGTCTGAAAATCAAAAGTACACCTTATGAGAAGGATTTAGAAGTCACAGTAGATTCTACGCTATCAACTTCCAGAAAGTGCTCTGAAGTCATTAAGAAGGCTAACAGAATGCAGAATATCTGGAATACTGTGCACAGTTTTACTCTCTGGGTTGTGTTCTTTTTAATTCATTCCCAATTAATAGCCCTTTGACCACATTCTTGAGCTTCTTTCTAAATGTATTACAGTATATTAGAAATATGTACTTTATTTATTATCATTGTCCTGTTTCAGTTTCTACATTCTCCCAGCGTCTGTGACTTTTTTCCCCTCATCCCAAACCATAGATTAGGTCCACAAGGGATTCCAGATTGGCCCTGTATGAGGGAGCACTGCAAAGGACTGTTACCTTTGTTTATAAAACTTGCATACGCACAAAAAGGGTTTGAAATATGCATAAACAACTTTCCATGGAAAGGATGGGATTTATAAAAGAAAACTTCACAGGGGAACATGCCTATGTTTACAGCAGCTCTGACCCATGTGTACTGAACATTTTTGAAAAAATGGGAAATGACGACATCCTACATCAAAGAGCAAAGGCAGCCACACATGATGACTCACACATACTGTATAATAATTCATATTTCTTGGCCATTTTTATAATGTGCGTTGACATGACAAACATCTTACACCTCATAAACAATGAATATTATGCATTGACTGCATTTTAGCTCTCTTTTAAAAGGTTTAATGCTGTTTCTGTACTGAATAACTTTTATGTTTTTTTTGCCAGTTTATATTGGCTACCTGTTGTCACTTCTCCAGAAACTGGCTGACAGGTTATGATTATCTCAGCCAAGTTTCACTCCATCAAGTCTACTGTGATGGAAGCGATTAACTGACTGCCGAGGCACTACAGTCAGTTTTCGTATGGTGTGGGTGCACATACATAAAACATAACATGTTTTTGCCAACATAAAAAGGCAATTTGCAGCAGTGTCTGATTCTCCTAACATAATCTGAGCACTTTACTGCACTCACATTAAGGGCATCTAGATGTAATGAAGCTGATTTTGTTAATCATAAGCTGTTACATTCCATTAATGTATAAGTCCTCCAAGATGAGATTGACGAATGTCATGTCTCCATGAGCTAGGTCAACACGTGATTCATTTATTTTAAAACAAAGTGGCTTTGACAGACATGATGGTGCTGAAAGTGGTGAAGCTGAATGTTGTGGCTGGCTTGATAGTAAGGCAACTGGCTGAACCCTCAGTGTTTCATATTGAATGTACTATTCATTGTAACAGCAATCACATCACCTTACACCATAATACTGTCCATGATCTTGTGCTTTCAGTTGCAGAGCACAGCCAGATGCTCTAGAATGCAGGAGGCAGAGTTTGACATGCCAGGAGGGAGCTGTTCTACTAGTCAATGACGTTCTGCAGCATTGTGATGGCATATATATGAGGTTCATTAGCATTTCCATATATGGATGTTACAGGGCAGCAATCGAGAAGCATTCACGTATGCATATTTACAAGGTGATTGTGATTTATAAATGGTAAATTGTGTAGAAATGTGTGAATGGCAACTTTTAAAAACCTGATTTATTTTTTACCATATGCATTTTCCTGTGCTTTTGGCATTGTGGGAAAAGGCGCTATATAGGCACCAACCCGACACAGACTCACAGCGGAGACACAGGTAAAATGAACAAAAAAACTTTATTTTCTTCAGCCGTGGGACATGTCTTCCCCGTGTCCCACTGGCCCTACACAGTCCTAAAAACACACACAAAAGGAAAAACACCACAAACATTACTCGTCTTTCTCCTCCACTCCTCCTAGGAAACTTTGTCCTCCTCCTCCCGACTCTGGCGCATCAAGTAGTGGCTGCAGGCTCCTTTTATAGCCCACCCAGAAGTGCTTCAGGTGATAATTAACCTAATTAAGGCTGCACTTCTGGGAGTGGCTGCGTTACAGCCCACACGGGCTCAGGAAGCCATGCAGCTCCCCCTGGCAGTGGCCATGGAACCCAACAGGGATGAGCTCCGGTGTTCCACAATTGTGGCCCCGATGCAACCCAGGGGGGCTGCCACCAAGTGTTCTGGGGAACGTAGTGTGCATCCCATGGCTGCTTCCCTGGATCCAGTGTCAAAGGGGTGTCCAGGCTAGGCATGGGTCCTGGCCATCCGCCACAGTGCCCCTCCCTCAGCTGAGCCCCATGGGACAAGACCTGGCCACGGCGGTCGCACTCGTAGCAACGCTGCTTTCCTCTGGTGCGATCCCTGCTGGACCGAAAAGAGGAGGCAAACCCCTGCCCCGATGTCTGCCCAGCTGAGGGTGGCTGGTGGTTCAGCGCAGCCCTCCACTACCTCTGAGCAGACGGGCTCACGCTGTACACTGTTTGGAGTCCCCGTCTTCTTTTCCTGGGGTCTCCTCTTGTTCTGAGTCCCCTTATGGGAAGAAGGGAGACCCCATGCTGTCTGCGCCCCTTTAGACGCCCGCGAGACTGGTGCTGGCATGCAGGCTGAGGCAGTTTGGCAGCCAGCAGTTCTCAACCGGCTGCTACCACGCACCTCAGTGAGCCCTGTCCCTGCCATGCGATCGGTCATCACGGCAAATTCTTGTGTCGGAGATGCGGCTACTCAGCATGCGGAACCAGTCAATACCGCAGCCCTTTCACTCAGCCCTCCCTCATTATCTACGGTATCGATAATCACTCACCTGTACTGTTGTGTCAGTCCGGCTGAAGAATCCAGCGCCACACCGCCTTATCCATTGAGCTATAGCCCCCAGGGGCTTGCCGAACTTCCTCTCCAGCCACTCCAGCATCTCGTAGAGCAGTCCCAGGGCCTGAAACAAAGACTGTAAGGGTTGGAGGACTTTCTCAAGCAGTGTCGTGGGGCGTGCTCTCCACACAGCTGTGTAGTGTGCGTGCCTTGCACTGCTGTGCCGCATTGCCACACAAAAAAAAATATGCAAGTTCGTGCCTCAAGGACGGTCAGGAATTCTGCTGACTATGCCAGTGTGGGATAAGGCGCTATATAGGCACCGACCCAACAGACTCACAGCAGAGACACAGGTAAAATGAACAAAAACACTTTATTTTCTTCATTTGTGGGACACATCTTTCCCATGTCCCATTGACCCTACACAGTCCCCAAAAACACACACAAAAGAAAAACGCCTCAAAAATCACTCGTCTTTCTCCTCCACTCCTCCTAGACAGCTTTTTCCTACTCTTCCCGACACTGGCACCTCGAGTAGTGGCTGCAGGCTCCTCTTATAGCCCACCTGGAAGTGCTTCAGGTGATAATTAACCTAATTAAGGCTGCACTTCTGGGTGCACTTCTCCACTGTGACCCAAAATCCGATTATGTGTGTCTCACAATGTTAAGTATGTGATACATGTTGTTAAATGGATGTATGTAATTTTAGATATGCACTGTAATCATAATATGGTCCACTTTTTCTGTATGTTTTCTATCGAGCATTTTATACTAAAGTAAACTTCTCATAATAGTGTAACCTTGCTTCCACAATACTGTAGATGGTTTTTCTGGCTATATAATGCAGTCTGTCAAAAAAATCACTGAGACTTTTTCCATAAGGTAGATTTACTTTAAAAGGTTGCCCTTTTACTTTAACTATCTGTGTAGTGTTTGGTCTTTCATCCCGTGTTCTTAAAAATGAACAGACATAAGGAGACAAAAGAACCTAAATAGTTAAATGGTGGTTTGAATAAGAGGAGCAAGAGCAAGAAGCTTAACATCAGAACACCATAGCCCTCACACTAATTTATCCAGTAAAATCGCCATCATCAGAGTGCCATTAGAAAAACCCTGTAATGACAAAGTGAAAAAAAGGATTTTAGATTTTTTTCTTAATGTATTAAATATAATAAAACAAAATATCACATTGACACAAGTATTCAGATCTTCTTCCCAGTACTTAGTTCAAGTACCTTTTACAACGATTACAGCCTGGAGTCTTCTAGGTCATGAAGCAACAAGCTTTGCACATCTGGATTTGAGGATTTCAAGGACGGAATGATGGATGGACGGAGACCGCCGGCAGACAGCTATTTTCAAGTCCCTCCAGAGACGTTCGATTGAGTTAAAGTCTAAGCTCTGACTGGGCCACTCATGGACACTCTCAGACTTGTCCCCAAGCCACTGCTTGGTTTTTAGGGTCATTGTTTTGTTAAAATGCAAACCTTCAGTCCAGTTTGAAGTTCAGAGAGCTCTGGTTTTCATTAAGGATACCTCTGTACTTTTCTCCATTCAGCTTTCCCTCATCTCTGTCTAGTCTCCCAGTTCCTGCATCTGAAAACAACCCCACAGAATGACATTGCCAGCAATGTACATCACTGTTGGGATGGTATTGCACAGGTGATGAGCGGTGCCTGGTTTCTCCCAGACATTGTCCAAACAGTTCAAAATGTATTTAATAAGACCACAGAATCTTGCTTCTGGTAGACTGAGAGAGTTTTACGTGCCTTTTTGAAAACTCCAAGTGGGCTTTCATGCATTATCTGGCCACTTTGCTATTAAACCCAGTATAGTGGAGTGTTCTATTGTCATTTGTTGTTTTTCCTGTCTCCACACAGACTCTCCTGAGCTAAGCCAGAGTGACCATTGGGTTGTTGGTCACCTCCCTCACCATTGGGTTGTTGGTCACCTCATTTACCCTACATTGATCAGTTTGACCAAACATCCAGCTCTAGGAAGAATAGTGGTTATTCCAAGTGTATTCCATTTACATATTATAGTGACCACTGTGCTCTTGGAAACCTTCAATGTTGCAGAAATTTCTTGTAGTCTTCTCCAGATCTGTGCCTCAACACAATCTTGTCTCTAAGCCCTGCAGACAATTCCTTCAACCTCCTGGTTTGTTTTTTGCTAAGATACACATTGTCAGCTGTAGGACCGTCTAAGTCTACAATAGCATATACGTCACTCTGGAGATAAAATACAATACAACTTATTATTTTTTTTATTCCTAATCATGTGCAATCAATTAAATTGACCACACGTAGACTTCAAACTAGGTGTTGAAACATCTCCACGATAACTAACAGAGTCAACTTTCAAGTGTCATAGCAAAGGGTCAGAATGCTTGTGACAATGTCATATTTCAGTTTTTTGTATTTTTAATAGGTTTGCAAAATTTGCTAAAATCTTGTTTTCACTTTATCATGCTGGGGTATTGAGTATAGTTTAATGGAAGAAAAAATTAATTTAAACAATTTTAGCCTAAGGCGGTAACATAACAAAATGTAAAAAAGTGAAGTGACTGAAGCCAGGGTGGGTATTCTGAAGTTTTTAATCCTTAGTGTGTGGAGTTTGAGATTAGCAGTGTCTTTAGGGACATTGTGCAATGGATCTAACTGGTCATTTCGGAGAAATGCTTGTTGAATTTGGTCAAATCATTTTTTAAGAAGACCATTGAAGGGTTAATTAGTGCAATCCTAGAAGATTCTGACTCTAAGAGTGAGACGCTATGTCCCGCTCTGAAGATGGAATCACAAATGATAAAAAGGAAAAGCAGAAGTACAGCAGGACAGACTTGGCAAGGGAGCCCATGGCCTTCTTTATCAGGTGGGTGTGCTTTTTGATTTTGACAAACGTAGCATTTTACAAACAACAGAACGTTTCTCACATTTCATTAAAGTGACTCATCTGAAACAACAGACTTAATTATAAAAAGAAAAGGTTGGGGAGGGCTAGCAAGAAAAAAAAACCTGAAATTGCAGTAGGCGCTCCCACTGAGTGGCACGATGTGCTGATTGGTCACTGGCAGAAAGATAGAATTAAAAAAAGACCTGATGTGGCAATATTTGTACTTTTCTGGAGGCTGAATACATGACATTTAAAATAAGGAGCGCAAACATTTATGTTTGAACAGCAGCTCAAGAGAATCTGTGATACACATTACATTCTCTTACAAATGTCAGCAGAGTGAGTGTGAAAAGTGGGAACTGGAGGTTCTTATCATCACCCAAGGATGATTAGATAAGAAACAGATGAAAGGGAGAGTGAAAAAAGAGATTATTTTGTGAGGAAAACTGAAAACCTTTGACAAAATACCTGTAAATGAAGTGTGCTTTCTCTAAATATAGATACATTAAGAATGTAAAGTTTGCTAATGACAGGAAAAAAATAACTTCCTTTAGTTCACCAATAGCAATGCTCGCTGAGTATCTCATCTTGATAAAGTCAACTGTGTCTGCTTCAATAACATACACATTGACACAATTAGCAAAAAGCTAAAGAAACGAGCTTAATGAACTGAATAGTCTCCTCTCACTTGTCAAGTTTCTAATGTTCTTATGTTCGCTTTAAGTCTTTCAGACTTGAACCCAGGTCTTGTGTATTTTCAAATTGTATCCCTGTGTGTTTAGCTGTTACAGTTATTCATATAAACAGATATATTTGGAGCCTTTTCATTTATCATACTATTACTTTATAATTTTTCATGGTTTCACTTTAGAATGTGCTGATGGGATTTTCCTCTGTTATCCTTCCATATATGCTTGAGTACCCGCTATGAAGGAGTGAATTCCAATCCTGGGTTGGTCCTTGTCATCCTGCTGTTGCTGCTACAATAGGATGCACCTTCCTATGGCTCTGATAAGGAATAATGCGCAAACAAAATCAATTGGTGTATCTATTAGGATGCTGCTCCTACAGGGATGAACATGAAAAAGTCACCTGGTCGGTCTTAGAGGCAATGTCATTAAGAACGTCCTTAGTGATAAAAGAATACAAATATGATTAAAAATAAGAAATACTATATTACACTTGGAGGGTTTTAGCTATTTTATGTTACTGGAGATAGTTATTAAAGAATTATTTTAAAGGCTGTGCTGAGAATGGTTTCCATCAGTTCTGATGCAAAGAACTGTGCCCTGTAAGATGTTGACCTCAGTCTGCGTTTTGTGATAATCGTTGTATTGACTATTGACGATTTCCGTCTGTATGATCAGCCATGTTGGTAAAATCCTCTAGGGCAGTGAGTCTTAAACTTTTTTTTTTTTTGCAACCCAATTTCGACTTTTTTATGTCTTCGTGACCCATAATCACCGTCAACAGTCATCCCCACTGAAGAATCACAGACAAAAGTCATGGCAAAGCGGTAGCATTCGCTTAACATACAGCAAACCATTGCAAGACACTCCACAAACCATACTCCAGTCTTTTCCAGTGATTACAATTGTGAATCACGACTCTGCTCAACCCAAAATCAGATAATATGTGACCAAAAATGGGTCACAATCCATAGTGTAAGTACAAATGCTTTAGGGCAAGGGTCCTCAATCACGGTCCTGGAGAGCCGCAGTGGCTGCAGGTTTTTGCTCCAACCCAGTTGCTTAATAAAAAGCACTTATTGCTAAAGTAACATTTCTGCTTCACTTTAGTGATTTTGAGCCCTTATTGCTTAATTTTGTC
>JANRMT010062813.1:90735300-90753070 GCA_026402145.1 Polypterus bichir lapradei
GTAACATGATTGTTAATGTAATTCTCGTAGGCTTATTTTAGTATTGAGAGTGAATCTGATGATTGTAGAGTTTAATTTATAATTGTAAATGCTGTGTATATGAAATGCACATTTTTAGGATGTAAAGGTCTCTTTGTAAACGACGTTTGCAGTTCTGCCCTCGGACTGTAAAATGACCAAGCTGTCTGCTGAGCTTACTCTTGACCATGTAACGTACAGTTGGCCATGTGAGAAGCAATCTTGTGTCAAGTCAATGCCGACCTTTTTTAGAGTCTGGCCCTGTGACTTATTTATTGTCATAGCAAAGCAGACCCTTACTGGAAATTGGAGGCGTTTGAATTGGAATGGGAGGTTAGAGGGTATGAGACATTTATAAACATCGAAGTGTCCACTACCCAAATCACTACCCGTGAATCTAAGATGTTTAACAGGCATTCCCGGTTGTCCAAAGTTGTAAAATATTTCCCCATTTCTATACACTTGAAAGTGGCAACAAAGCAATTCCGCGGCAGCTATCAGTTCACATGTAGAACCATAGGTTGAGAGTTTAAGCACTTCACTGCTATAATGGTCCTATGTAGTATAATTGTCTCCTGTACCATCATCAGTCCACACTTTGAACCTGTCCCAGTTATTCAGTACATAAGACACAATGTCTCTGCGGATATCAAGGCTGAGAATGATATGGCCATGCAATAAGGAAGAGAGAGAATGGAAGAGGCAGGCACAATCTCGGGGCATGGAAACCACTGGGTACAGGTCGGTGAAATTGTGAAATTATTTGGGGTAAACTTGCACCCGTTGAGAAAGAAAGTACGAAGGAAGGTGAGAAGCAGTGGAGCAGGGAATGAAAAGACGAAGTCAGCACCAGGAAGACATACATAAGCAAGTAAGGAAAGCCCAACAATGACAGGCTTGAAGCAGTGGAGTAAAAGAAAAGGCAACAGTCACGAGGAGGGAGATGTGACAAAGTAAGGAAACCCAACAATGTCAGCCTTGAAGCGGTGGAGTAATGAAAAGCCAGGAGTCACCAGCAGGAAGACGTGAAGGAAGGCAAACAATAACAAGCTTGAAGCAATAGAGTAAAGAAGAAGGGAGCAGTGAGCACAATGAACAGCTGAGGAAAGTAAGGTAGCGAGTGAGGAGGCACATGAGTGCAGGATGTTATTAATGTATATAGGCAGTGAGCCAATCACATGGTAGGTGCACGGACAGCGGCCGTGCGGAAAACAGAAGGGGAACCGGGGGTGGCCCTTGTGCATCTCTGCCGTGAAATAAATAAATAAAAACTGTGAAGAGCAAGACACTATAACAGCAGAAACACACAACCCCAAACAGCAACCAACCCCAAATGAAACAGTAGTCCCTCACTAGGTACACTGACCCAAACTTCACCATATGACCCATTTAGAGTCATTAACCAATCTAATATACATGTCTCTGTGATGCTGGAAGAAATCCAAAGTATCAAGAGAAACACCAATTCACACAGTAAAACTGTACACAGGCAGAGACTAAGCCGATTTACACCCAGTCTCCTGGAGCTTTAAGAAACAGTGCTATCCATTACACCACCATTAAGCTTATAAAAGGGATTTTATATACTGTATTATTGTAATGCTTTGCTAATTTGATTTATTATTGCAATCCTTTGTTAAATGAGAACTCAATAAGGGATTTTTTTCTGAGCCTATTGTACCTTAATTTTCCTATGGAGGCCTGCAGAGAGCTAAAGCCTGACTTGGCAATTAAAGGCGTAGGACAAGAAGCAGTCCTGGATAAGACCCATTGTGTTGACAAACAAACCCACACTTCCATCCGGCCATCCATTTTCTTAACCCGCTTATACAGGGCAGGGCACAGTCACAGGGCAGCTAGAGCCTATGCCAGCAACCATCATGTGCAAAGCAGGATAAACATCTAGACAGGGTACCAGTCCATCATAGGATGAAGACACATATCAGGGTAAATTTAGCAATACCAATTCACCTGACCAGCATGTCTTTGGACTATGGGAGGAAACCAAATCACCCAATGGAAACCCTCACAGACACTTGGAGGACATGCAAACTGCAAGTAGGAAACACCAAGGATGTAAACCCCAGTCTCCTTGTTGTGAGGCAGTAGCGCTACCACTGCACCACCGTGCTGTCTATGAAACCCACACTTGCCATGTCAGTTACTTATCAATCTAATAAGCATATGTTTGTGATTTGGTAAAAAAAGGTTTACCCAAGGGAAATAATAAAACTGACAAATAATAAAAACATGAAGTGAAACAGAAATTTGACCTGAACATGTATTTTGTAGAAAACCAAACCTCTACGGCCTCATTGTTCTTTTTTAATATAAACAGTTGTCAGGCTGAGTTGAAACTGACCCACCTGCCTGAACCTTGACATTCCACCATTGCACAGACAAAAAAACTATCAAGACAAGCATCCAAGACCACAGTGAAAACATATAAAATGAAACAGCAAGTATTGATCCAAGATCAGACTCAATAAGGGTGATTTTCTATCTGCTGCAAGGTCATGATTTAGAGACAGTTCATTGACCAAATGATCTGTAGTTGGGGTGAATGAATACAACTGTGATAGCCATCACACTAATGGAAAGTTAACCATGCAGAAGTGAATCAAACAATAATATCATCATTATTGATGTTAAGTAACAACATGCATTTAGAGCATTGCATATTTGATCAACTTTCAGAACTATCAAAACATAATGCATGCATTAAGATGGACTCAGACAGATCAACCTGTAGGTTTACCCTCGTCTACTAGAATGCATTCCTTCATAATGAGGCCTAGTGTCTGGGTATTGGAGTCTTATACAGATATCTCACCGTGCATGACAGTAAAAAGTATGGAAGGACCTTAACAATTTCATATCAGAAGAAGAAAGGAAAGCAAAATTATAAGAACAGCAGCCACAGTCTTGACATCTTCAAAGTTTAATAATACACAAATGCCAGAACCAGAACTACACTTCAAGAACATAAAAACAATCACAATGTGTGTAAATAAAGGAAACCAAACCCTATAGCCATGGAGTCCCTTCCCAATTGCCACCCACAATGTACCATAATAATCCCTCACTTTTCTTCCCAATCTCTCTCTTATACTCTTTAAAAAGGCCTCTCTTCAATCCACCAGTTGACTCTTGGCCAAACTCAAGTTGGTGGAACACTACATATGTCTTCTAGCCATGTCAAACTCAGTGACTGCAGTTGGGAAATCTCACTGCCCTGAAAATGCCAGATTAAATGACTAGAAAACAGAGAAGGTAAAAAATTATACGACACAGGGACCACATTTTAGCACAGCCTCAAATTCCAAAGTATCACAGTTTGCTGCCTTTCAAGAGCCAACTAATGCGCTACCTGGCAGTGTCAGTGCCTGTACAGAGGCTTTCCAGGTATGACATGTTCAGCTGCAATCTTTTTCCTTTTTTCATTCTGTCATGGAACGACAAACATGAGACATCAGACAGGTAAGCTTCTATTCTATTTGCAGAGTGCTTTTCATCTTACCTTGCAGCTGCATTGTATGTATTAAACTTCTGGATGAGCACTCATTGGTTGTTAGATCTCACATGCACACAAGCCCTCACCTATAACTTAAGATAAAACATAGTGAGTCACAATCCAATCTGATTGTGCCACTGGTGGTGTCACTCTACACAATTGGTAGTCAAAAATTACCGCTGACTTGCTAAGATTATATAAATGAATTGAAAAATTGCTGGAAAACTCCTATAGTATATTAAGGGCTTTACCTTCAATAAGTCCCTGGTTGCAAGGTAGATCTAAACACCTTCTAAAAGAAAAGTACACTGTAAATTATTTCTGGGATCAGGAGTGGTCCCTTAAAGTTTTGGGGTAACTAAATCATAGCAGCCACTGCCCCCCTAAGCCTTCTGCAGACCTCAAAGTTTAAAGCTTCTTGAATAGCTTCTGTGCTGTGTCATTTTAAAGAAGTTACACTGTACTTCAATTCAGGACCATGTAATGCGACTTACTAGTTAACACATAGACTGTGCTTAGCATTCCTGGGGCCTCATGTATAAACGGTGCGTACACACAGAAATGTTGCATAAGAACGTTTCCACATTCAAATTATGATGTATAAAACCTAAACTTGGCATAAAGTCACGCACATTTCCACGGTACCTCTTTCCCTGTCGTACGCAAGTTCTCTACTCGGTTTTGCAGACTGGCGGCACCCAGCGTCAAAGCAGTGCTACTGTTCCTGTATGGTTATCCTTTCTTTTCCTGGCACGGCTTTATAAATACACTGAAATTAACCGCATATTGTTTATTAGTTTAATGCATCTGATTGTAATTAACCAGTAACAATATAATGGTCCACGGAATGGTCAAACTATTCCAAATACCATAACTGCTTTAGCATTGTTACTCTCACTGCACCTTATTTTACTTCTTTCAGCTGCTCCCG
Source organism: Polypterus bichir lapradei (assembly GCA_026402145.1). Taxonomy (NCBI): domain Eukaryota; kingdom Metazoa; phylum Chordata; class Cladistia; order Polypteriformes; family Polypteridae; genus Polypterus; species Polypterus bichir. The sequence goes on from JANRMT010062813.1 coordinate 90,739,764, forward strand.
TTAGGGGTTGCCACAGCGGATCATCTTTTTCCATATTACTCTCACTGCACCACTCGGAGCAGCTGATCGGAAAGAGAATTATTGGTATACAGCATCAAGCACACACTGCCTCAGCCATGCTTCCTATTTGAACTGTTTCTCACACGGCAAATGCTTCAAACCTTTCCTGTACAGACCTCGCAGTTCAGAAAGAGTTTCATCACAAGAGCTCTAAACATACTCAATCAAGTGCTCCTTGTAGAACTATTTGTACTTACTGAATAAGTAGAATTACCTCACTGTAAACTTGCACTAGTTATAATATTGCACAACCTGAGCCACTTTATAAAGCGCATATTTACATATGATGATAATATCATTTTTAAGATGAAATGCAGCAAAATATGTTTATTATATTACACAGATAAAACTTTAACTTCATTTAAATAATCTATATTGTTAATAATTAAAGGTTGTTCCTGCCTTGCACTATATGCTTAACTGGGACTGGCGTGAAGGATGGAATAATTAAACATGTACTACGAAGATATTTCAATGTTCCTTAAAAGTTTTGGGGAATCAGCGTTATAAGCTTACAGATGGCTTAACGTCCATTACAGAGCTGATTGTGTGGCGATCATTTACTTGGAGAAAGAAAAGGAAGGACATGAATTGGAGGTTAGTACGTTTGAAAGAGACAGTACTGCAGGGGCGGCCACGCCAATATATATTGAATATAAAACAGAAAGAGAAAATAACAACACAGCTAAAAGCGCAGCGGCAAATTTCAACAAAAGTTAAACGCTTGTGTCATGAGCATAAGGCAGCTATGCAGTGTCCGCAACGGACGTGGCCATCTGCCGTGCATAAGATACCATATTGACATTGGCGGGCGAAGGAGCCACCGATTCTTTCTCTGCCCAGGGCCGCCACGAGCCTAGAGCCGCCCCGGAGTACTGCTGCAAAAAATTATTTCATTGAAGGTCGCACACAATCACTGCGCCGTGAAACCCATGTTTAATAACGTGCTTTAATTCCTATCATCATGAAAATGATATTACGTATACATCTCAGTATTTTAGTTATTCAGAGGGCTGTAATATCACAAATGTAATGGATTCTGTGTTTAGTCGGAGGAAGAGAGCAGGTTTAAGAAGCAAGTAGTGATTCACACACATAGAGCACATAGAAGATCACATACAAAACAAAGCTACTTTAATTATGATGTGATTTGAAAAACTGGTTAATTAAACGATTTTAAGATGAAGTTTATGATGTTCTACTTTAATGACAAAATAAACTACATGATTAAAGTGGAAATTTCGAGATTGAAGTTGACATTTCGTGCTTTTTCCCCACTGTGTGCCTTTTTTTCTCTGTACCCTAATAAGCTTTCATATGACACTCAGATGGTGGGCTACGACTCGGCTTTTCACAGCGACTTTGATATGTGACAACTTCTTTTTTATTTCCGGCACTGTGCAACTTTGTGAACTTGAGCTTTCAAGTTTCTCCAACACTCGATCAACTTCCTTTTGTTCATTATACCACTGTTTAAATCAACAAATAGTATGTTTTTTCTTTGCTTCCACATGGTATTCGCTGAAATTCTTATATTTTCCACTGTACTTTTCCCATTGTCTTTTCACAGAAGGCTGATCTTAAGGGCTATTTATATTGATTTGCATATTCAAAGAGGTGTAATTCTGGGAAGAGTTGGGGCGGGACAGAAGGCATGTGCACGAGCGTTACTTTTCACGCTGACCGGGATTTATGTAGCGGAAGAACGCAGAAGTTGGCGAAGGCACAGATTCCTGCATCTGGATTTTTCTGTGCGTAAGCACATTTTGGCTTTTGTGCTTACGTCATGTTATAATGTGAGTTCTACGCACGGCGTTATGCATGAGGTCCCTGGTGTGTCATTGTCTGGCTGTATCTTTTCATCATTGCTGTAAACACTAAAATGTCTGAATACATATTGGAAGCCTATGGATTACCTGGGAAGGAGCACCTAGCTCAGAGGGAAGTAGCTGACCATACCTAAAAAGGGGGTGAGTGAAATAGTGGGAAAGAAGGAAGGAAGGCCAGCCCCAGAGAGAAAGTTGCTTATATCAAGGGAAAAACTACTCCACATACAGAAGGCATCAAGTGAACCTGAAATCATTTTTACAGAAGGCAAGATGACTTGTGGACAAAGAGGATCCTTTTTCCTTTTTATGATGAATTTGGGTGGGGGCCTGACATGTCTGCGTGAGGAAATGGTATGGATGGGCAAAACCCTCGAAATGACGGAGTTTAAGAAAGCAGCAGTTCTACTGATGGACATATAAAGAACATTTTTCATTCTCTGTTAATTCTTTATTTGTGTATCAGTAGGTTACATGTTGAGTGTTTCACATTTGAATCCATTAGTGTGGAGGGGTGCGCTGAAGCACAGGATTTTGTAAATTGTTGATTAATTTGTTGCATGTATTTCTCAGTGTTTACAATAATGATTTTATTTCCGTGCTTATGTTTACTTCTGTTGGTGTGATCTGTACTTATTGTGACTAGTAGGACAGTTGTGTTGCTCACTTATTCATTTTTTTTCTCTTTATTGCTGCTGCTCTTGGAATCAGAAATGAATTTTATATTCAGCAGAAAAAGGGTCTCAAGGAGTGGTACAAGGCCTAAGGTGGAGACGATATTTAGTTGGGTGCAGTTGTTGCCTTCTGTCATCTAGAAGGTGTTTGAACCTGCTGCAAACCCTCCTTGATCTTACTTGCCTTTCTGTGCTGCGTTTTGCAGCCTTTAATTGTGTTGTCCACCAACCGACACATCACATAAACTCTCTGTGGTGTTGCAATTGATGTCCACAATTCTCCCAATGTTCACATATTGCTAGTCTGATGTTTGACTGATTGCTGACTTTAAATTAGCCCTGTATGAATAAGGGTAGTCATATGTGTGAACATGTGCCCTGAAATGGGCTAGTGCGCATTCAGTTCCTTCTGTGTGAGCATTGTGTCCATTATGGGCTCTATCTCCTCATTATCCAATACTGGAAAAAGTGGACCCAATTTCTCATTTATGGTCTCCCAAATTCTAGGATGCATCATTTTCACCTTCTGTATGTTTCTTCATTTTGTTCAGGTAAAGGTTTGTACTTGTAGTTTTGTTTTCATGGGTGCTGACTTATCATAAACCTATGATTATAACATAGATAACAGTCCAACAATAACATGAAAAACAACAATAATAATAATGGTAATGATAACAAAATATTAAACAATCAAAATGACAACCATAACCTAACCCCTAATCCTAACTCTAAAGCAAATACAGTCAAAGGTTGATTTAACTCAAACTATAATCATCTCCCAATTGGGCTTACTTTAAAAAATCAATTAAGACTTAACAAATATTGTTCTCTCTTGACAAGCTTAAAAAAAGTTCTCCATAGTCCGCCTGTCACAGGAAAAACTCTCTGAAGTCGTGCATTGATTGGATAGTTGTATTCTATTATCATTATACTTCAGTTTCATTGAATTTAATGATTATATTTAACTGTCAATTTGTTTAATTCATTTAAATAAAATTTATGAAGCTGTAGCATTGTAAGGCACCTATTTGAATGGTGGTTTAAATAGAGACTTACAAGATCATTAAAAGTTAAGTGATTTTTTCTTTCCTTTTTTTCTTTAGTGAGGTATTAAATGCTATTCTAGTGTAATTCACATGAATTTTCTGAAATGTCATCCCTCAAGATTGAATTTTTCTGAGACAGTTTTGTAAACAGACATTGCTATGAGTAATCAAACATCCCCCCAGTATTCTCAAATTGTAAAATCATCATTTTGCATCCAACCCCTCAATATTTCTCTTGTGTCTCCAGATTTCTATATACAGATCTGCTAGTGATGACTCCACTGAAAGTGAAGGGTGCAGTGGGACGCCAATAACAGCTTCACAAGCCCTGGTTAATTCAGCTTACAACTTCTCTCTTCTGATACATCCATTTTTCATTAGAGGTTCACATGGAGCTGGAGAATATCTTGGCAGAACTGTATATAAGAGAGGAACCAACACTGGGTGGGATGCCAGTCTCAGAATGTCCATGTAGTTAGAAATAAACCATGCCAATGAAGGAGCTGATTTGCAGCTTGAATTCTTTTCTCTCTACAAGGTGACACAGTGAGATCTTCACGAGGAAAGTCATGAACTCCTCCTGACACCAGGACCTAGGCTGCACTTCACTATGTCTACAATCCTGCTCTCATTGCAGCCGATCACATCTACATTTGCATTACATTTTTCCTCTTAAGAATTAATCTAAAAATCATTAAATATTGGAATTCAACAAATGCAGTCAAATTTTAACATGACGTAGGTCAGCAGGTCAAACTAAGCCTTGTACAAATCAGATGTGATCATTACTTTGCCATCTCTCTTTTGCCATCTTACTCTATTCTAGTCAAGTTCACTTGAAGTAGGGATTAATGAAATTACAACTTAAGGGTCTAAAAAGTGGTCTACAAAGAATATATGAACAACACATGCTTTGTCCATTGTGATATCCTGCTCAGATATGGACAGAGTCCGAAACCTCAGTTAAGTAAACGCATTGAATATACTATGAGCAAAATGGACTGCACTTCAAATTCAAAATCGTATCATACAGATAAAGAAAAGAACCCTTGAATGACTTCAGTTCTCAGATTGGAAAATACAACAAAATAAGACCCTAAATGACAGAGCAGACAGTTCATTCCACAATAATGGACCTTCAGGTTAGGAGAACAGGCAAATGATTCAGACTTAGCTTCTCAACTCATTCTGCCCTTGCTGATCCAGCAACATCCCCTTTTTGGGGATCTTTTGGGACATTCAGTGTTAGTATATTGTCACGCATGCCTACCTGGGGGCTACCTTCCTGGTAAGCAATACCACCATGGAATGAGAAAGGGTACTGATGCTAACACTATCTTCTCCTTTTTTCCCTTTAGCCAAGAAAAAATGCTCAAGAGGGACAACTGATCCCGCTGCCAGATGAAGAAGCTCTGCCTCTTCTGCTCTTCTGTGTATAAGAACGGCTTGTTTCTGGAAGGTTGTGTCAAATGCTAACCTGACAAACAAGGAGGACAGAGTTCTTATGATTCCCTCACATAACAAGTCTTGACCAGTGTGCCGTTATTGGCCCTCTTTTCAGTTGTTCAAATAAACAGAGCTACCAGGGTGGCACCGCAACCTTTTTTTCTGTGTCTCTGCCTTTTCTACTTACCCAGCTGTTTCTTAAATCATAAAGATGATATTTTTTATCTTTTACAAGGGTACGGAGTCTCATGTGTGTCATGTGAGAATGTTTTACCCCATCTGAAGCACTAAATTCTTTTAAGAAGGGTGAAAGACAAAAAGGGGTTTGCATCTGCTATGCTGGTGTGGTGTATGGCCGGCCGTTCATCCCGGCCAATACCCCCAAGCCGCCAGGTGGAGCTCTCCCTGCAGCATGGAGGTGCCCCAAAGACCAGCAGGGCATCATGGACATTAGAGTCTTTATCCACAGCGCTGCTGGATACCGTGGGGGCCACTAGATGATGCTGCAGGGAGGAACGATGGTTATTTACCCTACGCCCCGGAAGTACGTCCGAGTCACATGGACAAAGGGAATGACGTGCTTCCGGAGTGAAGAAAAGGACTTTTTATCTGACCTGGAAGTGATAGGAGATCACATGGACTGGGGATTGGAACACCTCCGGGTCAGGGAATATAAAAGGATTGTGGGAGCTCCCAGACAGAGAGCTGAGCTGGTAGGAAGGGTGGCAATGCGTCTGGGAGTGGTGGATTGTTTATTGTATCTGAGAATTGTGATTTAATGAGTATAGTGGAGAGGAGGGTGCTTTGTGCACTGTTGTTAATTAATAAATAAAATCAACTTTTGGACTTTTATCTGGTGTCTGACGTATTGGACAAGGGTTCAAGGGAGTGATAGCGTCCCCTATCTGTCACACTGGTAAAATATGGCCTGTTAAGCTGACCTTTAAACCCTTGATCTCATGTGGTAATGGTCACAACTGCTATGAACACTGCTGCATTCCTTTTGAACTGGAAGTCAGAATTTCTGAACACCTTGTTGGTACACCCCGACAAGTTGAATTTCATAACCAGAAACCTGGGGCTGGTCTGTCAAGTCCGGGTTTGTACAACTTCAGACTATGATATCAATCCAAAATGGCGACATCACCAACTTTAGTGCAAACATTAGTATTAAACTGTTTAATAGCACTTCTATTTGTGTCACATTTAATCAGTCATACTGTCCAACTTTTATATGTGGACATGTTAATGTTGTCTGAATTCTAAATGAATAAGCACCTCAAAACATTTCTTGGAGGAGTCTGTACTGGTTTTCCGAATATTTTCCTGGAATGTTGCCAACTTGGGTTTGACGTAATTCACAGCTCCGACATCCAACTTCAGAGGTACATGGAACACAGCATATGCCCCCAGCAACCAGAGGATGCATCATAGCAATGGAATCCACAAAATGGTGGTGCCTCAGAGAAACAAGATAGCAATCAAAATGGTTCATTAATATTTGTAGAAACAAACAACCTGCATAATTTCAAAAAATGATTCTATTTTTAGATTTTTGGACTAGAAACTCACACAAAATAAACACAAAAACATGAAGAAAACATATAAAAATTCATAACAGGTAAAACTAGAGTATATAAAACAATATGGGGAGTACAATATAAAACAGTAAAGACTATGCCCCTTTTGTGGCTGAATATACAAATATAGTCCCCTTTCTGACACTACTGATAGAATTTTCCATTCTCTAGTAGTCCAAAATATTAAATCAAATTCTGTTTCCTGTGGCCTCATTTATCTTCCTCCTCCCTGGTGAGCCCTTGTCTCCTCTTTTTATAAACTCCCAAATACACCTTGTCACAAGAACGACAAACAGACATCATAAAGGTTTGGAGCAGCTACCTGTATAATGTGCCTTGGCTGCAAAAGATAGTTAAAGATTGTGTGTTGTTCACAAGAGTGAGTCCAAAACAGAACAGCCAGTATTGAATCAAGATGGCTCCTTTAAACCTTAAATCGGCACAACTGGCTATAGTCAGTTCCTAATGCAATTTGCCAGCACGCCAGAGCCAAGTATATTTGGCAAAGTATATTCATTGAACTCCACAACCGGCTAAAGTTGTTTCCCAGTGCAATATGCCAACACGCCGGAGCCGAGTACATTCAGCGACATATATTCACTGAATGCCACAACCAGCTATAGTCGCTTCACAGAGCAATTTGCCAGCACGCCGGAGCTGATCAGTCAGTGACGTATATTCTGTTGAGCAGCCAGCTCATGACCACTGCAGGCCCCAGCAGAACTACAGCACCACTGTCCCTGGGATTCAGTTGCTGCACTAGACTAGCCTGCAAACATCAGTGATTACCTCTGTGTGCCTGCATGCAGCCAGTTCAAGTGCAGTTGGCTCAGTGATTTACTGAATTTCATCAATGGCAACAGTGGCACCTTGTACATATAATTGATTGTTGCAGTATTTTTTCAAATAGTTTTTACAGTTTATTGGCTGTGTGTAAAATGATCAGTGTTGCAGTAATTGTGATGCTCTTTGCATGAAAAAAATGTGTTTCATTAAAATTTCACATTTTCTTTGTGAATTATGACATTTACTTAAAAAGTGCAGCAAAAAAGTATTTGGCATCCAGGGATGCATTAACCCCCAAGTATGTGGTGGTTTAAGGGTTAAAGGTCAGTGTAGAAAGAGATGTCCTCAGGGGTGGGACCGGAAGTGACGTCATTCGCAACATGACCAGAAGTGATGTCATCGGAGGCTGGACCAGAACTGATATCATCAAAAGTTGCAGAGCCAGACGTGATGTCATTGAAGGCACCGAAACCGGAAGAGAAGTCATCGAAGGCACCGGAACCCTGCAGGATTTCCCAAGAATGGCCTGCGAGGGATCGAGAAAGACAATTAGTGCACCCCGCCGCCCCATGGTCAGACATGGAATTGCCATTATTCAGGCCAATTAGTTGACTCCTGCTTGCATGTGTATGACAACCTGTATCAGGAATCATAGGTACTTTTAAGTTCAGACCTGGATATCCTTTCATTGACACACTTGTGTCACCCAGAACTCTGGGGTAGACTATGGGAACTACAAATTCCAGGCAGCCCTTAGCTAATCTAGAAGCATATGGCTTCTGCCGGGGAAACCGACTTAAAGGAACTCCCCATTTGATCTCACATAACTTCTCTTTCCCATCCTTGTATATCGCTTGCAAATAAAGATACTGAATCCATGGGTTCTCAGATCCTTTAAAGCCTTTACATTGTTTTTATTGCACCAAGTGTGCAGAACTTTTCACCATCTTTCTAACTGCTCTCTTCCTGTCTGTCTCCCTGAGTCCTCCCTCTCTTTCTCCAGACCCAACTAATATATTTACACTATGATAGGAAAAAGCAATCGATTATGTGATCTCAAACAAATGAATTGTTTAAAGTAACAAAATTAGTTGTATCTATATTGCAATGTATTAAATCAAACTAATCATCTATATTCTTTTACCACCCTTGAATAAGTGCAGTGGACTACCCAAGGAATATCCCTCTCTAGGAAAGACTGGGTCACACTTAACCGAGCTGGGTCAAAGGTGGGCAAAACAAGGGACAGCCTATTTAGATGGGTACTCACAACATGTGCTGAATGTCCCTGTGGTGAGCCCACCCAAACAATGAACCACATTCTCCATGAATGTTCCCGAGGCCCTACATGTACTGATGAAGATCTTAAAGATGCTAATGACGCCGTTCTTACATGGATATGGCAGTAGTGTGATAAGATATGATGATGATCATCTATTTTATCTAAAATATGTCTCTTACACTGGAATTATTCTTCAGGGCACCTGATGCAGAGTACTATAATGCCTCCTTTCTCTTGCAACAGACAGTGATTAGACTGGGAGTAAATCCCAGACTCTAAGGATGGGGATATACTTAACGCTATGTTACGCATGAGCACATACTTTAGCTAAACCTGGAGGATTCTACCAGGTGTCAATGTGAGAAATCATCATGTGTTGTGAGTTGAGGGAAGAAAGATGTTAAAAATAAAACTTATTTGCATTCTGATGCTATTGTAAAGGTACAAAAAAAAAAAAGACAGCAACAGCAACACAGAATTTTGAGACAGTATGTGATACATTTAAATGTATCACGTCATTACGATAGGGAATATGCTACGCTTATACTGCCTATGCAAGAAATGGATGTAAGAAAGCACCATAAAGACATTTGTATGTTAGCATTTAAGTCTGATGATTTGTTTCACCACATTGAACCATTCACCAAACATGGAAGCATGCAGATTGATCCTGTTGGAGCTGAAAGCCTGCCGTCATATGCTCATAGTAAACAACAATGCTGATATCACGTACTAAAATTTTCACACAAACACCACCCTTATTTTTGCAGGTGCTGCAACTCGCTAACAACTCACGTTAATTTCTGAGGTCGTGTTTTACAAAAAGAAAAAAAATTCAATAAAATTAAAATATAAAAAAAAAAAAATTCTGAGGTCGTGCTCAGAGGATGCATCAAAAGAACCCTGGGAATCCGTGGCAGAGTAAAGTAATGTGTAAAGTGTAAAGTATAAACCAGCCCTAAGCAGCTTTTTAACAAATGTGCTATCTTATACAACTAGGTTTGATTATCATATCTCCCAAAAATTTTCTTTAAAGTTCTAAATATGATAAATTCAAGTGGAGACTTCTAATAGATTTACTCACTTAAATGGATTTCCAACTAACAGCTGCCGTAAACTTTTCTCAGTCCCTTTATAATTCACTTAACTTCACTGATTATGTGCTTTAGCTCCTTCAGTCTTTCCTAATATCTCATAGCCCCGACTTCGTAGACTGGAGAAAGGTGACTCCAGATCAGAGTAAAGCTACCATTAGAAGTCAGGGTTTATTTTAAATTAAGCCATCATTTCCATTTTTTTTCTGTTTTGCCCCTTCATGCTTGCAACTCTTATGTCTTTTTGGGGTTTATTCTAATGTGAAATACCCTTTTCTAATTAGTTTTCGGCTTTGATTTCATTTTCTAATACTTGAAATGTTTTCACATTATATTACGACATGTTTGTAATGAGCAAAAAAAGCAAATTTTGTCATTGGTTTAATTACCATTGCCATAATGTTGCTATGTACAGACAACTGAAAGTGATCTGCACATAATGTCACTGACATGACAGTATAAAGGTAAACACCTTGAACTTTCTAGTTGTCCAAGATTACGGATCCAAAACAAAAACCGTTTAAGTCTGACTTTTTTAAGATTTAGTGTTCCTGGCTTTAGACACTTGCTAAACACTATTATGTGTCAGCCAGAGTGTGTTTCTTGGCTTCTTTCTATTTTTCTTCACTGTGTTTTCTTTGTTTATTTAGCACTATTATTTTTCATATGTTTATTGTATTTATGTATTTTTTATTTAGTTTCTATGTATTTTGTACAGATTTCTTATTTTCTTTGTACTTTGTGGATGGAGCCCCCAAAAGGCAGAGAGCAGATCCTTCAGCGATTCATTGATGTTCACCAAGCGCAGATATTTCTTAAGTATTGGGTTTTCTTATTTTTGGATTTTATTGCTTCTAAATTGCCTTTTAGGCAAATCATTTTAATCTTTTTTGCCATATTTGACCTTTTTGTTATTATTAAATAAATATTTTCATTTCTAAAGATAACTTGTTGGCCTCCTCCTCCTTCCTAGCCAAGAGTTTTGATGGCTCCTTTCTCTTGAAGGGCATTTTGGGGTATTTTAGTGGTATATTTTGAATACTAAAGAAGTATTTGAAACTTTGAAAGCCAGGGCTTCTTTTAGGCCTGACATGCTGATGCCAGCATATGGAGTTTGGGGTGAAGTATATGGATTTTTTGGAGTGCTACACCTCCTTTGCTATAAGGATATTCTGACTATGTTTTAATTAATTTTTCACCTTAGATAAATCTATCTTTAGCATTTCCAATAATGAACTTTGGCAAGTCATCTCCGGATTCCTTATTCCTTCAGCCAGCCTAATTCTGTCTGGAAAGATCTGATATTGTTCAGCCAATTACTGGTGAAACCTAATGATAGGGACAACTATCCTCTACTCATCCTTCCTCCAAAGGTTTTACACTTTCTTTTTGCCTTGGCAATTAAATGGATTATCCCCCCCAGGACCCTAGCTTTAATTATGACTTAACTCGTGTGCTTCTTACAATGAGCTAGGAAACGGACTGTTTCACTATGCAGCAGTAGGAAGCAAGAAATGTTAAATTAGCATTCTCTCTTAATTTTGCTTGAAGTATAGAAAGTGCTGCAAGCTTTTTTTGCAAAGCCAAGGTACATTAAACAGAGGACCAGGTTTACCACATACTGCATAGCCAATTTAAATGAGGCAAAGGGATAAAATTAAATGTAGAAATGAATGGCAGTTTTACAGTGAAACCAAGAATAAGTGAGCTTCAAATCCTGGATGTACAGTAAATGTTAGGACTGTGCAAGCCTCTTAGACATCTATGGGGACAGAGTTCTGCAGAGCAGCCACCTCAAAGCTTAGAAAGTTAGAACAGCAGCTTTGTGCCCTCAGCCATTTGCCACTTTGTAGATTAGGGATGTCAATGCAGTGCTGTCATCTAAATGACTGTGAGGTTGTGGCTTTGATAAATGTCACTTTTAATTTTCAAACCAGTCTGGTTAAGCGTCTTTGAAAACCAAGTGATTAAATGCATTACCAATAAAAAATGGGGGAAGGGTGGCTTATTTGAAATCTTCTGATACTCCTAGATTTGCCTATTTAGCCCCCATTTCTCAACTGTGGAGTGGCACAGGATGACCTGACGCAATTGTTGGTATGCAATAATTTAAGAAATATCTGAACTCATTGCTCAGCACAATGGATTTCATGTTTTCCTTTTCATTGCATTTTGCATTCATGACAGATGACTGCAGTTCACTTTGGCTGTGATGTGATCTAAGCCTCAACCAGCAAATATTTGATAGCACATCTTGTAATCTCCAGAAATTAATTTCCATATCTTTAAAGTCTCAAACCTTGGCTCTGTCTAGTGTATTTTAAATGATAGTTTATCCAGACAGCAGGCAGTCCCTCATTCTGATTAGTATATGATGAAATGTGCAGTGTGGCACTGTCTCTCTCCAGCTGGTAATGTAATATTAATGTTGCGTTGCTCGTGTGGCTGGAAGAAGCGATTAGCAAGTCATTCATGTCTGCGGCATACAAGCAGCCTGTAATTAGCATGAAGCTTCTTACATGCCCTTTATCTGGATAGCTGGGAAGCTTTATAGAAAAATAAGCATGCCATGGTGTAAGAAATCAGGACGGCATGTAAATTACATTTTCTAGTAGCACGCAGTAATACATGGATATTGTAATATGATATAAAAGGATGGAAAAACAAGTCCCTATTCCTAATTTGCATGTATTATATATAATAACAATGTTTAGACCAGATTAAGCTAACACATTTTAAGCATTGCAATTTAGGATCTCTGGGGTCTTGGGCCTGTATTAAAGTTCCACTAAAAGCAAAAGTTGTCTTCTTGTTAGAAAAAAACTGTAGCAATTAATCTCTAAAGTCTTCATGATGGGAAGTGACAATCCTGGTGGAGTAGAAGGAGGAAGAGCAGAAGAAAGAAGCTCATCCCTCTGGAAAAATGTCCAGCACTCAACTGCATCTACTGGACTTTTGTCCACTGCACAGTTTTGCTATTAATTCTCCTGTACTGCTGTTTAGTATGTCTTTCTGCATTATACTGTATATAAACTGTTAATATCTAGCGTACAGGGTAACCTTTGCATTAGGTAACAATCCTAACCTAATTTAACAGTCCTAAACGCATTTAATCCATTTAAATCCATTTGAGGACAAGGAAGTACCCCTGAATAGGATGCAAGCAGATCAAAAACGTGTTATGCCTGATTTTTTATTCATTATTAAAAGTTAAAAGAAACAAAGGTGATGTGGAGGCATTATCAGTTACCATTGCCATTTCTCAGCTCCAGAGTTATGGGTTCTGATCTGCCATGCAATTTTTCTGTGTTGTCAATGTTGGATTTTTCAAAGGCTGATTATTCTAAATTAGGTTTGTGTGTGAATGAGTGTGACCTGTTATGGATCGGTGCAACTACAGCTTCCTGCAAATTAGCAATGAAAATAAACAGGTCCAGAAAAGAAGGAAAGAAAATGAATGAAGTTATATTGTGATATGGCCATTTGTATTTAAAAGATATATATATATATATA
>JANRMT010062813.1:90757458-90796764 GCA_026402145.1 Polypterus bichir lapradei
CTTCCAAACAGGACTGTTTAACATCACACCCTTGGTTTATTGTATTAGGAGTGTATCTGCATCTCCATGGGTACTTTTTAACATTTTACCCTGGGTTTATTCTTTCAAGACTGTTTAAGGTCATATTCTTGGCTTATAGTATTTGAACTGTTCTACCAATCGATATCTCTACTTTATCCCTTCTAAACTGCTGCTTGGAGGCATGTTTTGTTCTGGATGTGCTCTGGCTCTAGGCGTGTCAGGTGACTGGAACTTCGTGAAGTATGATCTAGCCTTACTTGGGGAGGCAAAATGGAGGAGCGGGAGGTTTGGGGAGGAGAGAAAGAGAGCAAGCAATTTCTGATCTATCCTTTTAATCCCCACAACTGTAAGTGCCAACACAACAATAGATTTCATAGCCACAACTCTTTGCAATATTGAAAATTAAGGTTAAAGCTATCATATGTAATAATGTACAACCTTAATTTAAGATTATAAAATCACAACAAAAGATCAGAAGCAATGCCACTATGATCAAACAGTAAACTTTGTGAGCTGGAATGTCAAAGGCCTCAATCACGAACTAAAGAAGAAGAAAGAATTCTCTCACCTAACAGGTCTTAGATCCCATTGTAACTAAAGTGGCATGATAAATGCTTTGTATTCTATGTGTTCTTCTATGTACTCTTATGTGTGTGAATCACTACGTGCTTCTTAAATGAGCTTTGTCTTACGCCGATAGGACACAGAATACATTACATTCATTATGTTACAGCTCTCTGAACAATGTAATACTAAGATGTACACTTGATATCATTTTCATAATGATAGAAATTAAAGCATGCGTTGGCACAGGCTGGTGCCCCTTCCAGAGATTGTTCCTGCCTCCTGCAAGATGCTTGCTGCCCCGTGCACAATCCTCAATAAAATAATTTATTGCAGCAGTACTGTCTCTTTCAAATGTACTAACGATCCCTGTCCTTCCTTTTCTTTTTCCAAATAACCAATAACCACACAATCAGCTCTTTAATAAATGTCAAGCCATCTGTAAGCTTAGAACATCGATTCTTCAAAAATTTTAAGGAACATTGAAATATCTTTGTAGTAGATTTAATTATTCCGTCTATCTATCCATCCAGGGTCGTGCCACTCCCAGCAAGCATAAAACGTGAGGCAGGACCAATCCCTGAACAGGGCGCCAGCTCATTGTTACCGCTGCCCGCAGAGTCCTCGCATATTTGATCATTAACAATATCCATCCGTCCATTGTCCAACCCGCTATATCCTAACTACAGGGTCACGGGGGTCTGCTGGAGCCAATCCCAGCCAACACAAGGCGCAAGGCAGGAAACAAACCCCAGACAGGGCGCCAGCCCACTGCAGGGCACACACACACACCAAGCACACACTAGGGACAATTTAGGATTGCCAATGCACCTTTGGACTGCGGGAGGAAACCCACACAGACACGGGGAAAACATGCAAACTCAATGCAAGGAGGACCCGGGAAGCGAACCTGGGTCTCCTAACTGTGAGGCAGCAGCGCTGCCCACTGCGCCACTGTATAATGTAATATATATAAACTTATACTTTACTGTATTTCATCATTAAAATGATATAAAAAGCTCCAAGAAGATAGTACCTGGAAATCTAAATCAACTTAGAAGCCAGTTGTCATCATCTGTAAATGCTTGCTCTCTTCTCTTGAATTGAATTGAATTCCTTTATTGTTATTTTATGGTACAATGAGATTCAATATGCAAATCCTCCATAGACTTATTTTCCTATAAAATAGCAAAATAACAACAACAATAAGTAAATTTATTATATGTAACAGAAAGATGTAACTACCAAAACATCAACATCAATACAGTAGGAAAGGTATGTGTCAACTGCTGTACTGTTGCAAATTTAGTACATTTTCTTTGTGTGACATGTTTCAATACACAGCCCAATGTAGAAGTGTGTTTCTTTGAGAATTTCTTTTATAATGTATCTTCTGTTTGTTGCACATGAAAGCGTAGAATGTCAGTGCCCGATCTTCATGATTGAAATTCCCTTTATGTTATTGTAGGCAGGGCTGCCACAGCACAGTTTTGTGACTTCCATTAAACTTTCTTGTCCTTCCACTTGATTACAATGATTTTTAACACACACCTTTTTGCACCAGGCTGTGGCCTGGATGGTGCTCTGATTAGTCAGCCAGACAATTTTACTGTTAAATTTTGGAATAGAATTAAAAACACTCTCCAATTAAGATAAAGTCTGCTTCTTTTTAAAAATCTAGAGTTTCTCAGAAAAATCAGCCCAATTTTTATACAAGGCTATTCTTTTATTTGCATACCAGGTCTGTAACCAACAGTGGAGGAAATGCAGTCTGCTTTAGACCACATCCCCTCTAGATAGTCTTGGTAATGGGAAAGACAAGACTAAGTTCAGACACCTTCTTTTAGCTTTGGTGAACTAAAGACACAAGGTTGTCTTTAGTACCTCAGATTCCTACAAAATTATATTGTAAGTGCTGACCAATAGGATGCACATTTAATGGTTTATGAAGAAGTCCAATTTAGACATAATATGTTGGAAATCTTGGCACCTGGCAGGCATTTTACTTTCAGTGCAGGGTTTACACAGTTAAAAATTTTGATATCCTGTTGAGAGATTTGGAATCATACTAAAAAGTGGGAGTTCTGGATGTTCGGGGTAGATGGGTGCAAAAGTGGATCCATCATAATTAGCTGCAGGAAAGCTCTGCTAGTCAGACATGGTCAGATGTTCACACTCAGGTTGTTGATGTTATGGGCTGAGGACATGTAACTATGTGGACACTGTAGGTGGCCATCTGATGGCTCCAGACAGTGTTCCACAAGACTCTGCTTTGACTCCTCATCAGCTGACATTTTGATTTTGTTTTCTTTTCTGGCTGGCTCTGCAGCTGCTAGTTTCCTCATCCTCATCAGGAAGCAGCTTAGTTTGACTGACCTTATCATTTTCAGCCTCTGGCAGTTTGCTCAGTTTAGTTGGTTTGCCTGTACACTCACAGTATGCTTGCAATGAGTAGCTTGCTTATTTATGTCGTCTGACACTCCTGCGGTTCTGTTTTCTCCTTCCACCAAAGCTGATGCCTGAAAAATTGAAAACAAAATCAATGATGTATAAATATGAAAGATACAAGTAATGATGTTTTCCAAAGCATATACAATTCAACAAAGTGCTTTGAAAAGAATGACTTACTATATCAGGAGTTCCATATCCTGCCCTTATGAATTAGATCCAAAGTGGTATGGTGGAACTTTAATTATGTACTGTTTTACATTAATGTCAGTGTTAATATTTTCTTAACATTATAGTTCACCTGTTCCTATTCCAACATTTTGTCTGTCATGGGTGCCTCCACTTTTTAACATGGAGTAGTCTTTTAATTATAGCAGTAGCCCATATTGCTACCATGTGAAAACTCATTAGTGATGAGTGAGCCCCGCTAAATTTGAGTTCAGTGAAATTGTGGAAATAACAAACTCTGCAAAATGTATTAAAGTAAATAGGAAAGATTAAACTGAACTATATTGCTGAAAGAAATTAAAGGAACACTTTGAAAACACATAAAATCCTGCTGGATATCTATACTGATATGGACTCGATAATGTGTTAGGAATGAAAGGATGGCACATTGTTTGATGGAAATGAAAATTATCAACCTACAGGGGCTGAATTCAAAGATACCCCGAAAATCAAAGTGAAAAAATGATGCGGCAGGCTAGTACATTTTGCCAAAATTTCATTGCAGCAACTCAGAATCATACTCAGTAGTTTGTATGGCCCCCACGTGCTTGTATGCATGCCTGACAACGTCGGGGTGGGCATGCTCCTAATGAGATGACAGATGGTGTCCTGGGGGATCTCCTCCCAGATCTGGACCAGGGCATCACTGAGCTCCTGGACAGTCTGAGGTGAAGCATCGGATGGACCAAAATATAATGTCCCAGAGGTGTTCTATTGGATTTAGGTCAGGCGAGCATGGGGGTCAGTTAATGGTATCAATTCCTTCATCCTCCAGGAACTGCCTGCATATTTTTACCACATGAGGCCAGCATTGTCGTGCACCAGGAGGAACCCAGGACCCACTGCACTAGCAAAGGGTCTGACAATGGGTCCAAGGATTTCATCCCGATATCTAAAGGCAATCAAGGTGCCGTTGTCTAACCTGTAGATGTCTGTATGTCCCTCCATGGATATGCCTCCCCAGACCATCACTGACCCACCACCAAATCAGTCACGCTGAATGATGTTACAGGCAGCATAACGTTCTCCACGGCTTCACGGCTTCTCCAGACCCTTTCACGTCTGTCACAAGTGCTCAGAGTGAACCTGCTCTCATCTGTGAAAAGCACAGAGCACCAGTGGTGGAATTGCCAATTCTGATATTCTATGGCAAATGCCAATCGAGCTCCATGATGCTAGGCAGTGAGCACAGGGCCCACTAGAGGACGTTGGGCCCTCAGGCTACCCTTATGAAGTCTGTTTCTGATTGTTTGGTCAGAGACATTCACACCAGTGGCCTGCTGGAGGTAATTTTGTAGGGTTCTGGCAGTGCTCATCCTGTTCCTCCTTGCCCAAAGGAGCAGATACCGCTCCTGCTAATGGGATAGGGCCACTACACCCCTGTCCATCTCTTCTAGAGTAACTGCCTGTCTCTTGAAATCTCCTCCATGCCCTTGAGACTGTGCTGGGAGATAGAGCAAACCTTCTGACAATGATACGTATTGATGTGCTATTCTGGAGAAGTTGGACTACCTATGCAATCTCTGTAGGGTCCAGGTATTGCCTCATGCTACCAGTAGTGACACTGACCGTAGCCAAATGCAAAACTAGTGAAAAAACAGTCAGAGAAGATGAGAAGGGAAAAATGTCAGTGGCCTCCACCTGTTACACCATTCCTGTTTTGGGGGTCGTCTCATTGTTGCCCCTCTAGTGTACCTGTTGTTAATTTCATTAACACCAAAGCAGCTGAAACTGATTAACAACCCCCTGTGCTACTTAACTGACCAGATCAATATCCGTGAAGTTTCATTGACTTGATTCTATACTCGGATTAAAATGTGTCCCTTTAATTTCTTTGAACAGTATATTTTTGTGTGGATTATAATGGTGCAGTGGTCTTTTAAGTGTCCCTGAATGCTTGATGAAAAGTCTGCCAACTATGATAGACTGATTATTCTAACCAAAAATCTGACCTAAACTGCAAGGCAGCAGTACTAACCACTTCTTCACCATGCCTCCCTGAGATAAAATCAATAGAATTAAATATCACAACAGTAAACATTCTTGCAGATTGAAAGCATTAAGTCACTAAGCCTTGCCCCCAAACATTCAATAGCAGGTACTCACCTCTCTTAATTAAAAAAAAGTACAGTTTGCCTTATTTTTTTTCCCTGACGCTTTTACTTGTTCACTGCCGCTGCTACCAAATAAGTGCAACCCTAAATCATATTGATTCTTCACTCCTCCCAGCTTGCATCAACTGCACAGCACTCTGGGTAATATCACTAAAGGGGCAGACTCAGTGTTACACACAGGTTATATATAAGTCCATACAAAAATACATTACCTTTAAGATACAAATATACACATTTCCAGTTTCTTTCTATGTGTGCATTTTGTATTTAAACTGATTTGCATGTTTCACACTATTTTTTGCCCCCCTACTAGGATCAATGTTATACACTGTGTGTGGGGGGACTGTGCCATCCAGCGATGGCTGCTACTGTTCTCATACTGCCCTTGCAAAACATTTTTTGGGCTGCATAGCAATTGTCCAAGAAAATATTCTGCAAACAGCATATTCATCCCAGAAAACATGTTAGCAAATTTCTCAGAACAACACTACTCTGGAGGCACCCATTTAAAGGTCAGCACCATGGACTTCCAAGTTGTCCAAGATTAGGGATTCAAAACAAATTTCTGAATAAATTTAAAGATTTATTAGACTGAATTATCAGATTATTTCAGACTGAATTCTGGTTACCAAATATACTCACTAAGTCGGGTCTTGAAACCTGAAAAATCGATCATAAAATTAGACCCCGACTTATACGACTGTTCAAAAATATGACACATTTTTTTTTTACATCTTCTTGCTTCCTCCAATCTCACATCAGTTTCTCAGACACATCGAATTTTGTTGCAGCAGTGCAGTTACCAATTTCTTTTGCCACTTCAATGACGTTTAATTTAAAACCAGCTTCATATTTTCTTCTGATCGAACGCTCCATCGTAGATAAGGGATGCTCTTACGATAAAGGTGTATTAGGGTGTGAGATACAAAAAACAAAAATCAGTGCAAACGTCGCTTCAGAATAGTTTGGGTATTACCGTGTGGTCACATAGGCACAATACATAGGAAAAAAAAGGCAGTGTGCTCCATGGTTACTCTCTCAGGTGGGCGTTAGCATATTGTAATCTCTTGGATCAATAGTGTAAGTTTTCTGCATTCGATTTATACAACTGACATTATAAAATACCGGAAATTATACGGTAAAATCAAGCCCCAACTTATATGTGGGAGAACTTACGCACGAGTATATACGGTAGTCTCGGTACACAAATAAAAGTAATTTTGGCTATGAACATTTTGTGTTTTGTGGTTACAAACTCATCAATGACAGAACATTTATTTTAGAGTTTCCCTAGAGTTTTCACAGCATGTGAACTTCTCTTCACCTCAGATGATGAGATTTGTTTCTCCCACCTCCCGATCTTAAAAAGAAATGCTCTTTTTAGTCATTACCCATCTGGGGCATAACAGATCCATGTTATTATTAATAGTAATTTTTTTTTAAATGGTCAACAATATAAACAAGAAGATAATTATAAAAAGAAAGAGACAAAGCGTAGTTTCAAAGAGGCAACCCAAAAAAAAAGCTAAATCCGCTATTGAAAAAAACAAAACCTAAAACATAACCAAAAAGTCCAAAAGCCAGAAAATGAAAAAAACCAGAAAATAACACAGATTGTTACGGAAGGAATCCAAAAATGAGCCGAACAAGACAAGTATGACTCAACAAGGCCTCAGGCCTTACATAGTGTGAATTAGGACCCTCAGCTGCAGTTTTGGGGGCCCCTTGAGAATTAACATAAAGAAAAGAAGGAACATAAAACAGAACATAAAAAAGGGACAAGCTGAATTAAAATGACTTAAAACATACAAAATCATCCATCGATCCATCCATTTCCATAATCCGCTTATCCAGGGCAGGGGAAGCTGGCGTGTTTCCCAGCAAGCATTAGGAGCAAGGCAGTAACAACCTTAGAGAAGCCGTCAGTCCAACACAAAGTCATGTTGTGTCATGTCATTTTATAACCTGCTTAATCCAGACCAGGGTTGTCGGGGCACTGGAACCTTTCCCAGCTAGCAAAGGGTGCAAGGCAGGAACAGCTCTTAGACTGGATACCAGTCCATCACGAAATCATACATAATCATTTAAAAAAAGTTAAAATGCTCTTTAATGAATAATGAAATGCAGAAAGAAAAAACAAAATATATTTAGATGCATAAAAACATAACATACACAGAAAACCAAAAACGCTAAACAAATGCAAAGAAAAAAGACAAAGCCCATAGCTCCATGACAGAATTAAGCATCTTTCCTGCTTCCTGAGCTTCTAAATGTTCTGCTATCATCTCTAAAAGAAGGGTAGTTTATGAAGGGCAGCAGTAAAGTGCGCCAAAGTGAAATTAAAAATATATAGCATTCAAAGAATACAACATTTGGAGCAGACTGGTCCTTTCAAATCACAGTTCAAGTAAGATTTTCATTCACCTTCAGTTTCATGGAGTTCTTACCCTACATCTCTTTTCAAAGCTCTATCAAGCTCACTGCTTAATACCAATATGAACTCTTACTTTCTATTTGACCTTCCCTTTCTGTTGATTTTCTCGGTTGTGCTTTTTTATAATGTTTCCTGGTCCACTTCTGTTTTTCTATTTCCTCACTCTGACATTCTTATATTTAATCTGTGGCATTTCAATTTTCCCACTTTGTATTACCTTTGCCTCTTTGTTGTACTGAATTGTTGACTTTAGATAAAAACTGCCTCATCTAGTATGTGTTGTACATTTTAGGAGTTGCTTGATATTTCTTGTAAAATCATTTATTCTGTGAAAGGCATTATTAAATGCACACTGGCTAGCTTTTGAATTTATCATAGTAAATTGTTCGATAAATTCATTGTTCATGTATTACACATTCTACTGCTCCGTCAAACACTGTTCACATTTACAAGTATGAAAACACAAAACATTAGACCAGCGTTTCTCAACCTTTAAGTATTTGTGACCCGAGTTTTCATAACAGTTTTAATCGCACCCCCCCCTAACATTTTTTTGAAATGTAGATGCATATTTTATTATGCCTACTTAACTTTTATCGACATTTATCTAACTCTATATTTATTGTTCTAGTATCAGAATGTAGTTTAAGTTAATTTGTATAGGTTTCAACAGATGTTTTTTTCACATTTTTTATTCTTGTTTTCTTTTTTTCACATCTTCGCGCCCCCTTTTTGTTACTTCGCGCCCGCCTAGGGGGGCCCGCCCCACAAGTTGAGAACCACTGCATTAGACATATGTGCACATTAATACGCACACAATGTAAGCCCCCTTTAAGAGAAACACCTACGTAATAGTGAGCTGCATGCCATCAGAACTCACTGAATTGGGTGAAACATGGACACAATGACCAAATGTGTTGAAAATATGTCTCCGGATTTGTGACCCAGGATGAAAAAACTGTGCCCCACTGTTCTTGTAAATTAGAAGGTGGTGGACCTACGGAATAGCTCATTTCATTTCATCCCACCAATACTTGATTGAATTGAGATCTGCATTAAGCTGTAATGTTCAGATATCCAATGGCATTCAAGTTGCATTAAGGGAACCCAATGTGTGACATGAAATCACACCATGTCACAAGTACTATTTGCCTATATTCTTGACATTTAGCCAAGACTCATGGGGTTTTTGCTTTTGTTACAATGGATCAGCAAGAACTAGGATTCATGCAACACACAATGTTTTTCCAGTACTCCAGTGTACGCTGTTTGTGTCATTTTGCTCATCCTATTTGTACCCTGCCCGTGGTTTTGTTTCCTGCCTTGCGCCCTGTGTTGGCTGGGATTGGCTCCAGCAGACCCTCGTGAACCTGTAGATAGAATATAGCAGGTTGGATAATGGATGGATGGATGGATTGTTTATTGGCAGATGCAGAATGCAGTGAAGCCCAATGCTTCTAGGCACCATTAGAACATTAGAGAAGCTAAGAACAGAACAAGATATTCAGCTCAAAAAACTTGTTCACTCTATTTATTTAGACTGTCCAAAATAACATAAAGTTGAGATCTCAAGGTCTCTAAAGTTCTGCTCTCCACCACACTACTTGGTAATTTATTCCATGTATCTTTGGTTCTTTGTGTGAGGAAAATTTCTTTATTAAATGTGTAAAATCTGCCCTTAACAAGTTTCCAACTGTGCTCATGTGTTTTTGTTGAACTCATTTTAAAGTAACTATACTAACTACTACAGTAATTGTGAACACATCAATCAAGTCATCTCTAAATTTATGTTTTCTTAAACTGAGAAGGTTCAACTCCTTCAGTCTCACCTCATACCTCATACTTTACAGTCCCATAATCAGCCTAGTTTTTCTTCTCAAGACTTTCACTTGCACTATGTCTTTTTGTAATATGGAGACCAAACCTCTTCACAATATACCAGATGTGGTCTCACCAGTGTGTTATAAAGCCTACACATAACCTCCTTTGACTTGTACTCCACACATCATGCAATACAACCTAACATCCTATTAGCCTTCTTGATCACCTCAATACTCTCTCTTAATATAGATAGTGCAGAGTCCACTATGGCTCCCAGGTGCTTCTCATAAGGTGTACTTTCAAGTTTCAGACCTCCCATTGTGAATTAAATTCTAACATTTCTAAGTCCTACATGTAATACTTTACATTTTTGTTACTTATTTTACTTATGATAATTTATGAATTCGGTTACTGTCATAGTACACATTATTTTGGGTTACTTTTCATTTTGAACTTTTTGACACACGTAATAAATCCTCCTGGTAACCAACCTTAGCATTGGGTTTCTGACTGTCAATTAGCTGGACACGAAAGGCACTTCATCTTTGACTTCTTGTAATATTTTATATGTTCATTTATTTGGAAAACCAACTTTACACCCCTGGCTAAAATAATGCTAAACAGACACTGTTAGAAAGGCAGTGACAACAAAGCAAATTTTTTGTAACCCAGAAATTGTAGCCAATATTGCTTAGCTAGTAGCCTGAATTTCTTAACAAAATTTAATTTTTTTTCTTGATTTTATTTCCTTTATTTTTCTGTATAGTGCAGGTCATGTTTACTACAGGCCTTATGTTTTAAATGAGACACCATCTGACACATCAATAGCTGACACATGTGCTCGGCTTTTAATTTGGAGCTGACTGGTTCCTCATTTCATTCCATAACCAATATAATAGCCCCCTCCCCAACCCCCTTCTGCCCTTCATTTCACTACCCCACAACTAAAGACATGTTCTTCAAATGTGGACCCAATAATTGTATATGACATGAGAATTTGGTACAAGGTGGAAAAACATCTGTCCAGTTTTGCACACAAACAAACCAGACTCCGATTATTATCCTATCTCCTTTCCCCTTTGAACAGGTGAGTGCATTATGACTTGGGAATGTCTTTAATAATATTGGGCTCCAGAAATTCCAGTTGAGCTTCTCTTCCCCCTTCCCCATTTTACCTTAGATCTGTTCTTAAAGGCAGTGGTGTTCCATCATCCTCACACCTCTCTTCCCATCTACTTTTTATCTTAGCTAGTACTCTGTTCTCTGCCACAACTCCAGGGGTAGCACTATACAACTGTCCCTTACACAGCTCTCACATTATGACAAGGAGATCTTCACTCAGACTACCAAAATAGTTCATTTATTTTCCCAGCAAGCATTAGGCCATGTATCTGGTGCCTGATCCCAACTGCCATCTATGCCCACTGAATATGCCAGGTATCTAATTACATATGGTCTGGGATTGCCCCTTGGCATTATCTTTAATTATCTTATATTGAATTTCCAGTCCTCTGTATTTTCTATTTGCACTCATCTTACAACAAATATTCTGGCTTTTGTACATCCAGCAGATATGGTGCTCTTTTGGCACAATCGCCAGAAACTTTTACTACTGTACTGACTGTGCTGTGTGGCAGCACTATTAAAATAAGGATGGAATCAGGAGACAGGTTGAGGTTTATATAATACTTGCAAAATACCCGTGCTTCGCAGCGGAGAAGTAGTGTGTTAAAGAAGTTATGAAAAAGAAAAGGAAACATTTTAAAAATAACGTAACATGATTGTCAATGTAATTGTTTTGTCACTGTTATGAGTGTTGCTGTCATCAAGGATTTGATTATCATTATTTCTTTCAATCAGGTTCGTATTTGGAGGAGATGTTGTGTTCAAGTTACAGTACATTCCGTGTTTGTCAACCGTTGTAAAGATAACAGGTTTTATTCATCGAAGTGTTCACTACCCAAATCGCTACTCGTGAATCTAAGATGTTTAACAGGCATTCCCGGTATTAACTTGTGGATTTGCCTGCGAGTATTTAGCGACAGCATGTCTATGAACTTGTGGAATTGCCTGCGAGTATTTAGCGGCAGTGACTCTATGAACTTGTGGATTTGCCTGCGAGTATTTAGCGACAGCGTGTCTATTAACTTGTGGATTTTTCTGCGAGTATTTGGCGGCAGCGTCACAAAGTTGTTTCCATCTAGCTGCAAGAGAAAATGTCCCACGATGTCTGACACACCTCCTTTTTACTGTTTTCTCACAGCTTGGATTGCTGTTGTCATAATCGGTTTGAGTTTCATGGTTTGTTTCAATTATGACAGTATTTGCAGGAGTTGTGTTGAAGTGACATTCGGCATCTGTCAAGCGTTGTAAGCATACAACCGGCTTCATTGATAACTTTGCATCCAGCTTTTGAGAGTTGAAACATCCATAAACATCAAAGTGTCCACTACTCAAATCATCACCTGTGAATCTAAGATGTTTAAGAGCCATTGGCGGTTCTCCAAAGGTGTAAAATATTTGGCCATTTCGGTACACTTGAAAGCGACAAACAAACAATTCAGCGGCAGCCATCAACTCACATGCAGAAGCATAGGTGAAGGGCTTAAGCATTTGACTCTTATGGTGCCCCTGTATAGAATAATTATCTCCTGTACCGTCATTAGTCCACACCTTGAACCTGTCCCAGTCATTCAATACATAAGACACAATGTTCCTCCGGATATCAAGATTGAGCCTGATATTGCCGTGCAATATGTAACACAGAGAATGTAAAAGGCAGGTGGCATCTCTGGGCATGGAAACCACTCGGTAAGTGACAGTTATTTGATCGATGGTGATCACCTCGATAGACATCTCACTACCCAAGTCACTACTCGTGAATCTAAGATTTTTAACAGGCATTCCCGGTATTAACTTGTGGATTTGCCTGCGAATATTTAGCGGCAGCGTGTCTATAAACTTGTGGAATTGCCTGCGAGTATTTAGCGACAGCGTCTCTATGAACTTGAGGATTTTTCTGCAAAAATTTAGTGACAGTGTCTCTATGAATTTGTGGATTTGCCTGCGAGTATTTAGCGACAGCGTGGCTATTAACTTATGAATTTTTCTTTGAGTATTTGGCGGCAGCGTCACAAAGTTGTTTCTGTCTAGCTGTATCAGAAAATGTACCATGACGTCTGACACGCCTCCTTTTTACTGTTTTCTCACAGCTTGGATTGCTGATGTCATAATCGGTTTGAGTTTCATGGTTTGTTTCAATTACGTTAGTATTTGCAGGACTTGTGTTGAAGTGACATTCAGCATCTGTCAAGCATTGTAAGCATACCACCGGCTTCATCGATAACTTCACATCCAGCTTTTGAGAGCTGAATCATTCATAAACATCAAAGTGTCCACTACTAAAATTGTCACCTGTGAATCTAAAATGTTTAAGAGGCCTTGGCGGTTCTCCAAAGGTGTAAAATATTTGACACTTGAAAGCGACAACCGAACAATTCAGCGTTAGCCATCAACTCACATGCAGAACCATAGGTGAAGGGCTTAAGCATTTCACTCTTCTAGTGCTCCTGTATAGTATAATTATCTCCTGTACCGTCATTAGTCCACACCTTGAACCTGTCCCAGTCATTCAATACATAAGACACAATGTTCCTCCGGATATCAAAACTGAGCCTGATATGGCCGTGCAATATGTAACACAGAGAATGTAAAAGGCAGGCGACATCTCCAGACATGGAAACCACTTGGTAAGTGACAGTTCTTTGATCGATGGTGATCACCTCGTTAGACATGTTAATGGGGGTACGGTTGGAATGATAAAGGAAATGGGTACCTGAACAGTAAACTAAGTCTAAAATACCTACACAATAACTATAATCGTAATAAACAAACAATAAAACAGAGGAGAAGCCGTGGATTAAATAAAAAGGCTGCAGTTATCAGCTGGGAGACGTGAATGCCGTGGCGAACCAAGGAAGGGAATGAAGAGACCGCAGTGAAGGACGGCCTTATATGGGCAGGCAGTCAATTACGTGGGAGGCGTGGGGATGGGGGATGCAATATAGGCAGGCAGCCAACTACGTGGGAGGCGTGGTGATGGGGGACGCAACGACGCAAGGAATTGGATACCTGAACAGTAAACTAAGTCTAAAATACCTACACAATAACTATAAGCGTAATAAACGAACAATAAAACAGTGCAGAAGCCGTGGATTAAATAAAAAGGCTGCAGTTATCAGCAGGGAGACGTGAATACCGTGGCGAAGCAAAGAAGGGAATGAAGAGACCGGATTGATGGACTGCCTTATATGGGCAGGCAGTCAATTACGTGGGAGGCGTGGGGATAGGGGACGCAATATAGGCAGGCAGCCAACTATGTGGGAGGCGTGGTGATGGGGGACGCGACACCGCCTCACACGGCGACTGAGCTGCAGGCTATGGACGTATATATGTACATAAGTAGGATTCAGTTATGACCGTTACACGTAGAATTTTGAAATGAAACCTGCTTAACTTTTGTAAGTGAGTTGTAAGGAATGAGCCTGCCAAATTTCAGCCTTCTACCTACACGGGAAGTTGGAGAATTAGTGATGAGTGAGTGAGTGAGTCAGTCAGTCAGTCAGTCAGTCAGTGAGGGCTTTGCCTTTTATTAGTATAGAAGAAAAGGTCAACACCGGAAATACAGTCCCGGGTTCAAATAAAGGTTGATTTATTACACCACAGTCCTTTATAAGTTACAACAAGCACAAAACACAGTTTTTTTTTCTCTCCTTACTCTAATTTCTCTCAACACCACACTGCCCTCGTCCAGTCAAGTGTTGCCTCTCTGCCTCCCAGCTCCAACTTGCCTGGATAAGGAAGTGCGGTCCCTTTTATTACAGACCCGGGAGTACTTCAGGTGCCAAGGCGATCACCCGATCGGAGTACTTTCAGGTCACACGGAAGTCCATCAGAGTAGGGAGCTTGTCTCCCTGCAGCACCCTCTTGTGGTACCGCATGACCCTAGCAGAGCTGCTTTGCCAGACTACATTTCCCGGCATGCCCTCCTGACTTCCCACTGGGCACCGATAACTGGGGCTGCTGCCATCTAGTGTGCTGGGGGAATGAACAAATCCCAGTGATAACTTTTGTTTTTAATGGGCTGTCCGTCCTTCCTTCCAGGTCTGCTCCCTCTCCTGGCTGAGTTGCCCGTCCAGCCCATGTGGCATCTACCCCACTTAACAAAAAATTATTGCTAAAACTCACATCAAAACACTAACAATAATGCTCAGTCTTTTCTTTGTTTTATCCACAAACTTTGACAACCAAGAAGTGCACGGCCTGAACCTTTACACCTTTGGCCTGATGATGTCATGTGCCACACACTTCCAGTTGACCTTACCTAGCAATGTCATAGCAGTCATCAATAGAAAAGTCTCAAAATATTGGCAACCATAAAAAAAAGATGCCATATTAAAATGTGTTTCATTTTAAACATCATTGAAAATACATTGAAACAACAAATAGACAACCATTGGATTCCATGGTGTGCACAATGACATTTAAAATATTTTAGACATCAAAGAATAGCTGCAAAAGATTTTCATGACAATTAATCTCACAGAAGATAAGGTGGGGACCACAGAGAGGGACACAGCATACAACTCTGGAAGACAATTGGGAACAAATTACACGTGGCTATTCAGCAACTATTACTCTATGAGGCACTTCCCGTAGCCATAAGAGTGGTATGGTGATTCTGCTGAAAGCTTGGCTGTGGATCACTCCTTGTTAAATAAATGTATCTGTTATTGGGCTTCTCTCTCATTTGATATGTGTGTGCCGGCCTTTCTATGTCGATGTTCATTACCTTATTATTTTTGATGTTGTTGCAATCAAGTAGCAACAATTACAGGCAGCTTAGCGCAGTTTCCTACCTTGTTATGTTTCCCTTCTTCTTCTAATACTTTGAATATTATTATTATTATTTTATTCACTTTTTGGTTCAGATTAATATCAGAAAACTACTAAACATCATCATGAGTGGCATTTTACGGCAAAGGGGTGAGAGATTATGACATCATTCGTTCCACTACACCTAGCCAGTAATGGGAGTAGGATGCCTTATAACTACTTCTTCATGACCTACTTTGATGTACTTATCCTAGTCAGACTTTCAATGCAGTTCCTAGGAGTAATGGGCTCTGTACTTAAATGACAATTGCTAGTATGTTTTCGACCATTGTTAAGCTATTTTTAGTTTAACTTAGCTATGAACAGAGGGTCTGATGTTCTTTTCCTTGAATTCACTATTCTCTCGATGGCACGTCATCTAGGTCCATGGGGTTTGGTCAGATCTGCTTATCAAGCCATCATATTCACAGCTACAATATTTAATGCATATTATCAGAAATTTATATTGTAGATGCTTTAGTTGCACACTATAACCTCTAATCTGACATTTATGGCCACCTAATCCCTGACTTTAACTTTAAAAAACAGTCATTATTTAGGGTTTTTCTGGCTTTCCTATAAATGTGTAAGTAAAGCACACAACAATTTAAAAACTCTAATATGTACTGATCATAAGAGACGGTGGCAAGAAGTTTCATCAATTCAATGTTACTTTAGAGAAATAGGATGGCATGATTGATGTGTGTTTTTTGAGCTTAATAACCCACTCTTGTTAAATGTTCAAAATGTCTAATCTAATCCACTCATCTCTAAAGTCAGTTATTTGAAAGTATCATGAAGTGTCAGAGAGTCTGAAATAAGGAACCTAATCTCCACCAATGAGTAAATTGTTGAGCTCAGATTACCATGAGATGCAACCATACCACAGACGTTATAAATCACCAGTGATGTGAGCAGGGCATTCAGACAGTGAAGAAGCAACGATCGATCTGGAGAAGTCCGGATGTCATTTGGTAGAAACAATCAAAATAGCAAATTTGCAATGACACTTTGTTCATTTTTTAATAATTTTGGTTTTGTATTAGCACTTCGATTTTTAGATTTTCTCATTCATAAACTGATCATGTGTCAAAGGCATCTTTCTGACCGGAACAAAAAGAAATATTGGTGGTAGTAGACCTCTAGGAAGCCATAACAGTCTTCTGCTGAGGACTATACGCATAGACACTATTAACAAGTTGTCCTGAAGAATTTGAATAAGCAATTCAAGCAAGTAACTGGGATGGTTAACTTGGTAATTGTTACAGTAGTCTACTCTTTAATATGTGAACAAGTACCTTAATTTGTCTGGTAATAAAATTACACTAAAACATTTGGAACTTCAGAAGAGTTTTTACAAAACCAACCCACTCTTCCGAAAATTGCCTACCAATGCTGTTTAACTAATTCCTCTGAAATAGCCTCAAGTTGAATTTTGAAGGTCCCTTCTGTCTACCACACCAGTTGGCAATGTATTTATTCCATTTGTCTATAGTTTGTTATTTGAAATATGTACTAGCTCTACCACTGCTTTTTCATAGCATGAATATTGTGAATCTTATTTTTTGGATTTGTTCCATGGTTTTAACACAAATTATTTTTGAATGTCATCGCACTGTTATGAAGATGACAGGTATCGTTTTTATAAGTGGGTGATAAAAACATAATATGTGAAATCATTATGTATTGGCTGTTTAAGATGGTGGCAAAGTATCCATGGTTTTGGATACATTCAAACCCTTTTGCTGTGTGTACTTATTTTATTTATTTTTGGTTAGGGATCTCCTCTTTGTTAGTTTGGCTACTGAAATTTCCTCTGCTCTTCTTAATGATTGTGGTTTAGTTTGCTGGTTTTGTTAGACTTTTGGTATTCAACCTCTGCTAAGTAATAAGATAATAAGTCTGCTTCACCTCAGAAACTGTTGTCATCACCTGATCTTTTCATCCTTTTGGAAAATATTCTCTAGTTCAGGCTGCTTCTCAGCCTGTTCCTCACAGTGCAAACCAAACACACACAGACAGTAATCCAAGTGACACTGCGGTAATGCATTATGCAACTTGATGGACTCCAACCTCATGCTATATAACCTAACATCCTATTAGCCTTTTTAATGGCTTCTGTACACTTTCTGGATATAGAAGAAAGTGAAGAGTTCACACCGACTCATAAGGTGTACTTTCCAGTTTCATAGCGACATTTGAATATTCAAATCATTTTTACTTCCTGTGTATAAAACTGTACACTTACTTACATTTCACTTCATCTGCCACAAATCTTCCCACATCTGTATTTTGTCCCAGTTCCTATGTAATGACACTGGTGATTCTAGATTATCTGCTATTGTTGCTAGTTTGATAACATTTGCAAATGTAACCAGCTTGTTATATATATTCTTTTCAAAAAGAACAGCCACTCCAGTACTGATCACCAAACGATACTAATTCTGAAAAAAAATTCTCTCATCATAAACCTTTGTTCCTGGTATTAAAGCCAATTATTTACCCCTCGCCACAATGTGTCTTGAACTCTCACTTCTTTTCTCCCACTAGCTGCTACCTTACAACAAGCCTCCTGAAAATTAAAATAAACTAGGGGGCTCTGTCCCCTGCTCATTTCGCTCATCCACCCTTGGGTTTGGTTTACCGGATATACAATTTAAAGAGATTGTTATTTTCATGGGAATTGTTACATATGCATTATTTTCACTTTTACTTTAAAACTTTTGTAAAAAAAATACGTGTCCTTTATTTGTGGCCCCGGGCGTGGTTAAATCTCTTTCTCGCAGGACGTATAATGCTGCTCGCGTTGTGAAGGGGAGGGGCGGTTGAATGCACGCTAAGGAGATGCCGTCGGATCAGCAGCAGCTGCTGCTGGTGAGCTGCGTGTTCTGTTTGTCGCACTGTGCGTCAAATCATTTAAAAGCCTGCACAGAAGTTTTCCTTTTGCCACTTCGCGTCTAACGCATGCTAATGAAAAGCGGTCGAATCATCTTCTGGCTTGCTGCTGTTTGTGAGCTGAGCGTTTTGTTTGTTGCGCTGCACGTCAATCACTTCAAAGCCTGTACAGCAGCTGTCGTTTTGCCACTTCACGTCTCTGCCGCTCGCATTGTAAAGTGGGGAGGAGGGCTTAATGCATGCTAATGAGAAGTGGTCAGATCATCTGCTGGCTTGCTGCTGCTTGCGAGCTGTGTGTTTTGCCTGTTGCGCTGCATGTCGATCATTTCAAAGCCTGTATAGCAGCTGTCCTTTTGCAACTTCACCGTCTCTGCCACTCACGTTGTGCATTGGGGGGGGGGTATTGCTGAATGCACGCTAAGGAGAAGTGGTTGGATCATCTACTGGCTTGCTGCTGCTGCTGGTGAGCTGCGTGTTCTGCTTGTCACTTGTCGTTGTTTTAAGAGCTGGGAGCACATGAAGTGTGTCTGCCAAAAGCATTCCAGCAACTGCTAGGTTAGATGTCAGTGAACTTGTTTTAAATGTTGTCTCACTGCCTTGTCTCATGTGACGTTAAAGTGTCTCTCACAGTACGTCAAATTGTCTTCTGAGACGATCATGTCTCATCTCCCTAATCTCCCTACCAAGATTTTTTTTTTTAATAATAGATAATTTCATATGCACCTCACTTATCATATCTTTTTGTTGCTATGTTAAAATTCCTGAATATTAGTGAAACATGACCTCACTCATCTGAACCCATGCTGACTTTTTAATAAAACTCTAGTTCTGGATATGTGACTTAATCTTTCCCTTAATAATTCCTTGTATTACTTTATCTGTGATGCATGTTAAGCTTACCTGCCTATACAGTAGTTAACTGGATAAACTCAATCACACTTTTAATGTAATAGGATAATATTTGTTAGCCTCAAATGTTTAGGAATTATCCCAGCGTGCCATGATATATGAAAAATATACCTCAGATGTTCATGTAAGTAATCACTAACTTCCTTAAGTATTCAAGTATAAATGTTTAATTTAAATGTTTAATCCAAGCAGCACTTCTCTCTCTAACATTTCCAAATCACTTAGTACTTCCTCAATAGTCCCTGTTACTGTTGGGAGGTTGCTCCTTCACCTCAAACCTCAGAGAAATTGTAATTTACAGCATTTTTTGCCTAATTTCCTATTTTTTAAAATTAGTTAAAACAAATGCCTCTGTTGTAAATATGTTTCATAATAATACATAAATAAAAACATACAGATAGCAGTGCTTCAGAGCACCAGAAGACTAGGCTTGAGTCCTGAGCCTTTACGTTGTCTGTATTTCTCCCTGTGCCTCTGTGGGTTTTCACCAAGTATTCCAGTCTACTTTTTACATCTTCAGTTATCATGTAAATCAGTATTTGCCATGAATGACTCAATGGTGCAGTGGTTTGTGTTGCTGCCACACCAATTTGTAGACCACTATGTGCCCCAATCTCATGCCTGGTCACCATCACTGAGGGTAACTTGCTATTCTAAATTGGTCACATGGAGTTTGAGGGTAGGCTTGAGTGGGTTCTGTGATGGGCTGCTTCCCTACACAGAGCGGGTTCCTGTTTTGTTTCCGAATAGGCGCTGGTTCTCCTCAATTCTGAATTAGATAAATCAGGTTTGAGAACGGAGTATATGTTATTATTTGTTAGGTTTTCTGTGTCTGCTCTGGTCTTAACTGTGCCTATTATTGTATGTACATTAACCTTCATGACATTTACTTCATTCAGTATTCTTTTTTCCACACTCTTATTTCTGCCTTCAAGACTGACCACACCAATTCTAGCAAAGAACAACCATTCCCCATCTCCATCTCCAAACTTCAGTATCATTTAACAAGGGTGACCTTATGGATTCTACTATGTGGTTAATTCTGGTGTGGAAGACCAGAGGTTCTCAGAATTTATCACAAAACCCAGGAATAACGCCAAAGAGGCCAAAGTTAAAAAAATAATGAGTGGCAATTGCATAAAA
The DNA here is from genome assembly GCA_026402145.1 of Polypterus bichir lapradei. Lineage (NCBI taxonomy): Eukaryota > Metazoa > Chordata > Cladistia > Polypteriformes > Polypteridae > Polypterus > Polypterus bichir. The sequence goes on from JANRMT010062813.1 coordinate 90,777,970, forward strand.
GAAAGCAACAACTCCAATTCCTATGTGGGTCTTTCAAGACACAAGACTAATTCACCTGTCTAGGTAATGGTATGCCTAGCACATGTCCCACCAAAATAGCAGAAATAATTCATCCTTCTTCACCCCACATATCTCTTTCTTTAATTTATGGCCTCTCTTTCAGCTGTCAGTTGGACCCAGATCCTGCTCATCTTTGAACTGTCAAGATCTGGGTAGCCTTAGGACCACTTCTTAGGTCTGGATAGCCCACTGATATTTCAGAAATTGTCCTCCTAGAATTATGAAAAATGTAACTACAAGTAAAAAGCAATCCTAAAAGTAATAAAAAAACAAGTCCATGGACTCGAGATTAATAAGTAGAGCACTTATAAAACCAAAATCCACCATTGAAATTCAAAAAAATCCACAAAACCAAAAAGCAGTGCAAAGCTGAACCAAAGTCAATGCTTCAATGTTTGCGGTACTGCTATTGCAGGCTTATAAAAGTCTCCCTGTAGTCCTCTATCCCAGTATACTGTACACTTAAAGTGAAAGGCAAACCCTCGCTAGCTTGACCAGTATAGTGATAGACTTCCCTGTTACCACTTTATCAGAATGGGGCCTTCATTTAGCAAGATACAAGTTCCCTAGGGTAGGGTGTCCTACCACCCTCTGGTGTCATTCTGACTATGCTCATGGTATAGCCAGTGTACATATGTTGCATTTGTATTATTATCAAGGGCATGTAGGGTACTGCCCCATGTATGTAGTGCCACCTTATGCCCGATTTATAGCTTGCATCCATCTCCACTGCATTCACAGTTCCACATCCTTCAGCACCCATGCGTCATGGATATACCACACTCCAAATCCTTTAATAGTCTAGTTAAATAGCCAAGCACAATGAAGTCATTTTGTGACTATCAAGCTGAGACTTAATGAAACCAACAGTCTGAAAATGGTGGATCTCATTGCCTAAATATTGGTGGTGTCCATATTTAACTTCCACTGAAGGGAGCAATATTTATGATGCCCGTACAACATTCATAAGCTGTGGAGTGGGAGGTGATAAAATTAAACTAGGGAAAGTGGTATAACTTTGATTTAACTGATAATGAAGTTGTGTTCACAGAAGATGTAGACAGAAAAATCCTTGCATGTTGTTGCCTTGTGGTTGAGGAGTGGGGCTAATGGGACTGCTAGAGGATATGATCAGCTTCACAATCTGAATACAGCAATGACTCCTTTACACTTTATTTTTTTAGTTACAGAAATATTTACAGAAGTCTATAAAGGTAAGTATTACAGCATGAAACAAGTGCCCTGCAGAGTGTATAGTACTGTATACATTATACTGTGTATAGTACAGGGTGACACAGGGAAACAGGAAATTTTGGCACTAGGTGTTGGTGATCCTGGGGTGTCGACAGTTGTTTGGGACCAATGCAATATCATCTAGAACCCCCCTGCCATTAGTTATAATGGAGCAGTGGAGTGGTGCGCAATAAGCATTCGTTGTGAAAGCCTTTTATAAGAATGGCGATAGTGTGACTGCTGCGCAAAAGGAATTTCGGCATCATTACCAGTTAGGACATCATGATTGTGTCCTGTCTGCTCATGCGATTACATCATGGGTGTATAATTTTGAAGAAATGGGATCAGTCTTAAAAAAGAAGTTGAGCCACTTCGCATACTGCCTGACAATCGATGGCAGCTATTCAACGATTGTTTTGAATGTTTGTCATTTCAAGCAACAGTGACATTCATTCCATGGCTTCCGAGATAACCAGATCTCACTGTTTGTGATTTTTTTCTATGGGGACTTCTTAACAACCAAGTGTACTAACATGTCCTTCAGCCATTTCTGAACTAAAAAGGAGGATTGAAGAGGAAATCGCTAGCATTCACCTTGACATGTTACATTGAGCAGGCTGTCAGAATGTGTATGGAGAAATGGACAACATCTTCATGATGTTTTCTTCAAAACATAAAATGAATATTGAATGATTACCATCATTAATTGCATATCCTGTACGGTACATTTCACCATTAAATGTACCATATTTTGTAATGTGTTTATTCGTGCATTGAATGTCATTTGGAAATTTCCGATTTCTCTGCGCCACCCTGTATATCTGGTTCGACCAGAAGTTCTTTTGGTCTTCTAAAGGGTTAAGCAAAATGTATTAGAAAAATAAAGGACCATATTTATGTTATTCAGGTATATGACAAATCTATAGCCAGCACTTCAGTGGTACTGACTTTATTCAAGTGTACCATCAGTATTAATCGGGAGACATCACTGGCCTGTGTTGTCAGTGTTAGAAAAGGGAATGTGAAATAAATAACACCCATCAATTTTTCCATCCTCATCCTGCAACTCAGCATCAGTAAGACAAAAGAACTGGTGGTGGACTTCCAGTGTGCTAAGGAGCCTCTGAAACCAGACACAATTCAATGAGAGGACATGGAAGTGGTACAGAGCTACAAGTATCTGGGGGTTCACTTAAACAACAAACTGGACTGGTCTGACAACACAGTGGCGCTGTATGGGAAGGGCCAGAGCAGACTGTACTTGCTATATGACTGTACTTGATATAAGCAAGCTGCTGGAAAAATTCTACCAGTCCATAGTAGTCAGTGTGTTGTTCTACGTGGCAGTCTCCTATGAAAGCAACTCAAGTCCAAAAGAAGCAAAATGAATGAACAAACTTATCAGGACCTCTGGGGGTCTTTACTGGCCAATTTATCCATTGAATTCAATACTTCCTCCCAATGTACTCATTATGTTCATTATGAAATATTTGCACAATTTACATTTTTTTATTTATTGATTTATTAATTGATTGATTGATCGATTGGCTGTATTATTTGTCCCATGTATCTGTATCCTTGTTTTTTAGGTTTCTGCTGCTGTATGCCTCTGAATTTACCCATGGTATTAATAAAGTTTATCTAATCTAATTTAATTAAAGCAAGACCACAAAGATTTAAGGTATGAAGACTGGCCACTGTGCTACCAGATCACACTTTTTTAACAAATCATAGCTTGATGAAAACCAAACTCGGTTTCTGTTATTGGATTGCAGGCAGAACACTCTCTTCGGATTGGCTGTGTGCAAAGGACCAGTATACCCACCACATTTGCATTTTGTCTTGCACTCAGTGCTGTCACTGGATCCTTGAGTCCCTAAACTTGACTGATTAAATTTACCCCTCAATGCATGTAGGGTTAAATATATACTTTCACTTGTTGCAGAAAATACTCAGTAAATAAGGAAGAGTCTTGAGCTATATTTATAAATGAACTCTAAAATGGATGTCCTTTATTTACAGCAACTGGTGGAGCACCGTTTACTCAGCATTGTAGACTGAAGAAATCTAATAGAATAGCTTTCTTTATCAGTTAAGTTTATTCACACATAATATCAAGTTAGCATTTCAATTACACCAATGAGCATGCAGATGAGGTATTCTAGTAACACCCCTTTGCCATCAAAACCCATTCAAAGGATCCAAAATAGTTAATCTTCAAAAGTCTTCAGTAAATATCTGGCTCAACGAAATTAAGAGTTCTTGATAATGTTGTGCTAGAGATGAATAACTAGCAAGTTTAGAAGGAGAACCAGAAGAAGAAACATTATAGGGAAGCTAAGGTCAAAACCGGAAAAAATCCAAAATCCTAAGCCAAAGTGTGAAGTGAGAGTTGTTGTCGGAATAACTAAACAAAAAGGTCCTAAAACAAAAAGACTTTTAATAAGGATTTCGTTAGCAAAAGTTTATGATATCTGCAAACTTGAATGAAGAAAGGTGGTCACAGGGGACATTTTAACTAATCAGTTCAATGACATGAGATGCTGCAATCTCTGAGAACACACATCCAGCAACCAGGAAGTGTGTGTTAACAGTTCAGAGGAAAAAATGAGACTGAGGAGTCACATGGTCATTTAGGGGTAATATAGTTATTGCGCATAAAGTGTTTTGCTGTGATTTTCACATAAAAATATAGCATCTACTGTATCTTAGAAGTAGTATAAAGGGTTAATAAGTATAATCTAAGCATATCAGGAAACCAGATAAAGGTAAAGTGAACAACAAAGAACAAGAAGGTTCAGGGTAATGGTTCAAGAAGTTGGCTGACTATCATATACTGTACCCAGTAAGATTTGACAGATGTCACACACACAGGAACTCAAGAAGTATTTGAAAGTATTGTAAGGACCAAGAATATAGTAAAATGGGACTTTTATTTTGGGGTATATAAGCTGGTTATGCTCTCTTCTGGAAACATCCCATATGTCTTCAGCCAATCAGAGTGAATGCAAGCTAGTGAACCAATCAGAGTAAGCAATAATTCAGCACTGTTATGCAAATTTGGTTATAAGAATGACTCTCTGTCTCTATTCTGTGATCATTCTGTGGCAGCCTCTGCTCAGGGAGCCATCCCTTAGCCTACTGTTATGATGGGGTGCTACCGCTTCATGAAGAGATAATTCAAGACACTATGAACAAGTTTCCTCCTGCCTGCTTCCTGACTCAAAGTGGTCCTAGTTAAATGTAAACTTCTTTCTTTAATATATTTTCAAAATTGAATTTCTTCTACAATGGCAGGGTACACAGAATGGGTGCATTCTATACCAAAACAAAATGGCAATGGAGCAGTACAAATTGATTTTAATAACTTTAGACTGATGTCAAATTTAAATTTCTTATACTTTAAAAGCCCATACAGGAATAAAAAATATCCAATGAAAACACAACAGAAAACCTTACAAAAAATGAATCACAAAGACTTTCATAACAGACATAAGAATAATGATATGTGATGTCAAGTGTAAAGCCAGTGGCAAACTGAGGTGATGAACTTTTGTGGATTTTTTTGTTTCAAAGTGTGTTTCAGATGGGCAACTGCTGAAGGATCACAGAATACCTGGTGGGCTATCAAGACCAAGGATGTAAATCATTGAGTCATGACCGCTTTCATTTTTCTATAAATGATAAAACAGAGAGGTTAAATTATTAAAAAAGTGTTAGGCAGAGAAATTATAAGGCTAAAATTACAAGGATTGTCAGAGTGGTAATTATGCCCAGATGGGAAGACCAAAGCCAGAAAATATCTCGCCGAACACCATACTAAATTGAATCAATGAGGTTTTTTTTTAACAAATTTAATAAGAATTCAATACTCAATATTCAAAAAGTATAAAACCTTTAGCATTAATAAATTAAAGAGTAACACTAAATATGTAAATGTATTCAAATGCAGCTATTCTATCTTAAAATGGTAGGAATTAAACAAATAAACCAATTTATTAAGAGCACCCCCTTGTTAACAAAGAATACAATAAAAGATGTGAGAATAGGTGCAATAAAAATATGAAATAAAACAAAAAAAACACAAAGTTAAGGACACAAAAAAGTCAAAAGGGACACAGCAAAAATCCTAATGGTCAGAACTTGCATGGGTCAATACACAAAAATCAAAGAAATCAACAACCAAAACAGTGAGCTGAAAATAAATCTGAGTTTAAAAAAGCAGAGGCACACATTTCAAATGATATGTCCTAGTACTTAAGGCTTTAGACTTCAAACCTTGTGGGTTCAAATTGCAAATGTTGTAAGCCTCCTTGGATAAAGCCTTAGACATGGCCAGGGACAGATAAAGGGAGCAGTGAGAATATCGATCATCAAAGAAGGCCAAAGTCAAAGCATACAAGCACGGTCCTAACACTAATGTGAATTGAATACCCTTAACTAACATGAAAGAGCAAGCTGATCTTTAAGGATTCTTTTTAGGTCAAAACTAGGACATTAAGCCTTGAGTGCTGCTGTTATTGTGATTTCTGAATGGAGACACCATGAAAAATTTTAAATAGTGAGCAAGAGCCGAAGCCTAATGTAAATGTCAAGGCTAACATAAAACTTGGAATCCAACCCATCTTTCTTCAATGCCAAAATATTAGAACCAAAATCAAAGTTGGAAAATCAGAGCTGAGGATCTAGCAGTCCTAATCTAATAGTAACAGACATTATCATGCTAGACATTGTTTATTCACAAATCTCAGATGATCCAGAAATCAAATGGCCTGACTTTTGATGTCATGCACTGGGTGTTATGCAATGGTTACCATAACTCAATAGTTTTAAGAAAAAGAAAACAATGATAAATAAATAAATAGATAAATAAATAAATAACACAAGAATAAACTCTGTTTTACCTAATCAACTGTAAGCCTACTTTTGCCCACCCCTGTATATACTGTATGTATATATGTATATGTATATATTCTGCTGAAAAAAAATAAAGGAACACGTTTTAATCCGAGTATAGCATCAAGTCAATGAAACTTCTGGGATTATGATCTGGTCAGTTAAGTAGCATTGTTAATCAGTTTCAGCTGCTTTGGTGTTAATGAAATTAACAACAGGTGCACTCCAGGGACAACAATGAGACGGCCCCTAAAACAGGAATGGTTTAACAGGTGGAGGCCATGGACATTTTTCCCTCCTCATCTTTTCTGACTGTTTTTTCACTAGTTTTGCATTTGGCTATGGTCAGTGTCACTACTGGTAGCACGAGGCGATACCTGGACCCTACAGAGGTTGCACAGGCAGTCCAGCTTCTCCAGAATGGCACATCAGTATGTGCCATTGTCAGCAAGTTTGCTGTGTCTCCCAGCACAGTCTCAAGGGTATGGAGGAGATTCCAAGAGACAGGCAGTTACTCTAGGAGAGATGGAAAGGGCCGTAGAAGGTCCTTAACCCATCAGCAGGAGAGGTATCTGCTCCTTTGGGCAAGGAGGAACAGGATGAGCACTGCCAGAGCCCTACAAAATGACCTCCAGCAGGCCACTGGTGTGAATGTCTCTGACCAAACAATCAGAAATAGACTTCATGAGGGTGGCCTGAGGGCCCAACGTCCTCTAGTGGGCCCTGTGCTCACTGCCTGGCACAGTGGAGCTCGATTGGCATTTGCCATAGAATACCAGAATTGGCAGGTCCACCACTGGCGCTCTGTGCTTTTCACCGATGACAGCAGGTTCACCCTGAGCACATGTTACAGACGTGAAAGTGTCTGGAGAAGCTGTGGAGAACATTATGCTGCCTGTAACATCGTTTAGCATGACCGGTTTGGTGGTGGGTCAGTGATGGTCTGGGGAGACATATCCATGGATGGACACACAGACCTCTACAGGCTAGACAATGACATCTTGACTGCCATTAGGTATCGGGATGAAATCCTTGGACGCATTGTCAGACTCTATGCTGGTGCAGTGGGTCCTGGGTTTCTCATGGTGCACGACAATGCCCGGCCTCATGTGGCAAGAGTATACAGGCAGTTACTGGAGGATGAAGGAACTGATAACATTGATTGGCCCCCATTCTCACCTGACGTAAATCTAATAGAACACATCTGGGACATTATGTTTTGGTCCATCCGACACTGCCAGGGTGCAACTCAGACTGTCCAGGTGCTCAGTGATTCCCTGCTCCAGATCTGGGACGAGATCCCCCAGGACACCATCCGTCATCTCATTAGGAGCATGTCCACCCCGACATTGTCAGGCATGCATACAAGCACGTGGGGGCCATACAAACTACTGAGTCTGATTTTGAGTTGCTGCAATGAAATTTCGACAAAATGGACTAGCCTGCTGCATCATTTTTTTACTTTTATTTTCGGGGTGTCTTTGAATTCACCCCTCTGTAGGTTGATAATTTACATTTCCATCAAATGATGTGGCATCCTTTCATTCTTAACACATTACCCAGTCCATAACAGTATAGATATCCAGCATGTTTGTTTTTCCCATTGAGATCTGATGTGTTTTCAAAGTGTTCCTTTAATTTTTTTGAGCAGTTTATATATACTGTATATATATATCATTATATAAAAAAATCTTTCGACACAATGAGACTTTTTAGGAGACAAGACTATTTGGAAAAGATTTTTTTCAAGTCCCGCAAGAGACTTTATAGGAAATGAGATTTTTTGGAAAAGATTTTTTCAAGTCCCGTGAGATGAAAATATTGCCATGAGATTCTATCAATCATTTTCAAACAAGACCACAGTACTCTCACCTCTCAGTCTTGTGAATGCTTTTGTCAGACACACTTCCTGTGCTCTCAGTTCTTATAACTTTTAACATTTTCCTCACTTTAAGTTCCCAATTAAAGAAGACGTATTATGTCCAAATATTATTGAAGAATTTCATCACGAAGCGTTATCAACAGAAAAAATTAGTACATGGGCAATCGTAGCATCTTGAAACGAGGAAGTCAAATGAATTTACACAAAAATATCGATCGGTTACATGGCAAATTGGTTAAATGCGTATCAATATACAGGTAAAATACCATTATAATGAATATCTTTACAACAAAATTTTCGTTATAACGAAATATTTTTTAGGTCCCTGGGAATTCGTTGTAATGGAATTTTACCTGTACTATGCTGAAACATTTGTTGGTGATCATGCGGAAGATGAAAACAACAACTTCCAATATCATGAAGAATATCTACAACTGTTAACACCGCATGGTCTTACACCGCACAAATTACTGGAGAGAGAAGGATGTATCCAAGAAAGGTAATATAGTACGTCTTCTGCAGATAACATTAGACAACAAAGGAGTTCTTGATATGCCATTTATATTAAAACATTAACAGTTTCCCGTTAGAATAGCTTTTGCAAAGACGATTAACAAATCTCAGAGCCAAACATTCAAAAAAGTTGTTCTATTTAATAGAGAGAAAGAAACGAAATTCAATCACAGGCAGTTATACGTCGCATTAATGCAAATGTAACACTTTAAATGAAAATTTAAACCTGTTTAAATTTTATATCTGCATCCCCATACGCGAGCGGCAGAACCGCAAAGAACCTAGCGCATAGCACTGGCCCAGGGGGTTGGTGAGCGAAGCAAGCAGGGGAAAAAGCTCCCTAGTGAATATATATATATATATATAAATATATATATATTCATCCTTCCATCCATTCATCCATCCTCAGCTTGAGCAGAGATGCCCAGACTTCCCTCTCCCTGGCAACTTCTTCTAGCTCTTCTAGGGCATTCCTAGTGGGCCAGCCAAGAGACATAGTCCCTCCAGCATATCCTGGGTCTTCCCCGGGGCCTCCTCCCAGTTAGACGTGCCTGGAACACCTCACCAGGGACGCGTCCAGGAGGCATCCTGATCAGATGCCCGAGCCACCTCATCTGACTCCTTTTGATGCGAAGGAGCAGTGGCTCTACTCTAAGCCCCTACCGGATGACTGAGCTTCTCACCCTATCTTTAAGGGAAAGCTCAGGGACCCTGCGGAGGAAACTCATTTCAGCTGCTTGTATTCGCGATCTCGTTCTTTCGGTCACTACCCATAGCTCATGACCATAGGTGAGGGTAGGAACGTAGATCGACTGGTAAATTGAGAGCTTTGCCTTATGGCTCAGCTCCTTTTTCACCACAACAGACTGATGCAGAGCTCGCATCACTGTAAACAACGCACCAATCCACCTGTCGATCTCCTGCTCCATTCTTCCCTCACTCGTGAACAAGATCCCAAGCTACTTGAACTCCTCCACTTGGGGCAGGATCTCGCTCCCAACCCTGAGAGGGCACTCCACCCTTTTCCGGCTGAGGATCATGGTCTCGGATTTGGAGGTGCTGATTCCCATCCCAGCCACACACTCAGCTGCGAACCGATCCAGAGAGAACTGAAGATCAAGGCCTGATGAAGCAAACAGGACAACATCATCTGCAAAAAGCAGTGACCCAATCCTGAGCCCACCAAACCGGACCCTCTTAACGCCCTAGCTGCGCCTAGAAATTCTGTCCGTAAAAGTTATGAGCAGAATCAGTGACAATGGGTAGCCCTGGTGGAGTCCAACTCTCACCGGAAATGGGTTCAACTTACTGCCGGCAATGCGGACCAAGCTCTGACACCGGTTGTACAGGGACCGAACAGCCCTTATCAGGGTGTCCGGTACCCCATACTCTCGGAGCACCCCCAAGGGACATGGTTGAATGCCTTTACCAAGTCCACAAAACACATGTAGACTGGTTGGGCAAACTCCCATGCATCCTCTAGGACCCTGCCAAGGGTGTAGAGCTGGTCCAGTGTTCCGCGACCAGGACGAAAACCACACTGTTCCTCCTGAATCTAAAGTTTGACTATCTGACGGACTTTCCTCTCCAGAACCCCCGAAAAGACTTTTCCAGGGAGGCTGAGGAGTGTGATCCCTCTGTAGTTGGACAACACCCTCCGGTCCCCGGACCACCACCCTGGTCTGCCAATCCATGCGATGTTGCAGAGGCATGTCAACCAAGACAGTCCTACAACATCCAGAATCTTGAGGAACTCTGGGCGTATCTCATCCAGCCCGGGGTGTTTTTTGACCACCTCGGTGACCTCAGTCCCAGAGATGGGGGAGCCCATCTCCGAGTCCCCAGGCTCTGCTTCCTCATTGGAAGGCATGTTAGTGGGGTTGAGGAGGTCTTCAATGTACTCTCCCCACCAACCCACAAGGTCCAGAGTCGAGGTCAGCAGCATACCATCCCCAACATATACAGTGTTGACACTCCACTGCTTCCCCCTCCTGAGACGCCGGATGGTGGACCAGAATCTACTCAAAGCCGTCTGGAAGTCATTCTCCATGGCCTCCCCAAACTACTCCCATGCCCGGGTTTTTGCCTCAGCAACCACCAAAGCCACATTCCGCTTGGCCTGCCGGTACCTATTAGCTGCCTCCAGAGTCCCACAGGACAAAAGGGTACTGTAGGACTCCTTCTTCAGCTTGACGGCATCCTTCACCGCCGGTGTCCACCAACAGGTTCGGGGATTGCCACCACAACAGGCACCGACCACCTTACGGCCACAACTCTGGTCAGCCGCCTCAACAACAGAGGCACGGAACATGGCCCATTTGGACTCAATGTCCTCCACCTCCATCGGGATGTGGTCGAAGTTCTGCCGGAGGTGGGAGTTGAAGCTACTTCTGACAGGGGACTTTGCCAGACATTCCCAGCAGACCCTAACAACACGTTTGGGCCTACCAAACCAGGTGGCGATCAGTTGACGGCTCCGCCCCTCTCTTCACCTGAGTGTCCAAGACATGTGGCCGCAAGTCCGACGACACAACCACGAAGTTGATCATTGAACTGAGAGCTATTGTGTCCTGGTGCCAAGTGCACATATGAACACCTCTATGCTTGAACGTGGTGTTTGTTATGGACAATCCGTGACGAGCACAGAAGTCCAATAACAAAACACCGCTCGGGTTCAGATCAGGGGGGCCATTCCTCCCAATCACGCCCTTCCAGGTCTCACTGTCATTGCCCACTTGAGCATTGAAGTCTCCCAGCAGTACGAGGGAGTCCCCAGAAGGTATGCCCTCTAGCACCCCCTCCAGGGACCCCAAAAAGGGTGGGTACTCCAAACTGCTGTTCAGCGCATATACACAAACAACAGTCAGGACCCATCCCCCCACCCGAAGGCGGAGGGAGGCTACCCTCTCGTCCACCGGGGTAAACCCCAATGTACAGGCTCCAAGTTGTGGGGCAATAAGTATGCCCACACCCACTCGGAGCCTCTCACCGGTGGCAACTCCAGAGTGGTAGAGAGTCCAGCCCCTCTCAAGGAGATTGCTTCCAGAGTCCAAGCTGTGCGTCAAGGTGAGCCCGAATATATCTAGCCAGAACCTCTCAACCTCGCGCACTAGCTCAGGCTCCTTCCCCTTCAGAGAGGTGACATTCTACATCCCAAGAGCCAGCTTCTGTAGCTGAGGATCGGACCACCAAGGTCCCTGCCTTCGGCCACCACCCAACTCACACTGCACCCGACCTCCTTGGCAGACATTTGAAATATTGAATTTAAATGTTTAAAGTCTAAATGTTCTTGATTGTAATAAGTCCATAGAGGGCTAGATCCCTAGTAAAGGATCAGAAATCAAAAATAACATCATACTCATAATCACTGACCCTAAAATATTCCAAAACATTATGCTGTGATTCCCAGGGTATCCGTAGCCATGGGTGTCTCCCATCTCCTGGTACATCGATAGTCATACAGTAGATGGACTAGGGTGAATGAGGACACAAACAAGTCAAGTGCAAATTGCATTTATTAAAATAGATAAAAATGCAACCCACATCAAATTCTTTCAATAATGAATCCATTTAATAGTGAAGTGAGGAAAGTAAAATCAAATAATTCCAATAAACAGGTAAAACCTGAAGTAAAACTAAAGTCAGGATCAACTTTCATTCAACATGTTTCCAGTGCTTCAATCTCTTATCTTTCTTTTGTGTCTTACCTTGCTCACCCAACAGTCACATTCAGCAGGGCTGAGACACCAATGCATGTGGTCTCCAACTGGCCCCTGTTGGTACCCGCTGGGACACTTGGAGCCGGACTTCATCATTCTGCCACCAATCTTTGATCCAGCAGGATCAGTTATCCCACCTCCTAAAACACAGCTGGGGATGTTCCACCCAATCCTGCTCTACCCGTTTGCTATGATTTTCTCTTCCTTTCACTTCATTTTCTTTTTCTTTTCCCATTCTGACCTACTCAGACCTTTTTATAATCTTGTGATTATAATCTTGTGAACAATCTGTGCAGCTTCAATGAGGGATGGCTGTACTCACGTAAATGAGTAAAAGAATTAGCCAATTCTTCCATTTAAGTTTTTCATTGCCACATGGCTTTACTCCCACACTCCGACGCTCACAAGGTCTGTGCTGCTCAGATGTGCCACAGACCCTGGACACTACGTACCCCACATGGTTCTTAGAAAGGTAGAACCACCAGTAAAGAATCAAACATCAAAAATATTAGATTCATGATCAGCATCCTCAAAAGCACACAATGACATGCCTATATTATCTCCATGTCTCTATTTTTTAAAGTTTTGCGAAAAGGAGTAACTTTGACTCCTTGTGTGCCATTAGGGGGTGAACCCCCTTTGTGTTGGGTGATGTGACATACACAACTTCAAGACCTTCTGATTATTTTTGCTGAAGAAACCTGTTGTTTTAATAAGGATGTAATTTCCTGCACAAAATATGGTCCAAAAATGGCCTAAAATTGTTTTTTTTTCAGGTCTAGTGGGTCAAAAATAGTTGGGATCCCAAAAGCTCAACATCTTGCACAACTAGTGTGGATGCTAGAGGTGCTGTTGCCCCATTAAACCCACATTTAAAAGCACCAAGAATAATTTCTTTAATAATTTTCTTAAATAAAGTGCACAAAGCACCGCACACTCCACAATTCTCCAATCAATAATCAATAATACAATAAACACAATCCTCCACTTCCAGCAGCTCCGTTACACACCCTCCCAACTCTGGCTCTCCTGCTGGGTTTCGACCAGTCCTTTAAATAGTCCTTGACTCGGAAGTGTTCCTTCTCCGGGTCAAACGCCACATCCTCCTTCCTCAAATAGCCCGGAAGTAGCCTCTGAAGTACAGTAGGAGTCCCCAGGTTCCTTGTGAGCTCCCCCTGGCGGCACCCACAGCACCCAACAGGGCTGAAGTAATGGACTCCATGTCCCATGATGCCCTGAGGGAATTCGGGGAACCATTTCTGTCCAGGGGAGCTGCCATCTAGCGTCCTGGGGGATGCAGTGCCCTGAAAAGGCTGCTCTTCCTCCTTCTTTCTGTTGAGGGATTTCCTGGCCAGACTGAAACGGCGGTTGTCCATCACACTAGATAACAAGAGCAGTCGAATGGTATATCAAATGTTAGGTTTACTCATACCAGTGATCCAGGAGGTGCAAGACAAAAAAAAAATCTCGCGATTTCAAAGTGTTTATAAGTAGTTCTTATGAACATAAAAGAAAAACTATGACAAAATAGTCAGTGACACGAACAAAAAAATAGAAAGGACAGCAGTACCAGACTTTGTTTCATGACAAAGCGTACTTTAAAGACTGAAGGGTCTCATTAATTACTGCTTGCCTTTTAATTGGAATGGCTTGACCATCTTGAAAAATTGCATTGTTTTCTCCTATTATACAGGGGCATAACGACCACCTTGCCCACCTCTGTGCCATTCCTCAGTACACCTTCATGGAGCTCTTTATTAGTCTAGAGTCCTGGACTCCTTTGTGGTACTCTGCCATTCAGGTCAGTCACTTCATACCATGACCTCATGTCTTTCTCGTGAGTTGACAAGGTCTTCTCCACCAAATCAGAAACTCAAATCTTTTGGCACTTTAACGTCTTTTTCATTAATTGAATGTCATCACATCCTTTTTTGGCATCATGTTTTGCAGAAGCTTTCAAGCACAGAATGCCTCAAACCAAACGTTCAATTTGTGATCAGATTTTCAAACAGTCAAGCAATTCTTTAACATGCACTTTTGCTCTGTGCTCTCGATGCTCACAGGAAATGCAAATGTTTCAAGTTTTATTGATTTATGGGAGAGGAGGAATTTGTATGGATCCTATATGGCACTTTTCAGGACTTGCTTTCCAAAAACAGCATGCTCCATTGGAAACACATTTTTGCAAGCATTTTGTATTTGAAATTGAACTGAGGTGCCGAGAGAAAAAAACAGCCTTTTGTAAAGACTAAGCCATTTTACAGAATGTTGCTCGTGGCAACAGAATTTTTCAACATGCAATGAAATATTGATGCATGTCTGTTCTAGAGACTGGCTTCATTTTACTAATGCATATGTTAATACTTCGATTTCAGCTTCTTTTACCTTCAGAGCCTTTCATTATAGTGCATCTGTCAAGCCAGTCTATTACTGTGTGCAGGAAATCCAAAATGACGTTTTTAAGGTTTTGAACTTTAATAATGCTCATTTCAAATACTTTAAGTGGTGGAATTTCAGGTGAAGTAAAATAAAAAATTAACTTTACCTGACAAATAATATTGTGGAGTATTATTGAGACTCTGCTTTAGGGGACAGATATGATTACAAGAAATCACTCTGGTCACCTGCTCTCACACACAAGATGAGAGCAGACTGGCCACACCCAGCTACTTTGAATTCTTATTCCATCCATTGTGATAGACAGATAGAAGGACAACTAGAGTGAAAAGTTGGGGTGCCAACCAGGCCACCCTGTTTAATGCAATTGTCCAAAACAATAAACAGAAGCATGTGATCGGTGACACAATTGAAAACAAGCTCTTTATATGCCAACTAGGCTCTATAGAAAAAGGTGCTCAACTGAGTGGGTCAGTCATGGGGAGTTGCAACATGCAGAGGCTTTTCCTTGAAGTGAGATGCCCTCCTCAGTTTGATGGCATCCCAGTGCATAGGGATTCTGTGGGTAGGGTTCAATTGCCCGCACAGGGTGATGTGGTTTTTCTGTTCTCCAGAAACAAAAAGAGACAACATCGTTAACGACTGCACCTCCTCTCATCCCTCATTGGTATTACACACCTTAGTAGAGCCCAGAAGGTGATCCTCAGACAGCCATATGTGACATATGTTAAAGCTGCTTTCCAGTCATATTTCAATTATTCAGGTTAGAGTTAGAACATTAGAAAGATTTACACAAGAACAGGTCTTTTAGCCCAACAAAGCTCACCAATCCTATCCACTTAATTCCTCCAAAATAAAATCCAGTCCATTTGCACCTTCTTCCTGGGTTGAGATTGTTTGGGTGCCACCCGAGGGTTGGTGCTGCTCCCTTACAGTTTCAGGGCCCAAATATTTGAAGTTTGCCACCTTCTCATCTAGAACAGGGATAACTCAGGAGCCTTTAGGAAGTTAGTCTAATAGGGTATGTCTGCAATCTAGGCATTATCTCTGACACTAGTCTGTCATTTAAAGCGTGCATTACAAAACTGTCCAAACCGCGTTTGTTCCATCTTAAAAATGTTGGAAAATGAAGGTGTTTTCTAAATATGCAGAACTAGCTGCGTGTGGTCTTATGGAATAAAAAACAACCCAAAGACTCCCTAGCTCCCTCACTATATTTGTGAACTTGGGGAGGCGTCAGCTAACTCTTAAGAATTACCCAGTGGAGAGGTTGTGGACCCACCTGTGCTTGCTACCCCACTGGCTTGCATAAGAAGACACTGATGATACCATATCTCAGCCGTATCCCTAGCATATGAGTCCTATTAATCTTTGTCTCGAGAAAATACCTTCAGATAAATAATGTTTTAAGTGAAAACAAGCCTTCCTGAGGTGTTTCACTTGCACGTTGTTGAGCTGCAGCATTTACTTTGTTTTCGACATTGTGTCTCTGTGTCTTTAGCATGAAAACATGCTAAAAACATCAATGTTTTCTGCGCACAGCTCTTTCGTAGTGAGCTGAAAAATTTAAAAGTGCATGCATGTGCAATCTAGTGGCTGTGGTTGAGTGTAAGCAGAGTGGACTGTTCCATACACACACACACACAAACACACACACAGGTCGTTCATTTATATATGTCTGATATTGATAAATTAATTCATGCATTAAATTCTAGTAGGATTGACTACTGCAATGCAGTGCCACTGGCTGTTCAAATTGTTCTTTATACTTCTTTCATTAATTAAAAATGCTGCCGCAAGAATTATTATACAAGATATCAATACATAACTCAGTTCTTAAATCATTACACTGGCTCCCGGTTAAGTTTAGGGCAGATTTCAAAATCCTCCTTTTATCATAAATGGTTAAGACCCTGCTTACTAATCTGAACTCATCATTACTTACAAACTTGAGTTCACATTAAAATCTCAAGATGCCAGTCTGCTTAGGATTCCAAGGATTAATAAAATCAAACAGTGGGAGGTCGAGCTTTTAGCTACAGGGCCCCAAAGCTGTGGAATGGTCTGCCTGCTACTATAAGAGATGCCCCTTACAGTCTCTGCTTCTAAATCCAGGTTGAAGACTCACTACTTCAGTCTAGCATACCCTGCCTAGAGCTGCTGATTAGCTGTGCATACTGCATCTCTGTAGTTAGTCATTAATACTAAAATATAAGTAATATGATACTTGTAAAGTGTTACTAACACTCGCCTATTCTGTTTCTCAAATTGTATTCCTGAGGTGGGAGTGATAGTTTGGACATCTGCCTCTGCAAAGAGGATTACTTGTGTTCTGTTCTGTGAATTGTATTTACACATTTTTTGACACACATTGCCCACCCAACCTACCTGGAAAGAGGGTCTCTGTCTGAATTGCCTTTCTGAAGATTTCTTCCATTTTTTTCCTTACAAGGGTATTCTTTTGAGAGTTTTTTTCCTGTCTTCTTAGGAAGTCATGGCAGGGTGGCTGTAAAAAACAGGGCCTATTAAAACTCATTGTGGCACTCCTTGTGTAATTTTGGGCTATACAAGAAATAAGTTGCTTGAAAAACAGAGCAATGCATTTTAGAATTCATCAGTCTATTGCAAGACAAAGAGTCTAAAAAAGGAGAATATTGAAAGGCGCAGGCATTCTTCCAAGATCTGAATGTTATGGAAAGAATCAACAATATTCATACAGGATGTACCATATGAGGATGTTAGGAACTCCAAGTATGTGCTACTACAAATGATTCCCATGTTCAAAGTGGCATCCATGGGAGGTTAGCCAGGCGAAAATATTTTATCTCAAAAAAGCAACTTAGTTCAGCTCTTTTCAGCACTCTCGAATCTCAAAATTGCCCCTCAGTGGTTAAACAAAACACTCCCTCACATCTCGCGGTAACTTAGTTTTCAAATATCAAGAAGATATACATTTTGATATTCTGTCTTTGGCTTCATAATCCTGGCTATCTTTTGGATCTCCTCTTCACATGGCACGTAGTTTAATTTTGACTTTTTGGTTTTGACATTTGCCTGTCTGATTTCATGGTGGGGTCCCTTTCACTCTTACAATAACTAACATGTTCTTTAGACTGAACATAACACTTAGGGTATAAATGTGTAAAAGCAAGGCCCTCAAACCATTGGATATCTTTACTTTGTGAACATGTGATGATAAAAATGATCTGTCAAAATGACATTGGACTGATAGGGGTTAGGGGTGTTTACCTTGTACCCCTAACAAGCTTTAAAAATTAATACAGCTTCAAACAGCAGCAGAGGATGACAAAAGAAAGAAGACAAGAAGGCGCGAGCTGTGAGATGCCTCATCAACAGCACGGCATAAATGCAAGAACTAAGAGCAATCTGAATGGCGACACATATTGGTTGTGTTGGCCTGCACTGTCAGGGATACGTAGCTGCAAAACATCCTGGTTGTAATGTACAATTGTACTGCTCATTTGCTCTGTTTCTGATTTTGGTATATTAAGAATGTTAAATCTATTATGAGTGAATAAAAAGTTTAAACCTGCTCCACTATTTGTCTGATTGTTCTCTCTTGCCATTTGGGGTTTAGAGAATTAGAGGATGCGTCCTCCAATAGGAGAGTGAGCACTTACTTGTGGATTTAATGCAATTCCTTTTCTCACAGAAGAACTATGGAGTGTAATGGGGAACTTGAGCAACAGGTTTCAGCTGGACATTTTCATCATAACATCATGTTCATCATTTTCTACCTGTCTATAGGGATGAAGGTAAGACAACATACTGAACTAGACAGATCATTTTTTCCTGCTCTTCGTGTGAGCCAGGCCTGGGAGAAAAATATCTAACATAATCATGCTCAGTTCAAAAAGACACAAGTTGACACCATGTCAGTTTACCATCAACAAGGTAGAAGGTGCAGTGCTATTTAGGCAGTAGTCAAGAGAGCAACAATTATGTCAGGAATACCTTTCACTTTTATAATGGGAATTGGGTTTATTCCATGGGCATAGATAGATAGATAGATAGATAGATAGATAGATAGATAGATAGATAGATAGATAGATAGATAGATAGATAGATAGATAG
>JANRMT010062813.1:90796774-90814357 GCA_026402145.1 Polypterus bichir lapradei
TAGATAGATAGATAGATAGATAGATAGATAGATAGATAGATAGATAGTGGGAGACTACAAAAATTCTTTATTATTGATAGATAGATATTCAGAGGTGGATTTGCTGGTGTGTTTTGGGTCATTGTCCTGTTGCAGCACCCAAGATCGCTTTAGCTTGAGTTGACGAACAGATGGCCGGACATTCTCCTTCAGGATTTTTTGGTAGACAGTAGAATTCATGGTTCCATCTATCACAGCAAGCCTTCCAGGTCCTGAAGCAGCAAAACAACCCCAGACCATCACACTACCACCACCATATTTTACTGTTGGTATGATGTTCTTTTTCTGAAATGCTGTGTTCCTTTTACGCCAGATGTAATGGGACATTTGCCTTCCAAAAAGTTCAACTTTTGTCTCATCAGTCCACAAGGTATTTTCCCAATCGTCTTGGCAATCATTGAGATGTTTCTTAGCAAAATTGAGACGAGCCCTAATGTTCTTTTTGCTTAACAGTGGTTTGCGTCTTGGAAATCTGCCATGCAGGCCGTTTTTGCCCAGTCTCTTTCTTATGGTGGAGTCGTGAACACTGACCTTAATTGAGGCAAGTGAGGCCTGCAGTTCTTTAGACGTTGTCCTGGGGTCTTTTGTGACCTCTCGGATGAGTCGTCTCTGCGCTCTTGGGGTAATTTTGGTCGGCCGGCCACTCCTGGGAAGGTTCACCACTGTTCCATGTTTTTGCCATTTGTGGATAATGGCTCTCACTGTGGTTCGCTGGAGTCCCAAAGCTTTAGAAATGGCTTTATAACCTTTACCAGACTGATAGATCTCAATTACTTCTGTTCTCATTTGTTCCTGAATTTCTTTGGATCTTGGCATGATGTCTAGCTTTTGAGGTGCTTTTGGTCTACTTCTCTGTGTCAGGCAGCTCCTATTTAAGTGATTTCTTGATTGAAACAGGTGTGGCAGTAATCAGGCCTGGGGGTGGCTACGGAAATTGAACTCAGGTGTGATACACCACAGTTAGGTTATTTTTTAACAAGGGGGCAATTACTTTTTCACACAGGGCCATGTAGGTTTGGATTTTTTTTCTCCCTAAATAATAAAAACCATCATTTAAAAATTGCATTTTTTGTTTACTTGTGTTATATTTGACTAATGGTTACATGTGTTTGATGATCAGAAACATTTTGTGTGACAAACATGCAAAAGAATAAGAAATCAGGAAGGGGGCAAATAGTTTTTCACACCACTGTAGATATTTTATATTTAGCTTTTACAGAAGCTAAAAAAATATAGATGTAACATTTCTCATGAAAAGATGAAAAGACGACCTTGTAACCGCTTCATATTCACTTACTACTTCTGACGAGAACATTTAGCTGAGGTAGAGACCATGGCCAGGTTTTCTGGGCAATGTGTAGGTGGAGAAGTGAGCTTGTGTTTTGGGTTGTGGTTTGAATTCTAAATAGTGGGGACAGATCTGCAAGACAGGAGAGGAAGCCATTCGTTTGGAGCAGGGCTTTACACAGAGAACCTGCTGCTCACTTTGATACCAACCCATTTATATTTCACAAAGGATGAGCCTGGGAAAGGATTAGGGATGCATGCTGTTAATGTTGAGGTCTCCTGCACATTTTGTAAGGAAGCATAAGTAGGCATGTTTGCATTTTTAAAAGTGCACACCATTTTGAAACCCCATGCATGGCTTTTCAGTGGTTCCTGCATTAATAACACAGACCAAGAAGAAGTAGCAAATACACAGACCAGCTGAATCAAAGGTGGCTTGACCCATATTCCATATATATGCTTCAGCTTACAGGAACTGAAAGTATATGTGGTTAGCAGTATTTTGACCACTGTCATTTTCGCTTTATTTTTTTTATTGAGAGCTTTTTTGTTAAAGCTTTGGAGATAAACCCCTGGCCTTCTTCACAGAAAAATGTAATATCTTTTTCTAAGGCTTGACATTTCTCAGTGAATCTATTAATGTAATACTAATTTCTATGAAGAAACTGTGTATACTTACACCTAAGTAAAGAAATATTCCTGAGAGTGTTATGGGGTTAGAAAACTATGGTGTGTTTCCAATGTTAGTCAGTTTCAAGGTTGAGTCCATCTGTGCAGCCCACCTCTCATTTAACTCAGTTGTGATTCTTTGTCATTTGTGATACAGATCAGGTTATTCACCTACAGTATGACACATTAAATTTGACCTCTGAACTGTAATTTGGGGTACTTGTATGTTCATATTGCAGCTAAAAGTGACTCAATACCAATTTTTCCCTCACATCCAATTTGTTTGTTTTACTATTCTATCGAATTTTGTAAGCAATCCAAATCTGATATGAGTATATGCAATGTAGATGCCAAAGTGAACGGACTGGAATCCCAAATGGGACAGGGAGTGAACCATGATGGAAGGATAGCACAGAAGGAGCTTCAACCCATCTGGGATTATTGCCAATCCTTACCCTAGTCAGGGTAAAATACATAATGGAGGAAGGGTGCAAATATGGATGGCAGAAGCAGTTCATTCCCCCACACTACAGGTGGCAGTGCCCCTCCAGGCCAGTCCCAGGTTGGACTCCCGCAGGGTTGCATAGGAATTGGAGTTTAGAGGAGCAGCCCTTGGCTGCCACAAGAAGGTGCTGTCAGGGGAAGACTGCCCTGATTCCTGTATGACTGCTGTGACACCGGAAGCATTCCGATTTAAATGGAGACCACCATATCTTTGCGGGGAGTGAGGAAGCAGGCAACATTCACTTGGAGGAAGGAAGGAAGGAAGGAGAGTGATAAAATAATCTTGTGTTTTGCGCGTTTGTGTTTGGACTGTGATCATCAGGAAACAAGTTAATGACATATGCAATCATTTATTTGAACCCGGGATTGTGTTGGGTGATACTGTGTCTGTGTTTCTGTAAGTGGTGCCCCCTTATGGTTATAGCAGTTATCTACGCTAAATGTGTGCTGCATGCACAAATTTTATAAAAAAAACAAATTTGCCATTTGGATGCAATCTAATAGAACACCATGAACATCAACAGTACGCTGGCTGCTGAACTGCTTTTCACTGCAAATTTGTCACTTCAGGATGTCAAGGAAGAGAAATAGAAAATGAAACATCAGTGAGCTTAATGATCACTATGACATCTTTACATAGAAGCCAGTACTTGTAGAAGTGAGATGTAGAGGTCTTTGTTGCAAGATATCACTCTAAAGACTTATAAATGTCAAGTGAGACATTTGATTGCTTATGTCAATGTCTGTCCACTAGGCTTTCTCAAAAAAATACCCGTATGAGGTGCACCATTTCTGTCAGGAAGTGCATAGCAATTGGGCTGTATTGACTGGCAACAGTAGCCCCAAATGCTTATTAAGTCAATCATTTCACCTTCTTTCCATTGGGACCTTGAGTCCATACTATGAATGGCAAGATATGTCACTTAAAAGTTGACGTAAAATTAGTTAGGGAGGGTAAATATCAAGATAATTCTGATTTGAGGATTTATGCACAGGTCACATTCAGATTGTATATGTTTGTATTGGATTTTGTCCCATATATGAAAGCAGTCTACAATTCTGATTTCATATTTTTTTTTTGTTCATACTTCTCTAGAAAGATTGGATCTGTGTTATATACAGTATTAGTTGTTCCCTGCGGCTCCGCCCGCATAGTAGTGAAACAGGACAAACTTAAAAAAATCAATAAGCAAAAATGTATTGCTAGTTAAGCGGAGGCAAGGTACACTCCAAAACACAGAGGTAGACCGACTCCCCACTCCTGACGTCACGCTTCACCCTCCCCTCGGCCTATAGCCTCTATCTCGGATTAGCGCGAATATATCACTCCTGCAAGCAAACTATGATTCTTAGCACAATGAGAGAAGTTGCAAAATCAACTGGAATGTTCAAGTAAATTCCAGAAAAAAAAAACAATGGCTTAAACTTTCATTTTTCTAAGGTGTTTACAAGTGGATAACCTCCCAGAGGTAAACGTGACTACTAAGGAGGTACTGAGGGATTTGGAAATTGTAGAGGGAGAAGTGCTGCTCAGATTAAATAAGATGAAATCAAACAAATCACCAGGCCCAGATAATATTTATCCTCGTGTCCTTAAGGAGGCTAGTGAGTACATATATAAACCCTTGACACATCTTTTTAGGAAGTCACTGAGCACTGGAGAGATTCCGAAGGACTGGAAAATGGCAAATATCATTCCATTATATAAAAAGGGTGACAGGGCAGATCCAAGCAACTATAGGCCAGTAAGCTTAACATGCATCACAGGAAAATTAATGGAAGGAATTATTAAGGATAAGATTGAGCAACACATGGCAAGGACGGGAGTTATTCTGAACAGTCAGCATGGGTTCAGAAGAGGGAGGTCGTGTTTTACTAACATGCTGGAATTCTATGAGGAGGCAACAAAAAGGATACAATCAAAGTGGAGCTTATGATATTATTTATCTGGACTTTCAGAAAGAATTTGATAAGGTGCCACATGAAAGGTTGGGCATCAAATTAAAAGAAGTGGGAGTTCAGGGTGATGTTTTTAGATGGGTGTAGAATTGGCTCAGACACAGGAAGCAGAGGGTGATGGTGCGAGGAACCTCATCAGAACTGGCCGATGTTAAGAGTGGTGTTCCACAGGGGTCAGTGCTAGGGCCGCTGCTATTTTTAATATATATAAATGATTTAGATAGGAATATAAGCAACAAGCTGGTTAAGTTTGCAGATGATACCAAGATAGGTGGATTAACAGATAATTTGGAATCCGTTATATCATTACAGAAGGACTTGATAGCATACAGGCTTGGGCAGATTTGTGGCAGATGAAATTTAATGTCAGTAAATGTAAAGTATTACACATAGGAAGTAAAAATGTTAGGTTTGAATACACAGTGGGCGGTCAGAAAATCAAGAGTACACCTTATGAGAAGGATTTAGGAGTCACAGTGGACTCTAAGCTATCGACTTCCCAACAGTGTTCAGAAGCCATTAAGAAGGCTAACAGAATGTTAGGTTATATAGCACAATGTGTGGAGTACAAGTCCAAGGAGGTTATGCTCAACCTTTATAATGCACTGGTGAGGCCTCATCTTGAGTACTGTGTGCAGTTTTTGTCTGCAGGCTACAAAAAGGACATAAAAGTGCTAGAAAAGGTCCAGAGAAGAGCGACTAGGGCTACAGGGGATGAATTATGAGGAAAGATTAAAAGAGCTGAGCCTATACAGTTTAAGCAAAAGAAGATTAAGAGGTGACATGATTGAAATTATAAAGGGAATTAGTACAGTGGATCGAGACTGTTATTTTAAAATGAGTTCATCAAGAACACAGGGACACAATTGGAAACTTGTTAAGGGTAAATTTCACACAAACATTAGGAAGTTTTTCTTTACACGATAGACACTTGGAATAAGCTACCAAGTAGTGTGGTAGACAGTAAGACATTAGAGACTTTCAAAACTCGACCTGATGTTTTCTTGGAAGAAAGAAGTGGATAGGACCGGCAAGCTTTGTTGGGCTGAATGACCTGTTCTCGTCTAGAGTGTTCTAATGTTTTGTAATTTCTGCATTGGACCCAAAACACAGAAACTGGGAAACAACAGCTCACTTAATTAGGCCGGGGTCCAATTAAAAACAGACATTCGTTGGAACAAAAACATGCAACCCAAGAAGGTCTCCAGCACCAAGTTTGAGAACCACTGCAGTAGATGAAATTGTTGAGCTTTTAAAGATGACTGAAGCTCTGAAAGGAAATGTGTCCTGCTGCTAGTTAAGGGTGGACTTGTGTATAACATCATTTTACAGAAAAATGTGCACTGCATGATCATCATGTATTGGACTGAAGCTTGTCAGGTAATTATATGTAAATTACTAAGAACATTGAGACAGGACTTGTGGTTCATTAACATTTCAAAATACTTTGTACTTTCAATTGGAAATAATCAGGTGAAAGCACAGAATACTTACACTCATACTTGTACTTTATACTTATACCAATGATTGGGTTTTCCACCCAAATATTCAAAAGGAAAAAAGCTCAATTCTGATGAAGGGATCTGCTTTCAAAGATTATTCTGCACTTTAGTCATATCATCGGCAGGCACTAGCAGGTAGCTTTACACGAGTGAGATTAATCTTTCATGTACGTTTTAAAATGAGCCTACATTAAAGTGTAAATGAATGGTCTACATTTCATCTTTAAATGTACAATATTCATAGATATGAATCTTTTATAGACAAAATAAAATATATATCACTATGCAAAACATAGTGTACTCTGAGAGCCCATAATTATGGGTGCTTTGATAAACCACCAACCAATTACCTTTAAATTACTTTTCCATTCTCAGTCTTTGACTTGCTAATCAAATGCATATTAAATTTCTACAGAAGAAATGAAAATTATCTGCAATAGATTGGAGTGGAAGAGTGAACAGTGCTATCTCCTCATGGACCCAGTGGCCTGCGTTCAAATATCATCATCAGATACATGTTCTCCTTGTATTTTCATTGGTTTTTCTCCTACATTCACAAACAACCAGGTTAGGTAGTTGACGATTCCAAATTGAGTGAGATTGAGTGGGCCCTGCTAGAGAATGGTATCCATTGCTGCCTTGATATTTTCTAGTCCTCTGTGATGCTGAATTGGATAGAATGAGTTTGGGAATGTCATGTTATTTTATGTTATGTTTTAAAACAGACAGTAGCTCTGTCTTGGGAAGCTTTTAAGGCCCAGTGCTGCTGGGGTAGGGTTAGTGCTATGTTATTTTGCACCCTAGGCCAAGCTTATTAGTGTGCCAACCGAGTATTCAGTCGCTTGGCCTTTTTCACCTCAAATCTGCTTGTTTCTAAACTTGAGGTGTTGTTGTTGTTTAACTTTTGGCAGATCATTTTTAATATATTTTCCTAAGTAGTAGGTGGTTGCCAGAATCTTACTTTACTTGGTGTTTAAATCTCTGTAGGTTCATTTTCTTGGATAATCAGGGTTAGGGTCAAAGGGTAGCACAATAATCTGATGGCAGTCACGATCATGACAGATCAGGGACCAAATCTCATTGTCTAATTTATGTGAAAGGAGTGTGAACTTGTGTGTTTGGCTAGTTATTCAAAAAAGTGGGAAAAATATTATTAGTTAGGTAAGTTAATGTTTAACTGAGAGAAGTCTGCACATATACTGTTAATTACTAATTTATAACATGTAGCCACCTCATGACTCTTAATGGTGAAAAATGGTTATACAGTATATTCCCACGAAAAGTACTGCAACAACAGGAGAGTTTCTATATAACCTGATCCCTGTTCCAGGTGTACATACAGCTACTATTTTCAGAACCTGCTTACTTCAGTTTAGGGTGATTTAGGTCTGGAGCCTATGCTATCAGCATCAGGAACAAGGCAGTCCTAGAACTCATGCCCAGGACAATTCATAATTAACAGGCATGATTTAAATAACATGTCCATATTTGGAACTGAGGAGGAAAACTGGAAAATCTCAAAGAAAAACTGATACAGATGCAGCTGGAACATGCAAATTCTACAGAGACAGTAGCTTGAGTCAAATTCAGACACAGTATTCTGGACTATCGTGTGCACCACCATTGCACTTCTTCTTGTCGTAGGCACACAGTATTTTTGAGATTGCCCTTATTGTAATTCAATAATCATCTTTAAATTATACTGCCGTCAAAAACAGTTATAATTTATAACTCTACCAGTCCAGTGTTGCAGAGACACAATTTTTAAACTGAATGCAGTATGTATTCAATATGACATGCTGATGTGATACCTGCTCCCAACTTGTGTTTCAAAAACTTAGACCACTCAAAGCCAGACATATTTTATTCCAAGGGTGACAGTGTGACATATTGTTGCACATTTGATATTACAATTTTTATTTAGAATGTTACCACTGTATTAGATAGTTTAAGGAGGCAATTTTTGTAGAAAGCATTTATAAGGAAGTTGGAAGATAAGGAGGAGGAGGAGGAATATCGTAAGAAATCTGCTGGGGTGTAGCGGGGTAATTTGGGGCACTTGCTGTGGCAACTCCATGTTGTGTTAACTGTACGTCACACTGTTGACCAGCAGTCATGGGCTGAAAGATAAATACAGTGAATAACAATATTAGAAATTAAATTTGCACACAGACTGAAAAAACATTTTATAAGTATAGTAGAAAGTAAAGTTTACTAATGATGTCTCAAGTCCCTTAATTAAAGGATGTTAAGAAATGAATTGTGGGAAAGCACATTATTTAATGCAACATAAAAACTGTATTAATTAGAGACAAGACCTTTTCAGTTAGACAAAGTCAATCCTTTCTTTATATCTTAAATAATACTTCTCTATCTTGGACTTTATTTTATCTTTCCAAATAATAATACATAAAGGATGCGGCAAAAGTAATGAGTGCATTGATTTTACAATTCAATAAAGATATCAAGAGTAAATTACAAGTTTTCAATCAAACGTGCATGCATTTGTTTACTCTTCCACAAAATTCTAATTCAAATTCATGTGGTGGGAGGCACACCTAAGAGAAGGTCCGTGCAAGTAATAAGTCATGTTTATAGCAGCAGAAAGCATAATCAGGTAAACCTAACAGAAACAGCCTGTGCATGTTTTGTCTAGTTTTGTTAGTAATGATATTCATGAGCGTGCTCCAGATATATCCTATTCATATTTAAATTGTGGAGCTAGATGTTAGTACCGGCTACTTCAAGTTGACATGTGAGGGATTTATGGAACAGTATCCAATATCGGGTGCTCTTTGGAAATGTACAGTTCAGCATATGTGAAAAAGTGGAGTACCTCTAGCTCTGTAAAAAGTGCACACTATCCAAGAAAGCCTTTTGTCCATAACTTGGAGTTATTGCTCACACTGTTGATCATATTGAAAGGAGACCTCCTATATTGATGTATGGCTTATCACAACAGATGCAAAAACATCATGTCTGTGTGTACTAGAAATGGGACTAAGTCCTAGATATGAGCATCTCAAGTAAGCTTCAAGACCTGACCGCCAAGCTTCAAGTCCAGTCTTAAAGTTATAATGATTACATTCAAGCAAGTAAAGTTGAGTTGCTGGATTTAATCAGGCAATTAATGTCAAGTTATTCATTCCAGCAAGTTAAGTCATAGCTGAGAAGACACAAGTAAAAAATTGCTTGCATTTTCACCACCATCTGAAATCTATCCATGTTAATGTCTGATGTATACTAACATACAGACTGGAAATATTCTCAAGGGAAAAGTATGTGCATGTATATACATTTGTTCAAGAGGAGTAGAAGTATAAGTTAAGCTTAAAAACTGAACCCTATGAAAGCCTGGTGTTTCATTTCATCAGTTCCATCCAGAGACCATGCCAAATCAGACCAACCAGTTCATAATGCAACAGAAAGGTAATGAGCCATTTGGCAAACTGGACACACTGGGTGCCTAGACTCCTGGCAAGAAAAGCTGCTATCTAGCCAATTTGCATTGCCGTAATTTGCCACACTCTTTTGCTGTGCCTCTGATTTAGCACATTAGGAACTTCAATCTAGAGACTGTTACGCTATAATACATGAATAAAACTGTAAACATGTTGTCCTGAACTGGTGCTCTGTCTTACCCCCAGGTAAGTACAACTGCAGATGTAGACTTCAACTGCATTTCCTTGACAGGCTGGTGAGTGTAAACATATTAGGAAAATAGCAGAAGATTTGAAACATTCAGGTTTACATAGTAAAACAGTTTAATGGTAAGAATAGGGTCACCTGAGGACTCCTCTACGATGAAACACTTTGTAATTGAACTCTATACTAGGAGTGCAGAATCAGCTAGGCTGCATGGTACACTATTTTACTCTCCACTGCCATTTTTTAGATTGTCACATATTCTACTTCTTCCTAAGGAGCTTACTGAATTTCCAATTGTTGTTTTTGGTAGAAACATTCTTAGGTGTAGTTTGATGGGGTCTGTTTTTCTGTGTTTAAAGTGGTTAACAGATTCTTGGCAAGGCTAATGGCCATGCAGTCATCCCCTTTTGCAATTTGATGTCATGTGTAAATGTTATTTAAATAGATATTATTCTGCACAAGAAGTTATATTACAGTGGGTACGGAAAGTATTCAGACTCCCTTCAATTTTTCACTCTTTGTTATATTGCAGCCATTTGCTAAAATCGTTTAAATTAATTTTTTCTCTCATTAATGTACACACAGCACCCCATATTGACTGACAAAAAAAGAATTTTTGGAATTGTTGCAGATTTATTAAAAAAGAAAAACTGAAATGTCACATGGTCCTAAGTATTCAGACCCTTTGCTCAGTATTTAGTAGAAGCACCCTTTTGAGCTAATACAGCCATGAGTCTTCTTAGGAAAGATGCAACAAGTTTCTCACACCTGGATTTGGAGATCCTCTGCCATTCCTCCTTGCAGATCCTCTCCAGTTCTGTCAGGTTGGATGGTAAACGTTGATGGACAGCCATTTTTAGGTCTCTCCAGAGATGCTCAATTGGTTGCTTCTACTAAATACTGAGCAAAGGGTCTGAATACTTAGGACCATGTGATATTTCAGTTTTTCTTTTTTAATAAATCTGCAACAATTTCAAAAATTCTTTTTTTTTGTCAGTCAATATGGGGTGCTGTGTGTACATTAATGAGGGAAAAAATTAATTTAAATGATTTTAGCAAATGGATGAAATATAACAAAGAGTGAAAAATTGAAGTGGGTCTGAATACTTTCCGTACCCACTGTAACTCTTTGAGGGCTGAATATTTTTTTCCAAAAAACTCAAAAGTTTTCTGAAAAGCACACATAGCAATGGTTTCACACATAAGTCAACATAAAACATCCATTACTATGTGCTGTGGCTGCTATTGGCATATGTTTGGTATCTCTGGCAGCAGTGGCTGCGTGGGGGCACCTCGATGGACAGCAGGAATGCATGGTGGGCTAGCTGCCTGGTTGTCTTCACACAGCAGATGGGTGGTGATGGGGGTTGAAGTGTGACACAATCTGGTTTGTACCTCTTGACATCATAAGTGGTGGTCCTACCAGGCAAATGCTTCTGAAGGGACATCAGCTACACAAAAGTGTTCAACGCCATGATCAGCTGGGGACCAATCAGATGATGCTGGTACCTCACTTTTGTTTTTGATATCCATCTTCAGATCACTTGCATCAAACTCTGAGTCCGACAAGTCAGAGTCCTATTAAACGAAACTACATAAAATGTCCATGGAATATTTTGCTTTGCACATTCACTTTAGACTCTCGACAGACGTCAGTGCCATTTTAGAGGTTGTTTGCTCTTCGCTACTCATGCATGTGTAGGGAATCGAGGTTAAATCAACATACCTATGTAACTTTCCTTCTAGCAAAGAAAGTCAAACTAAAACATAAGGGTGAGTTTTGTTGCAGTTTATAGCTGATTACTGTCCTCTACTCCTGAATTTTGGTAAAAGTCAACATCAGCCCTGAAAGAGTTAACATACATTGCTGAAACTACTGTACATGTCCTTGTCAGCCATTTTCTTTTACTGAACCGTGAATACATGACTGAGGCAGGAAATGACATTTTTTCTTCTAGTACATACTGTAGCCACCGAAGCATAAGGCGAAGTCAAGCACAGGTGAAATGCGTGTCGAAAGAAATCTCACAGTCCAAAGGTTTGTTTTAAAATTATTTAGTTAAAATTAAAAGCAAATAATCCACAAAAGAATAAAAGAAAAAATAGTTACACACGTAGAATAAAAGGCAAAAAAAAAAAGGAAAAATGTATCTTGTCTAAACTTAGCTTTTCTTGAGGATCTTTAGTTATTTCTATACTTAAAAGTTCTTCTGTACGCTATAAGTGCACGGCTTCATGCTTAAATAAGCGCGTTTTCTTTACGTGTTACTTCACACATTCAAAGAGCCCGTAAGCCATCAAGCACGGTTTAAAACCGTATGCCTCTACACCTTATACATGGCAAGGCTGTCACTAACTGAAGAATAATGTTTACTCAAAGCTGTTAGAAATGGCAAGAATATACCAATACAATTCTACTTATGGGGGTTATAAGAACCTCCCATAGATTATGCATTGTCATCTAGTAAAATATTCATGAATCTTATAGAACTAGGAAAATGGCTCTTACACATACATTGAACAACTACTTACTATACCATCAATTTCAATATTGTTAGGCATTTCTTGGTAACAGCAACATGCTCATTAGTTTTGCTTAACCCGTGTATATTATTAGTCTTTGAACTTAAGATTGAACATATGATGTCGGGTAATATAAAAGTGAAAAAGGGGTAGTCACTTTTTTTTTTATCAAATACTACCACTTTTCAATCACTATTGGTTGGTAAAATTTTATTTGCTTTTCCAAAATTCTGTGATCTCCAAATATTCACATTCTTTTTATCTTCGCATCCACCATTTTATTAATTTCATTACACAGCATGAGGCTTTACTTTACATTTACTGATGTCTTACCGTATCACTGCAGCAGAGAACTTTGCAAGAAAAGGCAGCACTTGAAATGGACACACACAACTCGAGCAGCAGAAACACCAGCAACACACCAACCACACCCTTGCTTAACTGTGACCACTTTGAAGAAAACATATAATAATGAATATAGTCTTTTTCAGAAATCCAAGTTATATCATATAAGTAACAGAACATTTGCAGTGTGGTGCAAATACACTACATACCTGGAATACTTGGTATCGGTCATTGTGATCCTTTAAAGGAAAAACAGACGGAGTTTATTCTCATGGTAAAAATTAGAAAAGGTTAGAGACATAGTGATTTACTGTATAATCTTAATCAGGTTGACTAAAAAGGAAAAAAACAGGTTAGATATACACGAGGGAATGGATAAAGCAAATCCAGGCAACATGAAAGGAGTAAAAGACCATAGAAGGTTTAAAAAGCAGCAATTAGAGAAAAAGAACCGAGAGATTAAAAAGTTAGTTGATCATTTAGTCTTAAAAAAAAAAAAAGTGTGTACCACGTCTGAGAATGAGCTTAGGTTCTTTGAAAGCTGCATTTGAATTCCTGTGAAATAACACAAATAGAGATCAGTATGGTTATGATCAATTTTTCAAATAATCTAGAAATGTCTTGGTCAAGTCTTTGATCTAAATGGCTTGAATGATCTGCAAGCCGTATCCCAGTCTCGTCTCCATAGGTGACTGCACACTTTTTACAACAAACGCAGTAAATAAGATGTTTGAACTGGCAGGAGGTCAGTTATTTGATATTACATTTTCCAAAGGGAATATGATATTTTTGTTGAAATATTTGTGAGTGATAGGACTTTCTGTCCTATTATGACAGAAAGTGTCTTGTGAATAAAGTCACTTTGCTTTATGAAATGACATGTTGAAAAGGACTCTGCACAAATTAGGTGTCTGATGGGAAAAGATTATAGAAGAAATGGGAAAAAAAGACTCTAATGGCAGGACCAGTCTGTAATATCTGGAAATTGTGCTTAATGACCTGTGGGATAGACAAGAGTGTTAGGGTGGAAAGTGAAGATGACTGGTATGTAGGCTCCATTTTAGGTGTTCTTCTTAACGATGAAAGTAGAAGGGCAGCCTCCAGGGAAATTACAAAAAGAGGATTTGTTGTAGCCCATGATGGAGAACTGAATGCAGTGATAAACCTCAGAGTGTAGTGTGGATGGAGCAACTGACAGGAAAAATAAAGAGTATATCTTGATATGCTTTTTATATATAAATATCAAAGCAATTGACATTCAAAAGTTTTTAAGACAGTGGTAAGACCATCAATGATGTATGAAGCTGAGACACAGGCAGTGAAGGGAGCACAAGAGAACAGATTAAATGTGGCAGAAATGAGATTGAGGAGTTGTGTTACAAAGAAGGACAACAGACAAAATACGACAATCAGAGGTACATCAAAAGCAGAAGATATATCTAAGAAAGTACAAGAAAGTAGGTTGAAATGTTATGGACATGTGATGAAGAGAGACAAAAAATATGTCAGCAAAAGGGTGGTAGGAATGGATGTACAGGCGAAGAGAAAATGAGGGAGGCCAAAGCAGAGATGGATGGATAAAGTTACAGAAGATTTGAAGGAAAATGGTCTGACTGAATACAAGGTGCAGGTCAGAGCTGTACGGAGAAGGTTGATCAAATATTCAACATCACCTAGAAGTGGAAGAAGGAGAAGTAGAAAGGAACAAGAACAAGAAAAACAAAATATAGTAGTAGAAGTAGTAGTAGAATCTACTCCTGGCACAGTTGAGGGCTCTGTCCATAATATGGGAAGCAGGGCTAGCACCAGGGAATAATCTATGGGATTCATGTTAAATTCTGCATGGGGAGGCTGTGAAATTTTTGTTGAAATGAAGTCACTGAGACTACCCAAGTGAAACTTTACTTTTACTTTCAGCCCCACTAAACAGCAAAGTAACAATGTAAACTCATTACTAAAGTCAGTCTGATATTTTATTTAATTAACTGATATTTAACTGATTCTGACAAAAAGAATCTTTTATCTTTTATCTCCAACATACACCTGCCCTAACAGATTCAATGATCTTCAGGACAACATATTTTGACATCTAAAAGGAAGACTATTGTGAGGAACTAAGAGAGGATGTGAGCTGAAAGAGGAAGACTAGCATATGAAATTCAGAGAGGAAGTGAGACAGGTGCTTGGTGGTGGTGAAGACATGATAGATCAGGGGTCCCCAACTCCGGTCCTGGAGCGCCCCAGTGGCTACAGGTTTTTATTCTAACCATTCTCTTAATTAGTGACCTGGTTTTGCTGCTAATTAACTTCTTTTGAATTCATTTTAACTGACTTGCTCTTGAAGACTCAGGCTTCTCAATTGTTTCTTTTTCCTTATTTAGCAACTAAACAATGATGAGATACAAAATGAGCCAAAACATGACCAGCAAACTGTGTCCATCATACAATATCTGAAAATAAAGAAAGACGAAGGTGTCAGGAATGTTGATCTGCTCAGGTCCTCAAAACATTTTAACAGTGCTCTTAGAAAAGAGAAAATCAACAATTTCGGAAATCTATGCTGTTGCACAATGAGAGCAGCAACAAGCCATGGAATTAAAGTACAGGTTTAATTAACAGCAAGAATTGGTGCCTAATTAAGCAACTGGCTGGAGTGAAATTAATTGGAGTTTGAGGACCTGACTGACTTGGCCTTCTGTTGGCTCAATCACTTCACATTTCATTTCTGTTTGGGTGACATTTAAGGAAAGAAATGAAGCAATTCAAAGGAATGATGAAGAAATTCAGGGGAACAAATCTTAAAAAAAAACAGTCAATTAAAACTAATTCAAAAGAAGTTAATTAGCAGAAAAAACAGGTCACTAATTAAGAACAGGATTAGAATGAAAACCTATAGCCACTGAAGTCCTCCAGGACTGGAGTTGGGGATCCCTGTGATAGATGATTGGAACACTACAGCTGAAGTGATAAGGGAGAGAGCTAGGAAGGTGCTGGGTGTGATATCTGGGCAGAGGAAGGAAGACAAAGAGACTTGGAGGCTGGAATGAAGAAGTACAGAAAAGCATAAAGAGGAAGAGAATAGTGACAACTAGGATAATCAGAGAGATGGACAAAAGCAGACAAGTGTACAAAGAGAAGAGGTGCAAGGTGAAAAGAGAGGTGACAAACGGTAGGGAAAAGGAGTATGTCAAGCTATGTGTGAAGCTGGACACAAAGGAAGAAGAAAAGTACTTGTACCAATTGGCCAGGCAGAGAGACCGAGTGGGGATGGATGCGCTGCAGGTCAAGGTGATAATGGATGCAGATGGAAATTTGCTGACAAGCAAGGAGAGTGTGTTGAAAACTTATGGACATAGAATATGAGAGATAGTGCAGATTGGATGAAGGGGAGATAGTAAATCACAAAGTCCCAGGAATCAGCAAGGCTAACGTAAGGGAAACTATGTAGAGGATGAAAATTGGGAAAGCAGTTGGCCCAGGCAACATACCTGTGTATGCGTGGAGTTGTTTAGGTGAAATCTTGAAAAGTTAGAAGATGCCCGAGGAGGGGAGAAGAGGTATATTAGTACCAATTTTCATGCATATGGGAGATGTGCAGAGCTGTAGTAACTACAGGGGTATAAAGTTGATAAGCCACAACATGAAGATATGGGAATGAGTGATGGATGCTAGGCTGAGAGGGGAGGTGGAGATCTGTGAGCAGATCTGTGTGCCAGTAAAGAGTACTACAGATGTAATGTCTGCTTTGTGAGTGTTGATGGAGAAGTACAGAGAATATCAGAAGGAATCACATTGCACGTTTGTGGACTTATAGAAAGCATATGACAGGGTGCCAAGAGAGGAGTTATGGTACTGTATGAGGAAGTCGAGAGTAGCAGAAATGTATGTGAGGGTGGTGGAGGATATTTACAAGGACAGTGTGACTGTGGTGAGGTGTGAAGTAGGAATGACAGCCTTATTCAAGGTGACAGTAGGATCACATCAAGGATTGGCTCTGAGCCCTTTCCTTTTTGACAGATGAAGTCAGACAGGAGTCTCAGTGGACTATAAAGATCGCAGATTACATTTTGATGTGTAGTGAGAGATGACAGCAGGTTAAAATGAACCTGGAGAGGTGAAGGTACACACTCGAGAGAAGGGGAATGAAAGTCAGTAGGAGTAAGACGGAGTACATGTGTGTGAATGAGAGGGAAGGTGGTGGAAGGGTGCAGCTGCAAAGAGCAGGTGTAGTGAAGGTAGTCAAATTTAAATACTTGGGTTTAACAGTCCAAAGAAACAGAGAGCGCAGCAGAAAGGTAAAGAAAAGAGCACAGGAAGTATGGACTGGATGGAGAGGATTAGCAAGAGTGATTTGTGATTGAAGATTACCTGTAAGAGTGAAAGGGAAGGTTTATAAAATGGTAGTGAGACCATCTTTGTTGTATGGTTTGGAGACAGTGGCACTAACAAAGAGGCTAGATTGAGATGGTTTGGGCATGTACAGAGGATAGATGAGGGTTACATTGGAAAATGAATGTTGAGGATGGAACTGCCAGGCAAGAGGAAAAGAGGAAGGCCAAAGAGGAGGTTTATGGATGTGGCAAGGGAAGCACATGAAGGAAGTCAGTGTGGCAGAAAATGATGTAAAAGACAGGGATAGATGGAGACAGATACGTCACTGTGGCAAACCCTAAATGGCAGCACCTGAAAGAAGAACATATATGCACTGTATATACTGCATTAAACTGATACATCAGTTTGACAAATGATTAATGAATATATAGTGTGAATGAATTAAGCTCTTTATCACAAAGAAAACAAACCACTCCAAATTAACACAAGGAATAGTACTTACATACATATAAGGTCTGTAATAGGGATCCATGAATATAATCAAATCCATACCACATAAGATGATTCCAATACCAGATGAAATGCTGCTGATGATATTCATGGCTAAGTTTCCATTAATCTGTTAAGAAAGATATCACTTTAAATTGGAATGCCATATTGATAAGCATCTTCTATAATATATATATATATATATATATATATATATATATATATATAGTACAGGCCAAAAGTTTGCACACACCTCCTCATTCAATGTGTTTTCTTTATTTTCATG
>JANRMT010062813.1:90814757-90832583 GCA_026402145.1 Polypterus bichir lapradei
AATATCATATTTCAATGTCAATTTATCTGTTCAACAAAACATCAAAATGTATAAGAATAAATACATTTATTACAAAAAAATGTGTTGTTGCTACAAAGCTGTTCAATGGATAGAAATCACTGTGGCTTGTGTTCTCTTAAATGCAACCAAACATATTTAATTTGAAAAGGACCGGTTTGACAAATTGTATAATGCTTCATTAAAGGTAATGAGGGGCATATTTCATATAGTTAACTTTAAAGTCAAAAGGAAGGAATATTCATTTCACAGTAGTTACTGGACATACTATGACTACATGTCTTAGCTAAACCCTGAAAATGTAAGGAAAATTACTTCACTTTCACTCCAAGGGGCATGGTGTTAACATGCTGACCAGAACAGGACAGTCCACCCTATACCTAGTAACTTCTTCCTGCTTTTCCTGTGATATTCCCAGATGTTTTCAAGGACATTCAGAGATATACAACTCCCCCAGTGAATACTGAGTCTGCGTCTGGGACGTGGCTGTTTGAACACTTATGGTAGGTGCACAGAAGGCATGCTAATTACATTCCCAAACCACTTCAATTAACTCCTCTCATTATAGAGAAATAGTGGTTCTGCTTTGAGGTCCTCTCATATTCTGGTACTCTTCATTCAGTCACAGAGACTAAATCTAGCTATTCTTCACAGCAGCCTCAAACCTCCAGTTAGAATTCATGATCTCATTCTTTTGGCCACTACCCAGAGCTATTTAGATAGGCGAGGTTGGGGATGTAAATTGACAAGTAAATTACAAACTCTGTCCTAGAGCTTGGCTCCCGTTTTACCATCCATGGCCCCATACGATGTCTGCAAAACTGTGGCTGCTCTACAAACTAGTTGGTTACTGTCACAAACTTCTTTAACCACACTTATGAATAAGACTCCAAAATACTTAAGATCCTCCATTTAGGGCAGCTGCTCACTACTTACCTGTAGAGAACAAGCTATTCCTTTTGGGAGAAGAGCAATTGTGTCTTTACTGTATAATTCACTCTTTCACAAGCTGAGGTTTAATTCAAACAAGCATTGTTTTTTGCCATTTACAAAGTTTTAGGGCATGTCACACTTTTAGAGCTGTAAAGACAGATATTCATCGAGTTTCATGTGTCATTAAGAAGTGTACTATTATACTAATGGTTGTTATTACCAATAAAAAACCTAACCAACTGACTGCTAATGCAAAAACATTTTAAACAAAGGATACACGAGCAATAGAATATAAAAATCAGAACAGGAACCTTACTAATCAGATCATATTATATTGTTACTTCATGTGATCATGTAGTAAAATCTATTCTGTGGCAGTGACTCTGTGTGGTTCAATGTCTTTGTTTAAGGCCAATGCTTTGATAAAAAAAAATTTAAAGTTAACATGCAACTACTTTGTTTGTCCAGCAGGGCTGAACATCACAGACAATTCAGATCAATTTCCAAAAACTCTTTACATGTTTCCATTAACACCAGAAGCTTAAAGAAACCTGACAGTTTATAGATGTTCTTTCATTACAACCAAGAAGTCTAAAACAGGCATTACAACACTTTAACATTGTTTGCATTAAACATAAGCAATGAATATTTGCATACTTTTCCACAGAAAAGACAATTAGGACATTTATTTTGATTATTTTATCATTTGTTAGACTTTTTTTTTAATCTGTACAAGAACCTTTTTTTCTTCAATATTTGCTAAAAATGCACAGTTTCATTAGTAAATGCTTACACTTTTGTCACTGGTCTAGTAAACTTCACACTGGATATTACATAATATAAGATTAAATCAAGTAACATAAGCAAATGTTTAAAAACAGTACAGTGTGGATAATGCTCTGAGTATGTCCTGTACAAGATGGCTTGAAATGGCATAAACAAAACAAAAGATGCTACTACATCATTAAAAGCATTTGTATGTATAATCACTAGTTTAAGATCCCTCCTGTTTCAGCTACTACTTCTGGAATAAACAGACATTTGTAATAACTGACACCTAAGAAGGATGCTTGAAGAAACTTCTGATGGCACAGCAGACAGCTAAATATTAGAAACTGGGTTACTTAGTGAGAGGAAGTTCAGAAAGCATGAATTGTTAAAAGCATATTAGGATTCATAATATATTCTCCTGGATTAAACATTTAATATGCCCAGGAAGAAAAGTTCATAGAACTTGAAAAAGAAAGAGCTTCAGCGATTTTAACTTACCAAGGATTGATTATGATATCTGTCTGAAGCAACACTCAAAGATCCTGAAATGATATACTGAGAAGAAAGACAGAAAATGTCACCTGTTGGCAATCTGCAGTCATTCAATCCTAAACTGTAAATCTCTGACTAACAAGTAAATATATTCAAAAGTTTGGAAATAGTAACTTACTATACAGTGATTTACATTAGACACACTATTTAAAGTGGTTTGTAATTGTTAACACAAAATGTTGTTTATGTGGTCTACTTTTGCATTAAGTAGAGGATAGAAACTAAACTTGCAGGTGTATTAACTTTATTTGGCAAATAAAAATTGCTATGTCTTTACATATTTCAAAAGATCATGGGGAACTTTGCATCCACTAAAATTAGCCACAGCTTTATTATGGGTTATCTGAATGTTTGAGAGGAATTTGCAGAGAATGGGAAAAAGAGTAAAGATTTATGTACACCCCTTGGGAAGACAAGTTCTTCATGAAGTTCTACATGAAGATGAAGCAATGCAAACATGTGTCCAGACCATTCAGATTTAGTTTGGCTTCACTTGTTGTAGCATCCCTTCTATACCATGCTGAGAACTGAGCTGTGAAGTGTTTTCACATTTTTATTTTCTTGTTTGAGTGATGCATTTACAGTTTAAGTTTAATTCATGTTTTATAAATAATATAAATCTTCTAATACGATAAGGGAAAATCTTTAGAATATATTGCTACATTATAAGAGGGGGAGTCAAGCTAAAGTTAGAAAACAAAGTTTATTAGAAAATGAAACAAACTAACAAAACTGATCATGTAATTTCTCAATGTAGTCTCCACCCTTCTCAATGCACTTGCACAACCTGCCTGAAAATGGCTGGATTCCAGCAGAATAAAAGGTTTTGTTTTGTCACTGCAACCACCTGTACACCACTTCCTCCACATCGTCACCTGTCTTGAATCAACAACCATCCAGATGTTTTATAGCAGCCCAAAAAGGTGTAAATCACACGGTGCCAAATCTGGCGAATAATGAGAATGTGGATATATCTTAAACTTTGGTTTCTCCAGACAAGCCTTGGTGTTCTTAGCAGTGTGTTGGCAGGCGGGCGGCCATTGTCTGCTGCAAAAAGACTCTTTGAGACAGCAGTCCTCGCTACATGGATCGAATAGCAGTTTCACATTGGTCTCCAGCAAGTCACAGTAACTTGAACTAGTGACTATAGAACCCCTCAGCATGTAGTGTTTGGCAATAACTGAGGTGCACGAGTGAACAGGACAAAACCTTTTATTCTGCTAAAATCCAGGTACTTCCAGACAGGTGGGGCAAGTGCATTGAGAAGGGTGGAGACTTCACTGAGCAATGGTATTATCAGTTTTGTTAAGGTTTGATCCCATTTTCAAATAAATCTTGTTTTCTAACTTTAGCTTGACTCCCCCTCATATAAACAGTAAAAAGACATCTAATTTAACCTAATTTTAATGTGAAAAAAATAACCTTATGGTTTGTTTTTTCCATGACAACAATTTTGAAGGAGATACACTAGGTCTACATGCACATAGGTATCATAAAACTGAAAGTAAAAGAAGTGTCAAGAATATAGCACTGGAAACACGTTTTATTTTTATTAGCTTCTTACTTATGTATGTTGTATAAAAGTGAAAAATAATGCAGTTGAAAATATACAGTACCTGGTATGTTTTACTAATTATATATCTATGTTTTATAAGATCATATGGATTTATTTTTCTTTGTTACTTCTTCATTATTATTATTCTTACCTAATCATATTTCTTTTTTTTTTCTTGTAACTTACTCTTTGACATCTTGTAAAGCACTTTGAGCTACATTCTTTGTATGAAAATGTGCAATACAAATAATGTTGTTCATGTATGTCCCAATTTATTGAGACATTTATTACCATATGTAAAACGGGGGGTTGAAATGACCTCAGACCTGAGACAACCCCCTCCTCAAATGCCAATGTGTTTTATTATTTATTTATTTCTAAAGCCAGATATCAAGGCTAAGTAGATGGTGGTTATGCAGTGACTGTTGCAGCCTGCCAAATGACTCTAAATGTGATATCCTTCCGCTTAAGAAAAGTGGTGTGACACTTTCTAGAGCCAATGGCATTCTAACTAAGTAAACCCTGTTGAACACTTTCTGTTGAAAGATTAGAACTGAGCGGTCCCCTCTCCACTACAGAATGAGAGACAGTCTCTCAGGCTGCAGTAAAGCTTAGGATGAGCTAAACCTAAGCAGCACAGAAGCTCGCTCCTGCATATTTAAAGGGCAGCTTACTTGAATGGTTTCACGCTGAACTCAATTTACCTCATGGGAACCATATTTAGGTCTTTTGACAGGAACCACATTAATCAACTCCATTCTGATTGCTAATTGATTATTCTTGACCTTTAGAAAAATCAGCCATGCTTTGATCGTATCTAAATAGAAATTTCATTGTGCCTTTTAACTAGGACAGTGTTTGAAATACTGTTTAGTTTAAGTAGCTATTGTACAGATGAAATACCTTATACAAAGCAAATCTAAGAGATCAAAAATTTCTTCTCCTGTGGCGTGTAAATGCAATGCTCTATCACAAATGAAACAAAGTATACGTCCCATGGCCCTGGTCCACATTCTAATAATTCCAAGGCAATCCTTGCAGACAAAAAAATTGTGTTTTAGTACATCGTATAGCACAGGAGATTATCATGTGGGGAATAGAAAACAACAAATTGAAGGGTCTTTTTATTTCTCCACCTCCAAAAACCAAAACAAAGTGTTCTCCCTGCTCACCTTCTATCTCCTCATCTTACTCTAAAGAAATATACATCAAGCAAAATGTATTAATCATGCAGTACATGGAATCCAATTGAGTGAGGTTTTCATTTATAGGCATACATCAGCACCTAACCTTCTCATTCATAAAATGAATGTCAGTAGCAGTGGTATGACTAACTATAGGTAGTGCAGGTGGGGCAGTTGCACACAGGCCCATGATGACTGCATGACTGTTGTTTCACAAGGGTTTATTATTAAGAAGCTTGTCTACTTGACAAGAGAATAAAAAGACTAATGGTGTTATCATTTACATAAATCCAAACAGCTTAATTATGACTATTGATCTTTTATTTTGCTTACATGCTTAAAGTGTCTTATTAATGCCAGTCAGTTTTTTATTTTATTGGATTTAAATTAACTTCACACGAGGAGGCCTGAAATTTATATATATATATTTTTTGCTCTAGTCTCCATCTAATTCTAGTTATGCTTTTGGTCAGTAGTACAGTTTGCTAAAACGTTTTTTACATGGAATATGCTGCATTTGCCAGTGACTTTGCAGGTAATATATATAATTTTATTTTTTTTACTTATTGCAAGCTTTTGGCTATTTGTTGTATTTTATCTGTGGTTGTCATATTTCTTCTTTTGTCGTTTAAGGCATGATGTCACAGTGGTTAGCACTTCTGCCTTACAACTCAGGTCACGTTTTTCGGCTACATTATTCAGTCCAGCATAGTTTGTAGATGCTTCACTAGCCCTCAGGGAAAATTCAGTTCCTCCTTCCTTGACTTCAATGCATTTCGCAGGAAAATTTCCAAATATTCCTGTGATTTCGCAGAACTCTACAGGGTTTGCTCATTAGTAGCTACCATAGGCTTCCATGAGAGAGTTTGCCCACAACTGGTTTAGATTAAGTTCTACTTTCCAAATAATTTGTTTTAAATTCCAATATGTTCCTGGTCTCAAAATCTTCCAGTATTTAACGCTGTTGATATCTCTGTTACTCCTTGCTCTGATCATTTCATATTTGGGTATTTTGTCCCTAAAATATGTTGAAGCAGGGGTCCTCATATTCAGTCCTACAGGCTCACAGAGGCTGCAGGTTTCTGTTCCAATTTGTTAATTGGAAGTTAATCATCAATCAAGAAACATGATAGTTTTCATTTTTGTTAATTCGTTTGTAGATTCCCAACCTTTAATTGCTTCTTGTAGTTTTAACTAGCTGATAAAATAAAAGGGAGATGCAAATGAAAAAGGAACCAGCAGGCCAACATCTAACTTGATTCCAATTACAGCTGTGTGTATTTAACAGGAAATATCAATTATTAAAAATAAATAGAAGATAGAAAAATGAAGACCTAAGAATACTAATCTTCTTTGTAGCACAGTTTATTCAAATGATATTGGCAGAAATAGAAAAATCTATAATACAAGGCTGACAGGATGAGACCAAATGAAAAAATTAGCAAGACATAAAATTTTTAAAAAGTTACGTTATCAGTAAGGATTGGTTTCAAAAAAGGCAATTGGACTGGAACAAAAACCTGCAACGACTGTGGTCTTCTTGGTCTGGATTTGAGCACTCGGGCTCAATCATGCATTGCTATATCAAGACTGAAAATAAGCAATATTAAGAACTTTTGAGTCAGCATGGTTTTAAGATTAAAAAGCTAATAATAAAATAAAAAACAAACTTACAAATACACCTCCCCAAATAGGAATACCAGTAATTTTCAAAATTGAGAAACTTGTTAAAAGAATGATGCCAATTAAGATGTTTAGTATTCCAATCAAGATCTGGACAACCTGTAAACATAAAACAGAAGACATTTGAGAGAAAAGAAAAACCTGTGAGGACCTGCTCCAAATTCTCTTTCATTCCACTATATCTATTAAAAATTGTATTTTGAAAAATAAGTATTTTTGCACAAATACTGAGGTTCTTTTGGAATGATCTGACTAAAATTTTGCCAATTTAGTATCTCCTTGTGAAGACACAATTATTACAC
Source organism: Polypterus bichir lapradei (assembly GCA_026402145.1). NCBI lineage: Eukaryota > Metazoa > Chordata > Cladistia > Polypteriformes > Polypteridae > Polypterus > Polypterus bichir. The sequence goes on from JANRMT010062813.1 coordinate 90,821,756, forward strand.
GTGTATGCATGTTTGATTGCCTGTGCCCTGCAGAGCAACTTTAAACAAATAGTTAATTCAAGATCTTCTTCCACAACAGAGTATAAACCCGTATTATCCAGCATATCCACATTATCCTCGTTTCACATGAGAAATGTACATCACAGATAAGACAGAGATCTTTACTGAAAATTCCATTCATCAACTTTAACAGTAGGGTTTGCTGATCTGAATTCACTTGCCAATTTAAGGCCACACCCAACTACAAATGTTATTTATGTATTTTAAGCTGAGCATTTTAAACATCCCATTAAGAATCTGAAGCAGCATATTTTAATAGTTTTAGTAACAAACACTGCTTTGCACACATTATGATATAAGTTTTGGTAAGTTGTATATTCAAGGAATCTTTGGTTTTCTGTAACCAGAAAGGACTGGTTATCTAATAATTTCATTAAATGGGCACTTGTTAACATGTGGATATCATGGCATCACCAACCTAAGAAACAGACTAGTGCAAAGTAACTCATGTTGTTGATACCACTTAACCTAAAGAAGGCCACTATTGTAACAAGCAATTAGATTGTAACAAACAATTAAATTTACAATACAATTTATTTTTGTACAGCCCAAAATCACACAAGGAGTGCTTCAATGGGCTTGAACAGGCCTTGTTTATTGACAGTCCCCCAGCCTTGACACTCTAAGAAACAAACAAAAAATTCCCAGAAAAAAAAAAAACCTTGAAGGGAAAAAATGGAAGAAACCTTGGGAAAGGCAGATCAAAGAGAGAACCCTTTCCAAGTAGGCTGGGTGTGCAGTGGGTGTCAAAAAAGGGGTAAATACAATACACAGAACAGAACACAAGTAATCCTCAATACAATATAATAGTAATATTACAGTAGATTCAGCAGTAGATGATATAACATAATAGGATCAAGATTTGTTCAGAGTCCTGGAGACCTCGGCCATCAAGCTGCCTCCACCTATTGGTCATTCCACAGCTGAGTCAGTGCTGGTTAAGCCAATCTGATGAAAGGACCCTTCTACCTGACAAATCCAGTGCTCCTCCATCAGAGATGACTTTTCCTTAATAAGTGAATACAAACAGTAGTAAAAACATATACTTTCAAATCCTTAGTGTGAGCCTACACGATCTTTATGTTTAGTGCTTGGAGCTTATGCTGTGACAATTACATTTAATTCTGCAATTTACCACTTTACCTTGGTTGGAACTCCTACTCGTGTGTAATTCTAATTAAATTCATAATATACATACATGTACAACTCAAGATATCCTTATTTACTTTTTATTCAAGGTAATTTGAACCTCCTTGCAGTCTAGCTTGCCAAGCACAATATGAAGTATTCATGTATGGATAAATGGATAATATATTTATATTATATATATATATATATATATACATATATATATATATATATATATACACACACACACAGCAGAATGAAAACGGAAGGAAATTAGAAAGAAAACTTTTGACTTGGCAGTCACAATTATGAGGCAGTTGGTATAATGGAGCCCCACTGGCACTAATAATTAATTGTCTGAAAGTCCTAAGTGTCGGTGTGAGGATGTGTAGCATTGTTCACAATGGCACTCAGTTTTGTTTTTAGTCTCTTCTTTTCTTCTACCTCCAGGGGGTCCAGAGTGCATCCTATAATTGAGCTTGCCCTTTTAATTAGCTTGTTCATTCGGTGGGCCTCTCTTGAAGCGATGTTACCAGCCCAGTATTCCACAACATAGATAATCACACTGGACATCACAGAGATGTAGAAGATGTGAAGGATGTCACTAACCACATTAAAAGAAAGTAGCCTCATAAGAAACAAGGGCCTCTTCTTCCCTTTCTTACTGTATACAGCTCCTCTACATTATGAGACCAGTCCAAATTGTCATTAATGTGGACCCCCTCTACACCCACTCCCTGAATCACTGAATGGCATCATAAAATATATGAGAGGACAGTGTGACAAAAGTGACCTTTATGCCAAAAATATTGTAATGGATTGAACATAACACAGAATATTTATTTTGAAGCATTTATTGAAGCAAAAATTACTATGAACACAGCTTTTGACATTTCATCCAGTATTTACAAATAAATTCTCATGTCAATTAGAAGAACCAAATTAAACTATCACTAATTACTTGCTTATTTATTCATTGATATAACTTTTAAATTTTTATATTCTTGTGCTAGGGTTTAAATAATAAATAAACAGTTCTGTATTTCTTTTAAGAAAATTGTGATTTTTTCAATTGTTTTCTACAGCAGAGTTTTTTCAATGTTGTAAGGGAAACAACATGGAAAATAACATGCTACGGTACTACACACTTTTTTTTCCATTTGCATTGTAATCATCCAAATTACAGAATTTGACAAGTGTAAAGATATGCCAGGTGTAACGTGCTCCTTCAATATGAACAAAATACAGTATGTTTTAAAGACTAGTTATCAGGACAATTCTTGATGTTCTGTTTGTTAATTTAACATTTGACATAGATACCATTCTTAATGAGAGAAAAAAACAAAAATTTGGATAACGGCAATAATAAGATTTAATAATTGTTTTTGTTAGCTAAAAGTATTGTCTGTTCCAAAGTTTTCATTCCAATCAACCAAAAAAAATGTATTTCATGGATAACCTGACACTTACTTGGATGTTTTAGCACTGTGGTAGCTAAAACAATTAATTATTGTTTGAAACAAGTTTCTTCAAGGTTAAAGCAACAGCACTGTCTGGATTCATTGCTTACTGTAATTTGTATATATTACTGCATGCTTAACATGGCAAAAAACCTGGTTGGCGAGTGTCAGTGTGCTATGAGCTTGTGATGATCCCATGCTGATCCAGTCTTAGTATGTATTTATGATAACAAGGCTAACATTCTGGTTTAGAGCCATTTTAGTGTGGCTCAGAGCTCCAGAATAGCACCAGATCAAGACCAAGACTAGGCACAGCTACAGTGTGCTATTTGGAGTTGAAGAAGGGGACTAAAGTTGCATACTAAATTAGTTCACCTTGTGAGCAGGTTTAACAAACATAGTACAGTATAATGGGTAACATTGCAAAATGAATTAACTACGCGTCAGACATACTGTTATAGACACGAAAAGGCATAAATATGCCATTAATAAAATATGTAAACTGCACTTGATATCTGAGGTACTGAAGGATTTGGAAATTGTAGAGGGAGAAGTACTGTTCAGATTAAATAGGCTGAAAATAAACAAATCACTAGGACCAAGTAATATTTACCCTTGAGTTCTTAAGGAGGTTAATGAGTACATATATAAACCCTTGACACATATTTTTAGGGAGTCACTGCGTACTGGGGAGATTCCAAAGGACTGATAAATGGCAAATATTATCCAGTTGTAAAAAACAGGTGACCAGGCAGATCCAAGCAACTATAAGCCAGTAAGCTTAATATGCATCACAGGAAAATTAATGGAAGGAATTATTAAGGATAAGATTGAGCAACACCGCAGCATCAGCTGTAGCTGGGGTTGCCACTTCACCCGCGGAGCACAAAAGCCGAAACGATTTGTCCGAACTGAAGGAAATGATCGCAACATCGGCCATGGCCACGGCTACGAGTGAGCTCAAGAAAGACATTCAGAAAAATATGAAGAAAGAAATGAATGGCTTCCTCAAGACAAACGAGAAGCTGCGGCTGGAGTTGCAAGAGATGCGGCAGGAATATAAGGACTTGGAAAAACGTACATATAATTGTTTTGATGCATTCTTTAAAGATATGCTGAGAAAAATTGAGGAACACATTCAGGAAAATGCATCTAAACTGAGAGAACTTGTAGATCAGCTGGAAGACGTTAAGCAGACATTCACAGCCCAAACTGAAACAGAGGAACATTTGGCATCTAACGCCGATGGAAAAGCTACAGCTGCGAATTCCGAATGCAAAAAACTTGGAGACAGACTTGCGGCTCTGGAGGATGGAAGCAGAAGGAATAATATTAGAATCGAAGGACTACCTGAGAATCGTGAAAGTCTAAACCCAGTGAAATTCGTAGCTGAACTATTCTCAAAAATAATTGGAGAGGACTTTAAATCAGATACCGAGATAGCGGCAGCTTATCGCATACATGGATCAAATACCTTTAAACCTAGGTCTTTACTTGTCCGCTTCGAGAGATTACAATTTAAGCTTAATGTAACGGCACTTCTCAGACACAAACAAGAGATTATATTTGAAAATAACCACATTCGTATTTTCCCTGATTTCTCACCCTCAACAGTTGCTAAATGTGCAGCTTTTTACAACATTAAACAGCGGTTACGGAAAGCCGATATCAGATACAGCCTCTTGTATCTTGCCAAACTGAAAGTGGAAATTCAAGACAAATAAAAACAACATTTATTTATATAGCACATTTTCATACAAAAAAAATGTAGCTCAAAGTGCTTTACAAAATGAAGAAATAGAAAAATAGAAGACACAATAAAAAATAAAAATAAGTCAACATTCATTAACATAGAATAAGTAAGGTCCGATGGCCAGGGTGGACAGAAAAAAAAAACTCCAGACGGCTGGAGAAAAAAACCCGGAAAAAGCAGAAAGAGAATTAAGAAAGCCGATCCCGATGCTTTTTTGAAAAACGAAAGTGAGTTGCATCTTGTCATGGTATCACCAATATACTAATAACCCAATTATGCTTCAATCACTTAGAATATGGAACCAATGTAGAAAGAATTTTAAGATGGAGAATCTTATCTGTGGCACCTCTGCATGAGAAAAACCTTTTTCAACCCTCGCAAACATATGCAGCTTTTAATATCTGGAAAACATTTGGGATTAAATTGCTCAGATATCTTTATATAGACAACATCTTTGCATCCTATGAACAATTACGTTCCAAATTTAACTTTCCAGCAACACATTTCTTTCACTATCTTCAAATTAGAAACTTTGTTAAACAGAAAGTGCCTGATTTCCCTCATCTCGCACCTTCCTCTATGCTGGAAAAAATATTGCTCAGTTTGGAGGACTCCGGCAGCATTTCTGCAATACAGTGGAACCTCGGTTTACGAGTAACTTAGTTTACGAGTGTTTTGCAAGACGAGCAAAAATTTTTAATAAATTTTGACTTGATAAACGAGTGATGTCTTGCAATACGAGTAGTATGGATACACTTTGTCTGCTGAGCGTCATGTGATCACAACTGAGCTGATGGTGGTTCTCTCTCTCTCCTTATCTCACTCGCTCGCCCAGCGCGTCTCTCTCTCTCTCTCTCTCTCCTTATCTCGCTCGCTCGCCCAGCGCGTCTCTCTCTCTCTCTCTCTCTCCTTATCTCGCTCGCTCGCCCAGCGCGTCTCTATCTCTCTCTCTTTCTCTCTCTCTGGCAATCGTCTCCTATTCTCTGTCTGAGTCTGTGTGCTTCACTCATATAGTCCACATCCGTACGAGCGTATACTGTTTACTACGGCATTGTGACTGTGTGTGTGTGCGCTGTGAAGTGCGAGTCCCCATCTTGCTCCCCAAAACACAAAGCTGAGTCTCAGTACTTTAACACCAGCTTTATTCAGCTTGAAACAGCAACAGCGCTGTTATTTATTGTAGCGGGATCTTTATAATGTTCCTTGTATGACCCATTGACGACAGGTGCTTATAGCAATGTCTGCGATCTTTTTGGATGCGCTTATACGGCAAACTGCTACAGCGCTGGGAGACTGCGATTGCTTTGGGACGCTCTTCCGCGTGTCGTCCCGTTGGATGGAATCCCATATGAGTTTAGAAACTCACACCAGCCATGATTCTTTTTAAAGGTAAAGTGCAGGTTAATTTGTATTATGTATTTTACTTTATATTTTGTATTAATCATTTTTATATGAATAGTTTTGGGTTGTGGAACGAATCATCTGAGTTTCCATTATTTCTTGTGGGGAAATTCGCTTTGATATACGAGTGCTTTGGATTGCGAGCACGTTTCCGGAACGAATTATGCTCGCAAACCGAGGTTCCACTGTATATAAAATTATTTTACAGACCCTCCCTTTCAAAGATCCAAAAGGTCAATGGGAAAAAGATCTATCACTCAACATATCAGAAAAGGAGTGGAAGGTAGCAATGCAGAGAATTCACTCGAGCTCCATATGTGCAAAGCATACAATTATTCAACTCAAAATTATATATCGAGCACATCATTCTCACTTAAAAATGTCCAAAAGGTTTCCAGAGCAAGATCCAACCTGTGAACGCAGCCTCACTGGGTCACATGTTTTGGACCTGCACCAAATTAACACCATTCTGGACAAAAATGTTTTAATGCCTTTCAGACAGCCTTGGTGTCACAATCCCTCCTAACCCATTAAAAGCTGTGTTTGGTGTTCTTCCAGATGGGCTTAAAGCAGAGGACAAACAAACTGTGATTGCCTTCACTACACTACTGGCATAGACTTATTTTGCTAAACTGGAAGAATCCTAACTCTCCTCTTTTAAATCAGTGGGAAACTGATGTTTTATACTATTTGAAATTGGAAAAAATCTAATTCTCAGTTAAAGGATCTGTGCAGAACTTTTTCAAAACCTGGCAGGATCTAATCAATAATATTTTAGAATAAGCTCTTAAAGCACTGAGTAAATAGATTCTCTTCCAATTTCCTTTTCTTTTTTCTTCTCCATTTATCTTTATCCGCCTATTAAACTCATCAATTTATGTATTTTTACAAGCTTTAAGCTTTACTCATTGGCCATGCTCTCTTTCTCAGGGGTGGGGGATGGGTTGATCTTTTTTCAATCTTATATTTTGTAAAAATTGATCTATCTGTATGGAATGATTACAATAAAATCAATAAAATAAAAAAAAAAGATTGAGCAACACCTGGCAAGCACAGGGGTTTTTCTGAACAGTCAGCATGGGTTCAGAAGAGGGAGGTCATGTTTTACTAACATGCTGGAATTCTATGAGGAAACAACAAAAGAATATGATCAAAGAGGAGCATATGATATTATTTATCTGGAATCTCAGAAAGCATTTAATAAGGTGAGAGGTTGGGCATCAAACTAAAATAAGTTGGAGTTCAGAGTGATGTTTTTAGATGGGTGCAGAATTGGCTTTGACACAAGAAGCAGGGGATGATGGTGCAAGGAACCTCATCAGAATTGGCTGATGTTAAGAGTGGTGTCCCACAGGGGTCAGTGCTATGGCTGCTACTACTTTTAATATATATTTTAATACATATATAAATAAATGATTTAGATAGGAATATAAGTTTGTAGATGATACCGAGATATTGGCAGATAATTTGGAATCTGATAAATCATTACAGAAGGATTTGGGCAGCATACAGGCTTGGGCAAACTTGTGTTAGATAAAATTTAATGTCAGTAAATGCAAAGTATGACTCAGAGGAAGTAAAAATGTTAGGTTTGAATACGTTTCATCACTGATCCAAGTGACTTCCTAGGTCTCAATTGACCGCAGGTTTCCCCAACCTTATAAACTGTACAGTTAGGTTTGAATACACAATGGGAGGTCTGAAAATCAAGAGTACACCTTATGAGAGGGATTTAGGAGTCATAGTGGACTCTACACTATCAACTTCCCAACAGTGTTCAGTAACAGAACGTTATATTATATAGCACGGTGTGTAGAGTACATGTCCAAAGAGGTTATGCTCAACCTTTATAATGGACTGGTGAGACCTCATCTTAAGTACAGTGTGCAGTGTTGTTCTCCAAACTACAAAAACGACATAGCAGTGCTAAAAAAGGTCCAGAGAAGAGCAACCATGCTGATTTCAGGGCTAAAAGGGATGAATTAAAAAGAAAGATTAAAAGAGCTGAACCTTTTCAGTTTAAGCAAAAAAAGAGTAAGTGACATGATTGAAGTGCTTAAAATTATGAAGGGAATTAGTACAATGGATCAAGACTAATTTTAAAATGAGTCCATCAAGAACACGGGGACACAGTTGGAAACTTGTTAAGGATAACTTTTGCACAAACATTAGGAAGTTTTTCTTTACACAGAGAACCATTGACATTTGGAATAAGCTACCAAGTACTGTAGCGTGGTAGACAGTAACACTTTAGGGACTTTCAAAACTCAACTTGACGTTTTTTTAAGAAGAATTAAGTAGATAGGACTGGCTAGCTTTGTTGGGGTGAATGGCCTGTTCTCATCTACGTTGTTCTAATGTAGAACAGCATGATACGGATTTAAATATATTTAGCTTAATGTCACAGACAAGCGATGCATGGAAATATTTATATTGCATAATATATATAAAAAACAGAAAACTGTGGATCAACATACATTTAAACATTAATATTCAGTAAAAAGATGCTGAGTCAGTGTCCCTAGTTAGCAAATTGCTCGGATGCCAGGTCAGAAAGTGTGCATTAGAAGATGCTGCCAGTTTCTTCTATACAGTATTGTAGAGTCATGAAATCATCTTTGAGAGTGTTTTCTAAATCTAATACGAGATCTCTTACAAAATGTTTTATATATATATGGTCCCCTGTGAACATTATGCTGTGAGGAGAAATTATGAATATTGTCCAGATTCTGACTAGGTATTTTATATGTTGTGGTGACTGCTGGATTAATTTGGTTATTAGCAAAATGTGGGAGCATAATAAATGACAAGTATCAACTGTTCTGTGTTATCTACACAAATGACAAAATGAGTTATAGCATTACCAGCAGGGGTGTCACTAGAGTGTTTGAGCTCATGAAAACATAGCACATTCGGCACCCCACTCTGACCAAATCAACCTTATACAATGGCTGTGTCACCAGAACAAGAAGCAGAAATCCAAGCAAAGCTTTTGATAACTTTACCTATGCAGCTTGGGATAGCTCGAATGGAGTCCCATACTTACTAGGGCTGTCAAATTAATCAAAAAATAAAGTGTGAATATTCAAATTAAACCCAAATAAAATTTCACATATATTCAAACTTGGGTTAATGGTTTTAGGTATTACTTGTAGTTATGCTTTTCTATACATTATTATTATTATTATTTTTATTATGGTGGCAACATCAACAAAAAAAGCCAGCATAAAAAAAGAGCGATACTCTAGCAACTTATTTTTAATTTGAATATTCAAACCAGGACTACAGGGGATGAGTTATAATGAAAGATTAAGGGAGCTAAGCGTTCTCAGTTTTAGCAAAAGGAGATAAAGAAGTGACATGATTAATGTGTTAAAATTGTGAAAGAAATTAGTACATTGGATTGAGACTTTAAAATGAGTTCAGCAAGAACATAGTGGCACAGTTGGAAACTTGTTAAGGGTACATTTTGCACGAACATTAGGAACTTTTTCTTCACACAAAGAACCACAGACACTTATAAATAAGTTACCAAGCAGTGTGGTAGACTGTAGGATGTTAGGGACCTTTGAAACTAGACTTGATGTTATTTTACAGAATTTAAGTGCATATGACCACTTCTAATTTAAATATAATGTTCTACTAGTTATTTAAAAACAATGACTTGGGCTTACCTTACAACTTTAATAATCAATCAATCAATAAATAAGGCAAGTTGAAACCTGCAATGGACTAAGCATGTTTTACGCCAGCAGTTCCCAAACTTTTTTTAGCAAAGGAAAGGGCAGAGCATGTGTAACATTTTTCAACGCACATTCAGAAGTGGCTGAGTTTACCGTTTGAGCAAAGTCATTACCTCTGTATGCTTCACTATCATTATAAACCGGAATTTACTGTGTAAAGTAAATGCAACCACTGGCAATTTCTGAGGAACAATCACTAACATGACAAATCGCTTTCTACTTCCCGAGCTTTACATTCTGAGAGCCTATATGCCACACGTTCTGCTACCTCAAATGCAATGTCAATAGCGATTGGGGTAGGCTGTGTGCGAATGAATAGGATGAGTGATATCATGGATGACAGCAATGAAGTTAAAGAAACAAATGTTTTTTCATATCTATACTAATAAAAGGCAAAGCCCTCACTGACTGACTGACTGACTGACTGACTGACTCATCATTAATTCTCCAACTTCCCGTGTAGGTAGAAGGCTGAAATTTGGCAGGCTCGTTCCTTACAGCTTCCTTACAAAAGTTGGACAGGTTTCATTTCGAAATTCTACGCGTAATGGTCATAACTGGAAGGTATTTTTCTCCATTTACTGTAATGGAGTTGAGCTTGACCGCCGTGGGGGCGGAGTTTTGTGTGACATCATCACGCCGCCCACGTAATCACGTGAACTGACTGTCAACGCACTATGTAGAAAACCAGGAAGAGCTCCAAAATACGCTGAAGAAAACATGCATTATATAATTGAGAAGGCAGCGAAACAATAAGAAGCGAGCGAGTGACATATACTACCATATTCATCATTGCAGCTACTTCGGAAACAAAGCAAGGTAGCAAGGTATAAACCTAAACTTTAAATTAAGTTAATAGACAGGCTGCCGCTGGCGTTTTCCATGCCCACGGGTAATGCGGGATACAAGTTTAATGAGAGAACGCAGGATATAAACGAGAGTTTTGATCACTTTGTAACTAAGTTAAAATTGCAGGTAAAGGGGTGTGCTTATGCAAATTCCGAGAGACTGTGTTTGTGGGGGATTGACAGTTAAGGCGGGTGGAGGAGTCACGTCATCATCTCCCCTCCCATTTACCTCATTTCGCTCTGAGCTGAGCTCCGCGGCTAACGCCGTCTTCCGAAGCAACTTCGTCACACTGCCACCAAGTTAATACACACGCTGTCTCTAGACTTTCTCCACACTGAATCCTCCAGGCACTACTTACAAAAGGTTACATTGACAATCGCGTTACGTTATTTTTAAAATGTTTAATTTTCTTAGCACAAGCACAGCTGAGAAGC
>JANRMT010062813.1:90841402-90853398 GCA_026402145.1 Polypterus bichir lapradei
ACGGCGACCTAGCTGCAGGCTATGGCCGTATATATGGTCGAAAGTAGGTTCCAGTTATGACCGTTACGTGTAGAATTTCGAAATGAAACCTATCTTTTGTAAGTGAGCTGTAAGGAATGAGCCTGCCAAATTTCAGCCTTCCACCTGCACGGGAAGTTGGAGCATTAGTGTTCAGTCAGTCAATCGGTTAGGGCTTTGCCTTTTATTAGTATAGATTCATAAAGGTTTTCAGTGCCACTCCAAAAATATTTTGTTTTTCTTTGAACACTACTCTGCTGATGCTAATTTGTTGTCTTCATCATTTGTATAGCATGTCCCAAAGATGTAATCTTTTGGATTATGTGGTAGTCACGCAGAACTCGGTTTGTTGAATAGGATACGTCTGTAATCTTTTTGAATCCACGGTTTCACATACAGTGGGTACGGAAAGTATTGAGACCCCCTTTAATTTTTCACTCTTTGTTATATTGCAGCCATTTGTTAAAATCATTTAAATTATTTTTTTTCCTCATTAATGTACACACAGCACCCCATATTGACAGACAAAAAAAAGAATTTTTGAAATTGTTGCAGATTTATTAAAAAAGAAAAACTGAAATATCACATGGTCCTAAGTATTCAGACCGTAAGGTGACCCTAAGGATTAATAGAAGCAGAAAACAAAAGGTGTTTCTTCTTTTCATAGAACCACTTTTTTAAACCTGTAAAAGCGTGACATTAATGGAACTAAGGGATGTAATGTGGGAGTGTCTCAAAGGCTTTAAATTAACATTATAAACTGAACTATAGTTTACAAGAATATTACACAACAGACAGTGGCCATACTGTGTGACTGTATCACCATTCATTATAAATATATTTTGTTTTATATAATAAATGTCGGCTCAAACAAGATGAATACAGATGGGATCCTATAGCAAATCAGCTCAAAAAACTAAATATCAAATTTTGAGAGCAATGCTTCAAGTAAGAACAATACAATACTAGAAAAAACTGAAGATCTGGCGCAGTGGTAGCACTGTTGCTTCACAGTAAGGAGACCAGGGTTTGTGTCCTGGGTCCTACATGTGTGGAGTTTGCATGTTCTCCCTGTGTCTATGTGGGTTTCCTTTGGGTGCTCCACACAGACCAAAGACATGCAGGTTAGTAACTGGCCCTAGTGTGTGATTGGAGTTTGTGTGTTTATTCTGCAGTGGACTGGTGCCTTGTCCAGGGTTTGCTTCTGCCTTGCACCTGATATCTCTTATATATATATTTCTCTTCTGGTTCGTCCAGCTTCTACTTCAAAGCCAGTCCCGTCCACACGCAGCCGACATGGCATTTCTCGATTCCTATTCGTTGTCTTCCATGTCATGCATTATACTGGCCTGCTGAGGGTAACACATCCAACAAGTACTTGAGGTGCTGCCACAATGGTAAAGCAGCTTTACCACCTTTGCGGGAGCCACCTGTGTCTTTACATCAGCTTCTTACACAGCAAACATCAGAAGCTAAAAATTATCATGAACACATTTGAGAATACAACTCTTCTGTAGTGTTTGCTTCCATGGGTGCATAGATAACTCAACTTCCTGGCCACGGACCATACTGTTTTAAAATGCACGGGCAAATTTATCACCAAATCTCTCCACTATACGCTAACACTTCTACCTCTCCAGGATATGGACAGTTGTATGTTTTTGACACAGCGCAAGCTACTGCAGTATGCTTATAAAATAAAGCAAACTCTGCATGCAGCGAAAATGTACTTCTCCAGCTAGATTCCATGCACAGAACCATCAACCCCTTTGCTAAATCATACAAACACATTCATGAAATTGCTCAGTCCAATCCAACAGCATCTGTACGAATGGTTTTCAAGGAAAACCCTAGGCAGGATTTACGATGATACAGTGCCCTGACATTGCAGCGATTTTCTTCGGAGAAGATGGCAAAATGCCTACTGAAAGGGACATTTGCATTTATCCCATACACAGCTCCTGTAAACAGATTTCCACGCTCAATATGAATTGCGATCCTATGGTTTACTCTCTTTTATTCCCTTGCGGAGACATTGGCTGGCACAAAGATTTACTGTACAACATGTTCCCGATAAAAGAACCACTAGGCGAATAAGGCTTACTCAATGCCAATTGCGTACAGATTAGCAGTGTGGAATACATTTACTATTTTGCACTCCAGCGGCAAACTATTCCAACAGTATGTCGTAGATGGGTATGTTAAAACAGAGGGTGCGCGTCTCAACTATCTCGGATTACATCAACAAGATCTACGCGTAGAACAATACAATGTTTGAATACAGACACACTGCAAGCAAACTGAAAATAACAATGTACGTGTAGGCAAAATAATCATATTACCATCCACATTTCCAGGAAGTCCAAGATACAGTAGAACCTTGGTTCACGACCATAATTCATAAACTCTGGTCGTAAACCGATTTGGTTGTGAACTGAATTAATTTCCCCCATAAAATTGTATGTAAATACAATTAATATATTACAGACCGTAAGAACTGCATGTAAATATATATTTTTAAAGATTTTTAAGCATAAATATAGTTAAATATACCATACAATGCACAGCGTAATAGTAAACTAAATGTAAAAACATTGAATAACAGAGAAAACTAACAGTGCAAGTGTTCTCGCTATAGCGCTACGAACCACTCGCTAAAAACACTTTTTTTTAATGAGTTTTAAGCACAGGGAAAAAAAAATGAACATTTAAAAAATCCGTAATTTAATAAACCACCAAGAAAAGTAACATTGCAACAATGCACGCTACCTTCACACAGAAGTGAAGTGGAGGTTAAAATCCAATAGAAAAAAAGTCTTCATTAATTACAAGGTTAAAACAATGCTTGGATCTGTCTCTTTAAAAACAAGCTTGGTGCATTCTTTAACTGCCTTCTCGGCCTTATGCGTCCAGCCGTCTCTCTCGCTCTCGTGTGTCTCTGTGTGTGTGTGTGTGTGTGTGTGTGTGTGTGTGTGTGTATGTCTCTCTGTCTGTCTCTCGAGTGCGCGTGTGTCTCTCTCGAGTGCATGCATGCGTGCGTCTCTCTCGTGTGTGTGTGTGTGTGTGTGTGTGTGTGTGTGTGTCTCACTCTCTCTCTTTCTCTTGCTCGCTCCACAGGGAGAGACTGAACACGTACAGAAATCATCGGCGTGCACAAACCAAAAGGGAAACTGGCTTGTTCGTATACCGAGTCTGTGGTTGTGAACAGATGCAAAAGTTGGGCGAACTTTTTGGTCGTAAACCGATTTGTACGTGTTCCGAGACGTTCGTGAACCGAGGTTCCACTGTACATGCAACAAAACTATCAGGATGCCATGGCCATAGGACGTAAATTTGGAAAGCCTGATTTATTTATCACTTTCACATGTAATCCTACATGGCCGGAAATTCTACATGCACACTGTGTCTTTCAATAAGTATTTATTTCTTCTTGATTTCTGAATTCCTTTCTCACCGTTTTCCGTTCCTATTCTTACACCGCCGTATGCTACGGCGGGCATCGGCTAGTTAGGTGGAATAGGCTACAGCAGACACCTGCAACTGTGTTCAGGAGTAAGTAGGTTAAAAATGACTAACTGATATTCACAAAAAGTTGTTCACAAAATTGTCTCTTCCTGTGTTACATCCAAAGAAGCTGCAGCAGAACAAGCAGAACTCACTGTTTGCCAAAGCCAACGTCATCAATTAAGTCATGACATGTGTTTTATTATTTTTCTATCAGTCATTTTTTATAGGTATCTTCTGCAATACATAGTGTAAAGTCACTAAGTCACAATATGATAGGTGTATTTATTTGAAGCTACTCTGATATGGAAAATTTATTTTAGACTTCTATGTTAAAAAAAGTATGAATTGATGTGGTATCCTTTATAATGTGTTTCAAATTTTTGGAAGATGCCTACTAGTATACACAAGTTTTGATCAGGAGGCCTATCATAACCTAACAAACTAATGAGAAAGAAATATTACCTTTGGTTCACTCTGTTTCCTTGAAAATGCCTTCTTGATACTTAAATTAGAAATTAAAATTTCTTCATACAATGCTTTACAATAGTTAAGAGTACAAATTATCGATACCTAGATCAGTGTTTCTTAACCCATGGATCGTTGGATGCCCTAGATGGATTATCAACTCAAGTTAAAAAAAAAAAAAAACAACCATCAGCCATCACTTTAAAGTTTAAAGGGGCTACAGATTGCAGATATCTGTTTTGTACCATTCAAAGAAACATTTTGTTCCTGCATGGTAAGAGATTGAAACAAATGACAGTGGTCTCCAAGCAGATGATATCCTGTTATACCTTGCGTGATTCATTAAAAAATGTAACAAACATGAACAAGTTACTTAAATACCCCATAACATCACCTACTCCAGACTTCTACAGTATATCAGCCTTCTAAAGTATATCAGCCTCACAAGATCCATCCCATAATCCCGAATATTAGAAGAACTTACAGCCTAGATTTTCTGAAATACACAGTTTGGTACTACCAGACGTAAGCATGAAGTCTTCAACTGTAAACAAATTTGGAAACAAACACTGCTTCTTGCAGAAGTAAATTATTTGACTTATTAAAATGAAAATTTTGAGGCTTAACAAAAATCATTCTAGCATTTTGTACAACAAGCCAGCAGGCACTCAGGCCATTGTCCGTTGACGCATCAAACTTCCAAATTCTTGTATAGGAAAATGCACATGACTGCAGTAGAGCTCATCTTGCCTTGTGCAATAGATGTGTGCATCTAGACAAAACAGCTGCCAGAAAAGTAAAACATTGCTCTGTGTTTTCTCTTCACTTCCCTTGGATTTTGATATACTTGTGATAATCTTGTAAGCCCAGAGGCCTCATGCATAACACCATGCGTAGAATTCGCACTAAAACATGACATAAGCACAAAAGCGGAAATGTGCTTACACACAAAAACATCCAGATGCATAAATCTGTGCATTTGCCAGCTTCCACCTTCTTCCGCTACATAAATCACAGTCAGCGTGAAAATGAACGCACGTACATGCGCCTGCTGCCCCACCTCAACTCCTACCAGAATTACGCCTCTTTGAATATGCAAATCAATATAAATAGCCCTTAAGCTCAGCGTTCTGTGAAAAGGCAATGGCAAAAGCACAAGGGAAAATAGAATTTCAGCGAATACCAAGTGGAGGCAAGGAAAAACTTACTATTTGTTGGTTTAAACAGTGGTATAAACAACAAAAGGAAGTTGATCGAGTGACATAGCATGTCGGAGAACCTTAAAAGGTCACGTTCACAAAGTCGAACAGTGCCCGAAATAAAAAAAAAAAAGTTGTCAGATATCAAAGTTGCCATGAAAAGGCGAGTCGTAGCCCACCATCTGAGTGTCATATAAAAGCTTACTAGGGTACAGAGGAAAAAAAAAAGGCACACAGTGGGGAAAAAAAAGCACAAAATGTCAACTTTAATCTCTAAATTTCCACTTTAATCATGTAGTTTATTTTCTCATTGAAGTAGAACATCATAAACTTCATCTTAAAATCGTTTAATTTACTAGTTTCTCAAATCCCATCGTAACTAAAGTAGCATGTTAAATGCTTTGCTTTGCATTTGATCTTCTATGTGCTCTGTGTGTGTGAATCACTACATGTTACTGGGCTTTCTCTTCCTCCGACAGGACACAGAATTCATTACATTCGTGATATTACAACTCTCTGAATAATTAAAATACTGAGATGTATACATGATATCATTTTCATGATGATAGGAGTTAGAACATGTTATTAAACATGGGACCACGGCAGTGATTGTTCATGTCTCACACAAGATGCTTGCTGCGTCATGCGCGACCTTCAATGAAATACTTTATTGTAGCAGTACTTCTTTCAAACGTACTAACCACCAATTCTTGTCCTTACTTTTCTTTCTCCAAATACCCAATCGCCATACAATCAGCTCTGTAATAGACGATAAGCCATCTGTAAGCTTAGAACGCCGATTCTTCAAAACCTTTAAGAAACATTGAAATATCTTTGTAGTACATGTTTAGAAGTATACAGTGCGAGGCAAAAACAATCCGTGAACGAAGCACCAGCAGCTCGCTAGCACTGCGGCACCGTGTCCTCACATGTTTAATTATTAACAATATAGATTATTTAAATGAAGTTAAAGTTTTATCTGTATAATATAATAAACATATTTTGCTGCATTTCATCTTAAAAATGATATTGTCATCATATGTAAATATGCGCTTTATAAAGTGGCTCAGGTTGTGCAATATTATAATTGTATCGCAAATTTACAGTGAGGTAATTGTACTTATAAGTAAAAACAGTTCTACAAGAAGCACTTGATGGACTGATTGAGTGCGTTTAGAGTTCTTGGGATGAAACTGTTTCTGAACCGAGAGGAAAGGCTCTGAAGCATTTGCCTTATGAGAGCAGTTCAATAGACAACATGGCTGAGGCAGCGTGTGCTTGATGCTGTATACCGATAATTTTCTTTCCGATCAGCTGCTGTACAACTGTGATTCACACTCAGATACAGTGATGTAAATATTGAGTGGTGCAGTGAGAGTAATATGGAAAAAGATGATCCGATGTGGCAACCCCTAACAGGAGCAGCTTAAAGAAGAAGAAAAAGGTGTAGTGAGAGTAACAACGCTAAAGCAGTTGTGGTATTTGGAATAGTTTGACCATTCTGTGTACCATTATATTGTTACATGTTAATTACAATCAGATGCATTAAACTAATAAACAATATGCGGTTAATTTCAGTGTATTTATAAAGCCGCGTCAGGGATGTGGATCTAAAAAAGAAAGGGTAACCACACAAGAACAGTAGCACTGCTTTGACGCTGGGTGCTGTCAGTCTGCAAAACCGAGCGCAGAACTTGCGTACGCCAGGGTATGAGCTACCGTGGAAATGTGCATGGCTTTACGCCACGTTAAGGTTTTATACATCATGATTTGAATGTGGAAACGTTCTTACGCAACATTTTTATGCGTACACACCGTTAAACAAGTTACCTATTGAAAAGCCAAATGGGCACTAAATTTGATGCTGTAATAAACGTCTATGTGTTGAGTTATTTTTGGATGAGAACCATCAATTATGTACACTATTTACATGTTGAATATGTTTTTAGTGTTATTTTAGTTAAATGTGCCATTTAGGGGTAAGTGTTGGCTAATTTACATTAAAATTAATGTTATAAAAACTGGGTACCATGGCCAAAAAGGTTACAAACTACTGACCTAGGTGATCTGTTGATCTCTGCTGCCTTAATACACTGATCAACCTCTTATTGACTTTGGCGTTTTAAGAAAGGTGAATTGCCTTCACGGCCTTCAACTTACAAATTGGGACCACACTTTTTTTTCTCTTGTCTTTTGCTCTAGTCATTAATAATAATTTAGCAAGTGATGATTTTTAGTAGACTAAATTGTCCTGTTGATACAGTATATCTAAATAAAACTGCATGATATAAGGTTACTGAAGTGGTTCCTTACACAAACTCACTTAACTTCAGCTAAACGTTTGAATAAGGGATTATATCTTTTCCATTTCATGTCTCCGTCATTATACGTGGATGGGTACTCTCAAAATAATGATGGGAGCATGTACTAGGAAGATATCCTAGTACAAACATGGTTTGATTTACTCTTTAGGTTGTACTATTAAATTGCATGTTGAGGAAAGATGCACGAATGTACATTTATTCATGGCTGCAATTCAGGAATGCAAGTGCAGGAGCTTATCCAGGCAGCAGTGAGTAGACAGCAGCAACCCGATGAGGTGTTTGTCCTTTGAACTCACATCAGTATGGAGCCCATATAAAGAAAACCTATACAGGCAATGGAAGAACATACAAGCTCTATAAAATGGTAATTGGGCTGGATTGAAACTCTGGACTCTGCAGCTGTGAGGAAGTAATGTTATCTACTGGGCCATGTCTTGCAGATTAGATGATGTTAATGCTCCCAGATAGCCATTTCTCATCAGTTTTTTGTTGTGGTTATAAGTGTAAACGACATTCAACCACGTTTCAGCAATAACCACAATGTATGCTAATTTAGAATGCAGCTTAGGAATGAATCAAACCTACTTTTAAAACTTTAATCATAGCTCAGTCAAGTTATTAAGAAATCATCGTGAGTAAGGATCTGCTGCTTTTGCTACAATGGCTTCTTATACTGTATACAATCAACAAGGAAATAATGCAAGATATTATGTACCTTCTACTGTCCAGGGAAACCCAACAGGTTCTAGACCTGCTCTCTACCAGTTTTCAGAAAACCAGAAAAACTGTTTGAATGGTGAACCAAAGGCTTTGGGGGTATGTTTTACATATTTTGTTTTCTATTTTTACCAAAATTTTCTAGTTGGATTTCATATATATATATATATACTAGCAAAATACCCGCGCTTTGCAGTGGAGAAGTAGTGTGTTAAAGAAGTAATGAAAAAGAAAATGAAACATTTTGAAAATAACGTAACATGATTGTCAATGTAATTGTTTTGTCACTGTTATGAGTGATGAGTGTTGCTGTCACATATATATATGTATATATATATGTTTATATGTGTGTGTGTATATATATACATATTTATATATATATCTATACATATACACATATATATACACACACACATATATATATACATATATCTACATATATACACATACATATACATACACACATACACATATATACACACAAATACATATATATATATATACATACACACACACATATATAAACGTATACATACATATCTACATATATACACACACACACATATATATATATATACATACACTCTTTGGGGTGCAAGCAACTGCTGCTGGGGGTGGCAGAATCCATCAAGGAAGAAAAATAAAAAGCATTATTTGTACAAAATCTTAATTTATTTATCCATTCCTAAATAATTAAATGGGCAGGCTATTTCGTATCAGTGCAATACGTTGTTTGTTAAAACGGATGACTCCCGCTCTTACGTGCAAGTCTGCGTGGATATTATGAACTATCATATCTGTTCAAGTTCTATTTAAATTTTAAATAGAAGGAATTTTTATTTAGTCGACAGAAATATCCCAAAAGATTTTGCTCTCCATAAAAATATATCCTGTCAAAATTTTACAAATTCAAATATGAACATGGTGCATAACAAAACCTGGAAATATAAATAAAATGTGTTCTTTTCAGCAATAACAAATCAAATCATTCAGTTGTCTTTGCTCATATGTCATTTTATCAAAGCTGGACGCCTGGTATCTTTTTTTGGCAACAAGTTCGTTTATGTTTGGTGTGAGGTTCTGTGTTGTGGAGATTCTCAAGATGGACTGCAGGTGCTCATCAGTGAGGCGACTCCTGTGTGCTGTTTTGTTAGTCTTCATCACTGAGAAGAGCTTCTCACACAGATATGTGCTACCAAACATGCACAAGGTTCGAGCCGCATGTAGATGGAGCTGGAGCATTTCTGCGGTAATGGAGTGAATAAACTGTGCGGGCCCTGCAGTATCATACTTTGCCTTCAGTGTGCCATTACACTGCAGCTCATTCACCTCCATCTGAATCTGCACAAGTGCAGTTTCCACATCGACGGGGGTTGCGAAACAAGTCAAAATTCTTTTTTTGTTCTTCAAAGTCACCAAAGCGCTGTGCGAACTCAGTGCGCAGTGCGCTCAGTTTATCAGCAAAGTGCGTATTTGGGAACACCGTTGTGCCGAATTGGTTCAACATTACTTGGCAACAGGGAAAGTGGGGCAAGTTGCACTGGTGCATTTGTGTCTCCCATAAAAGCAGCTTCACTTGAAATCACTTTGTGATTGTGCACGGGTAAAAACGTCTGCTGAAGAGTCAGATTCTTCTTTAACTCTTCTGCTTTCTGTATCTTCTGCATTGCATTCAGGTCTTTCAGGTTATCCTGATGTTTTGTCTTGGGCCCGCGGCCCTTGAGTTTGACACATATGGACAAAATAGAACTTGAAAAGATATATTTTTTCGTACATCAAGCCCGCGTGCTATTGTGGTTTTGCCTGCATGCCTCAATAAGTCACCCTCCCCTCGCTCTTACTTTTTTACCGTTCATCTAATGAATACACTGAGTATGGCTTTACCAAAACAATCATTGATGGCGAATAAAGTATCCATTATTCGAGTATGTAGATCGGGGTATATATACATATATATATACCCGCGTATCGCAGCGGAGAAGTAGTGTGTTAAAGAAGCTATGAAAAAGAAAAGGGAACATTTTAAAAATAACGTAACATGACTGTCAATATACAGTAATTGTTTTGTGAGTATTATTGAGTGTTGCTGTCATCAAGGACTTGATTATCATTATTTCTTTCAATCAGGTTCGTATTTGTAGGATGTGTTGTGTTCAAGTTACATTCCGTGTTTGTCAATCGTTGTAAAGATAACAGGTTTCATTTATCGATTCGTTTCTTACTGCATCAATAAACAGCTCGTCTTCTTTATCTGAGACCTGACACACTGCATGCACGGGTTTTTTTTTTTTGCACTGTCTTCTTTTAGCGGGACATTGACTTTTTCCACCGTGTGCTTTGTTTCCGCAGTAGCTGCACTTATGAATATGCTTGTATGTATCAGACGCTTCATATTTTTTTGCTGCCTTTTCAATTGTGTAATTCGGTTTTTGTTCAGCGCTCTTTGGAACTGTTGCTTTTTGTCTGTGCACTGCGTCAGTTCACGTGAGCCGCTCGGTGTACATGCATCGAAGTTTCCCAGCTGTGCTGGTGCCATGTCGTGCTATGTCCATGGCTGTATTTAATGTTACCGAAGTCCCGGCACTTAAAACTTTCTCTCGCAGTTTCGCTGAGTTTGTGCCAAACACCACCCTGACCATCTCATCTTCCTCTGCATAAGCACAGTCCTTCACCCGTGAATATTTAGTGGCAGTGTTTCTATTGGATTGCCGCTGACGGACGGCCTAATATGGGCATGCACTAAATTACATACGCCAGCGGCAGCCTGTCTATGAACTTAATTTAAAGTTTAGGTTTACACTGTGCTTTGTTTCCGTAGTAGCATCACTCGTGAATATAGTTGTATGTCACTCGCTCGCTTCTTATTGTTTCGCTGCCTTCTCAATTATATAATGCATGTTTTCTTCAGCGCTTTTTGGAGGTCTTCCTGGTTTTCTACGTACTGCGTGATTACGTGGGAGGCGTGATGATGTCACACGAAACTCCGCCCCCACGGCTTTCGCGCTCATCTCCATTACAGTAAATGGAGAAAAACAGCTTCCAGTTATGACCATTACACGTAGAATTTCGAAATGAAACCTGCCCAACTTTTGTAAGGAAGCTGTAAGGAATGAACCTGCCAAATTTCAGCCTTCCACCCACATGGGAAGTTGGAGAATTAGTGATGAGTCAGTCAGTGAGTGAGTCAGTCAGTCAGTCAGTCAGTGAGGGCTTTGCCTTTTATTAGTATAGATAATGTGTGTGTGTGTATATATATATATATATGTGTGTGTTACACACATATATATACATACATACATATATACACACATATATACATACATATATATACACATATATATATATACACACATAAATATATACACATATATACATACATATATACACACATATATATATATATATATACACACACATATATATATATATATACACATATATACATATATATATATATATACACACATATATACACATATATACATACATATATACACACACATATATATATATATATATATATACACATATATACATATATATATATACACACATATATACACATATATACATACATATATATATATATACACATATATATATATACATACACATATATACATACACATATATACACACATATATATACACACATATATATACATACACATATATATACATATATATACTCAGCAAAAAAAGAAACGTCCTCTGACTTTCAACTGTTTTTACTTTCAGTAGACTTAATGTGTAAATATTTGTATGA
>JANRMT010062813.1:90942982-90960768 GCA_026402145.1 Polypterus bichir lapradei
AGCTTCTGAAATTTGATATTGAGCTTTTGAAATGTGTTATCGAGCTTCTGAAATTTGATATCAAATTTCAAAAGCTTGATATCAAATTTCATAAAAAGACAAATGGATTAAATTTTAAAGTGACCTGCCATACTATGGAAGGCATTTAAGCTCTCATTTTTGAAATTAAGTTTCAAAAGTGTGATATCAAATTTTAAAAACTATCAAATTTTAAATGCTTGATATCAAATTTCAAAAGCGTGATATCAAAATTTAAAAACTCGATATCAAATTCAAAAGCAACGATATCAGCATTGTAACTGCTAATATAATGTAAAACAGATTAAATGTTAAAACGGCGTGCCATAATAGAGAGCGAGTGCGCGAGCAAGCGCATGAGAGAGAGCGCGAGTGCACGAGCAAGGGAGCGAGAGAGAGTGGGAACAAGCGAGCCCAAGTAGAAGAAGTAAACATTACAGAATTACATTTCATCGTGTATGATGCGCACCTGATTTTCTAATGCTAATTTTCGGTAAAAAATGTGCATGTGGTACAAGCATAAATACGGTATTTGGGATATTTTTCTCTTTTTCACTTATTGTATGATTCTCTTTGTTCTTGATTTTTATTATATTCAGCTCTTTTTTGTTCATTTTCTTTTTTAGATGTTTATTATCAGCTCTTGTCACAATTTCTTTTGCGATATAAAACACTGAAAGAGGTGTGGAGAGGATGTGTGCAGCAGGAATAATGATTGGGCGAGCGGTATGGAGGGCAGTGGTCAAGGCTGAATAACGTAGACAGGACAGAAAACTTTATGAAAGAAGAGGTATAACACAACTTGAAATGTTTACAACATTGATGCCAATATTTAAAGCACATGGTAGACATTTTAAAAAAAAAAAAAGTTAAATGAGACTTATTCTGACCTTCTAACCACTGGAAACATACAGTATTGTATATACACATATGCATACACTGTCAATAACATCTTTATTAAACATAAAAGGTCAAAAATTGTAAGTGCTAAAATAAGATATACTGATAAATGTTTATGTTTAGGACAGAAATTGATTCCCTTTAGAAAATGTTTTAATAAAACAGAGTTCAGATAAATGAATTTCTCCACATATTATATGCCAAGATGTCTTTTTAAAAGTCTGGTTGATTTCATCAATGCTTGAAAAACACAAAAAAACTCAATGTAGTTTATCTGGTGTAAGAGCACCCTCAGGAGGACAATCATGTTTCAAGAATTAAAATTGTTTAAAAAATGTAAAGGGGATATATGAAAAAGAAAAACAAACAAAGAATGGTATAAAATTTTGCTTTTAATTGCAATTGCTTTTAAAAAAAAAAAAAAATGGAATGAGGATATTTAATGTAACCACCCCCAAAATATCTTAATTAAAATGCATAGATGCAGTATAGCAAGGAAACAATTACATTGAGCAAGACCCACTTCAGACCCATTTCATTTAAATAAAATCATAATACTTTTACGCAAAATGTACTATTAATTTCTTAAAAAAACTTTACAAATTGGAAAAAAAAAACCTGAAAAGTGAACTACTGATAAGTTTCATAAGTTCATATAAAGCATTAATCTCTTAGGAATTCATGTGAAATAGGCAGGTATTAACTACAGACAAATATAAAATTGAAAGCCCTCAACCAATGTTGATGTTATTTTATTCATGCACATTTTATAGATCCATAACTGAGTATTTTCTTTCTTTATAAAAAACAAAAAAAAAAAACTGATACTGTTAAAAGACTTATTATCTGTACCCCTGAAATTGTGGTTACATTCCCTGATTAAAAACAAACACCTTAAGGGTAATGCTGACCTTCAGGATTCATAACATTTAACAAGTTTTAAAATGATATTTTTGGGTTTCTTTGCTCACTGTACTATAAAAATATTTAAGTAAAACAGAAAAATTAAAAAACCAACAATAAATTAATGCATAAACTCATTAACTTTTCACATGAATGAGCAACAAAAACCTAACCATTAACTCAATTTTTGGAATTACAGTAAGCATGGTAGCACTTGCAGATAAATTAGTCAACAAAAAGCATCACTCAAATGGCAGAGAACGGATAGATAAAATACCACAAACACAACGTTCTCAAACCCACCTAATCCAGTTTGAGTTTGCAGGGCCCCCAGAACCCTGGCTCCATTCACCTCTGGATAAAACACCATATCAACACAAACCCAAATACCATTGGAAATTACAAGCATGCATTTAGTGATGAATGACTGAAAACCTGTTGTTAAAGCAAAAAAATGTAACCAAATTAACTAGCTACATTTCATAAACTTATTAAAAAGGTAAGCATCTCAAAAATGATAATGCATACAAAACAAATTAAATCATCTACATAGGAATTTCTATAATCTTATAACAGATGTACTGAAGAAATTAATGATACAACAGAGCAGTAAACTGGATTCTGCAGGTATATTTTTTATTTATACAAAAAAATATATTTTTGACCATTATTATAGGTTCAAGAAAGCATAATTTTATCAAGCATACCACCTAATACATTTACAGTGAAACATTTCCACCTAAAAAATGTAGATGGTAAAATTTTTACTATAATTCATTTGTTCAGTTATAAGTAAATACTTTGGCACATAACCCATTTGCTTTCAGTGGAAAGCAGATACATAACATTTTAATTATCATACTTAAATTCACAAGGGGGCTAAATTTTTCAAGGTGTAAACTAAACCAGGGATAAAAACAAAAGAATTTTTTTTACAAAGTTTGAAGTTTTGACACAAAAAAACCCTCTGCAACTTCATAGTTTATCCTTACAAAAAATCCATTTAGGACCATTTTACTGTTCATTCTTTTGGGCAGCCACTTATTTATTTCTAGACATACAGTGATATGCAAGAGTCCCCATTATTCCAGAAATGTATAAATGTTTAAACATATTCAAAAAAAGAAAAACATTCCCATGTCAAACATTGTGTTAATCTCCTTTCACTTTTTAATTAGAGATATTAAATTAAAACTGTGTTTTCCATTTGTTGCTTCATCTCTACAGAATCAGAGAACCTTGGGTAATAAGCATTAGGCACAAAGAGCCGACTCTTCAATGTCACCTATACAAGGGGTTGCCTTAATTAAATAGATACCTAACCTGATCATAAACACTTTCTTTTAGAAGCATATAATATATCTGCATATCCAGAATGCTCCAGTTGTGAATTCTAGTGCGTCAGTCATCAATGGGACCCTGAAGAGCTGAATAAACAACCACTCGATCATCTACTTTACTCTTGCCTGTTAAAGACATGAAAGAATTCAGTGTTTTTTATGTTGATGCATCCTTACATGAGGGTGGGGAAAAAAAAAATTGTAGACCATTTTCTGTTGATTGTTAGGTTTGAGAAAAAAAAAAAAATCTAAGCATCATTAGTAAATGAGTAAACCACACTCAAGCCAAATTCGAAATAAAACTCTCGCACAGTATAATAACTATCTCTAAAAATGGCATCAGGTCACCATCACTAACAAAGCCCTTGCATTAAAACTGAATACAAGACAGTACGTTCAAATACATAAAAGCTTTTACATAAAATGACTGCTCTAAGAAGCCAATAATGCTAAGAATAATTAAGAAACTGCTCTTACATAAGAAACAAAGTTGCAAGTTGTGTAGAGACCCACCAGCAGTGAAATAGGCCCATACGGCCATTCCAAAGGTCAGAATATAGATGGGGACAAGGCTGCATTCATACCAAGGGTTCAAAAAGGTCTGCAGAAAAACAGAGGTAAAACATGAAGATTGAAAGCAATTATATCAAGAATATAGTTTTGTATGTTATTTAAATACACTATTACCAAGTGTTATTTTAAGAATAAACTTCATAATAAATACAGTAACGATGCTGCATGACACAATTTGCAGTCTATTACCATTTGCTCAGAAAAATACAGAAAAAGAAATCAAATAGACTAAATTGTTTATGACTGCATATCTGTCTACCATACCTCATGAAAGGGACTCAGTGTGATGGAAATAAACTAAAATCTTTAAGTATTTAGTTCCTTGACATACCAGCTCCACAAATCTGCATAAAAGTCCTAATCAGACAGGTGAAGTAAAACCAAATTGGATTCAGCTCCTCAGTCTAAGAGATCCCAGAAACTAGACGTAAGTCTTAATATATTTTCTGTCTGTGTGAATTTTGTACATCTCTTCCAAGCCAGTGTGGATTTTCTCTGTGTACAAAAGTTTATTCCCATATATCTAAACTTACAAATTAGGTCAATTGAGAAGTATTGTATGCCAAGAGAGATGGAAGTGTGGGTGCCTCTCTCAGGGCACACTTGAACCGTGACATTTAATCAAGATTTTAGCTGCAGGTACAGTATATAGCCAAAACATCAGGGAATAGCAGCTCCCAGAAACTCTCTTCTACAACATTAATGTTCAAAAAATGAACAAAAAAGCAACTTTGTTATCTAACATTTTTTTTTAAATATTAGCTTGACAGAGCATGAAAAATAATAACTAAGAGACAGCCTAAATTTTAGATGGGTGTAATGTAAAAATCATTTTATAACCTGGATACCTTCTCTTACTTCATCCACCAATGTTTCACATACAGACAATTTAAAAAAAAAAAAGAATGTATTCTCACCAGTGCTGAAGTCAAAAGGTGAGTGATGACAACGCCACTACCAGCCCACCAGTTCCTCTGCTCACAAGCATTAAAGAAAACGACTCCCCAAAAAGTGTGCAAAAAGATGACGGCCATCGTCAGAAATGCTGACAAGACAAGAAAGCAGGGGTGTTGGAGGAAAAAAAACAAAAATCAAGACACAGTCATAATAAATAATAAGCAAAACAGCTAAAAACAGACAATTACAAATAACGCAATCATAGAATAATTACATGTAAACAACTAAACGATCCTGAAGTATGCCTAAGACAAATTACAGTATAAGAGAACAAGGTTTAGAATAAATATATATTTATAATAGGTTATCCGTTCTTTTATCGCTTCATCTCTTTGCAAACCGGAAACAATGGCTATTTACAGGATGACCACATGGATCCCTATAGCTTTCATCAAATTCTGATCCTTCCATCAGCAAAATGGAAAAGTAACCTAGATTTGTAACTTTTTCTCCATTCCAACAGTCCAGTTTTGGAGGCTCTGCACACATGGCGGCATGCTTATATTTCACTTACATCGCCACATAACACGGTGTTCAGCTATGCAAACCCAATTTACACAAGGTCCAATAAGTGGTGCGCTAAAGGATTACATTGCATCCCTGTGTTGAAGTAAGAAGTGATCTGTCTAGTTGTGTTCCATCTGTTTGCTTGTTATAATTCTCAGCATAATCTGTTGGACTTTGAGTCACAAGTTTCCTTTCTCCACCAGTATTTTTGTTTGTTACACTTTAAACCTATTATAACGATTGGAGGGACGCAAGAACTGACGAACCTAGTGCCAGGTACCAAGTCATACTGCAATCTCTAGGGACACTTGTCAACACTCAGTTAAATATGAATGCTAGAAATACTGGTCTGCACAAACTATACCACACACCACCGTCACATGACATATGATGTCTGGGATTATAAAATTCATGTGAAGGCCTATTGCAGGTAACATAACAAGGTGAAGCCCATGACCAGAAGTCTAGAAGTGCTGGGTGAATCTTAAAGACTCGAAAGGTCAATATTACTTCAGCTCTCTCAACCTTATGCCTGAGAAAGGGAGGAAGATAATCTGGGTGTGTCCCCCACCCCAGGCTCTCACCATAAGACACTGTAGTCCTTTCATTGTTTAATTAAAATGTACTAGCTATCTGAAATATCAAGTCACCTAATCCCAAAACCGTAACTGAGAGGATAGCTTGAAGGACGATTTTTTTCTTTTGTTGAGTTGTATTTCAGATCATCTGTAAACACAGACATATTAAAAGAGAAAGTAGAGAACAACATACAACGCTCCATTGGCCTCTTTTCTCCTCCCAGCACTGGAACTACATGAATTTTGCACAAAGGAACACTGCAATCACTTGACTCAATAAAGTACCCTCATCAGGCAAATAAAAGAGAGAGAGAGATAACAAAAAGAGTATGGCAGAGAGAGAGAGAGAAAAGGATATTGAGCATTACATAATAACATGATATATTTATAACTAAGAACCACAGTTACTAATCAATGAAATCAATGCAAAAACAGCATGTAAAATGGTATTCTGGTGTCTACCACTGAACTGAGGGTGTTTTCCATTAGCACAACCAGACAAGCTCTTACTTACTGACTCTGAGGTTCCAGGTGTGTAATCTTTTCTCTCAGCTGCAGCTAAGAAGTCAGAGGTTTTCCTGTTTTATTTAGGTATGGTAAATTCCTTTTACTTCAACATAAATCAATGTTTACTGGTTAGGAGGTCCTAGGTTTGTAGCCAGCTTCTCAGTGGGAGGATGCGAGATCAGCAAGGCTGAGTGATTTTTACTAGGCAAATCTAAATTTATGAGCCTCACACAGGAACATATACTCAAAATCCTACATCTGAAGACATTCAATTTCCAGAGGTCCAACATTATCCTGCCTATTGTTCACTCTACCCTTTAGATGGTCTGTCAACTGAAAGTACCAGCTAAATGGGTACAACACATTCTATTTGAAAGATAAAAATGGTATGCAACAAGCCCACCCGTAAACAAGTACACCTAAGTTTTCAATTGTTTTGAGAAACACAACAGAAATACTGGGGCAATGAATAAATGTAGGGCCATCTATTTACATGCCATGTAAGTGCATGTTTTACCTAAAACCTCAATGCTGCGGTCTATAATGAGGCAAGGCATGTCTGTGAAAGCTGAAGGTTGCGACAAGCATTTTTTTTTTTTTTAAATCAGTACCCACCCACTTGAACAGAGAACCAACCTCTGCCTACTGTACTTAAATTTCATAAAAAGTATAAATTCAGGTCCCATGTAACTACTGTCTTAATTAATGCCTCTAAGCATCAATCAAGCACTGCTACAGTATTTCAAATGGCTGAATATAATGGGGTGGGGGGAATCCAAACATTTTTTGGGCCACTCATCACTTTTGTGTTTTCTGTAAATGTCAGTTTAGCATGTGCTTTACCAAGTGAGTGACAACTATGACCTGTGCCACCGTTGCCAGCAAGCGCTACTACAACAATTAAGGTAGAGCAGTCAGAGTGAAAGGAGCCTGTTCAATTGTGAAAATCAGGAATGGCTTCAATATTGGTACACATTGCCTAAAATTGCAAAGTGTAGCTGAAAAAGACTGAAATTCATTCAGCAACTGAGGAGAACCTTTTCTTTTTAACTATTCTAAAAAAGTTAAAATTTCTAAAACTTATGTTAGGTCCATACTGCACTAACCACCTGTTCCCACCTACAGCAATAAAAACACATTACATGCAAAAAAGAATTATGTTGGGACTTAACCTAAAAGTTTTAGGTTGTCAAATGTATTCTAAATTTGCTGTGGAAAAAGAAAATATACAATACTAATAAAAGTCAGATGGAGGTCTTCAACACATTTACACCAATAACTTTCAAATAATTATTTTTTTTTTATTTAAATCTACTGCAGCAACACAAGAAATCTGGTTGAGCAATTTGACATGTATAAAAATGATCAGGAATAATAACAGAGGAAGATCTATCCATTTTCCAGCACACTTATCCTTTTCAGATCCTAATGCAAGACCATTATAGGTTACATACTGTACAGTGGGCCAGTTTTGACAAAACAGTTTAACTCCATCAGGTCCTATACAGTAAATGTGAAAAGAAGAACATATGCAAGGAACACATGCCAATTCCACATAGAACATGCCCTCACCAAAACAGTACAGATGGAAGATGGCTCTTGTGATTAATGAATATCAATATCACTTTAACATGAATAACCTCCACCTAACTTGAGTAAGCTTGTCCGCTACATAAAGGCTGCCTATCGGTGAATCATGTTCTAAATTGCTCCTGCTTGAAAGTTTCTGCTTTTTTTTTTTTTTTAAATCACATTCCCGATAGTCTGAATCATGTTTCTGCTCTTCCAAATATGATACTTTGAGTGCAAGGATCCCAGAAGCTTTTTAAATATAAACACTATTGCACAACTTAATTACCAGGAAGGAACTCTATTCATACACCTTCTTGAAATTAAAATTGTTTTTATGCGAATATTTGCATTTTACATTCTTTGATAAGAAAATGGAAAATATACTAATTTCATGTTTAAAAACAAAAACTCTTCTTTCTTGACACAGCTGCTGCAGACAGGATCAAAATGTTAATCAAGAACAGGTAGAAAATTAAAAAGACCGCAAGCTACACTGCCAAAGGCCACATTTGCATGCAATAGAATTGTCTGAATTCTCCTGCCAATGTAATTGCAATTAACTTGCATTGTACACATCTCTTCATACACTGGTTACTAATAACGCAGTTGCATACTTTTAGTAAAGACAGTCACATGACCAACCGCAATGTACTTCTTTACAGTCTTTGAAACAGCTTCTACATACATACTGTTATATACTTTAAGGTTGGACAAATTACAAATGGATATGGTAGTTTGTTCAGCTACCAGCTTGTTAAACTTTGCAGTTCAGATACACTTCTGGCAGCACAGCTTTATACTGCCGATACAGGGCAGTGGGTAACCTGTAACTTTTTATAGCCGTGTTTTTTTTTGTAAAGCTCTGTTGTACATGAATGCATAGCAATGCTGTACCACAATATAAAGACAATCTGCATTGTGGAAAACATTTTGAAAAATGGAGGATTTTTAAAGGATTACCATGTTGAGGCATGTTTTTTTTCAAAGTACAAAAAATGTAACAAAAATGAACAGAAATACTGCATTAATATTGTGTTCACTAATTTTCTTTTCAAACCTAATTTAGACCCCACCAATTACTTTCTCTGTGAAAAACACCATCACTTTGGGTTATTATTAAGTGCAACATATTATTTACAGTGCCATACACCTTTAGCTGACCACTACCAGTGATCAATGCATACAGCAGCATTAAACTTTGTCACACTTAGGCCATTATGCGGGTCTTCATGTTAGTAAGGATAACGTTTAGGCTTGAAAAGCATGTTCACATTCTTTGGCCTAATAATAAAAAAACGGGATATCTGCTGCATCAGTATAAAATTTTGTTTCCAAGATGTACATTTCATAAAATAACTCTACACCAAGGGTGTCACTGGCTTGAGAATTTATTAAGGGCTTACTGCCTCCAGCCCCTGAAAATTATCATCTCACCGTAAGTCGGAAGGGAAAAGTGGGAGGGCAGTCCTGCATGGAGTTATCACAATCTCAAAGACAGCTGGTGCTGTTGACAATTTGGGCCCCAGTGGAGTTTTTGCACTGTTGACAAGCACTGCCAGTATGCTAAATGGGAGCAATGGCAACTGGGTAGGAGGGCTCCAACTGATCGGGAATGGATGATTGAGATCAGGGGCTAAAGCCCAAGAACCGAAAACCCCAAACCCCCAAAACCACTGCCACTGCTCAGCATTACATCAGCATTTTCTACATCTTGCAAGCAGACTAGTGTAGTAAACACTCTAATATTATTACGTTTTCAATCCTAAAATTAGTTTTGCCAGAAAACAAAGGATCACTATTTTATGTGGTTTCTTCATATTTTTTGCATAGAGCACGGTATAGCAGTCATTGACACTTGGCAGAATATCCCCCATATTTAAATATCTGAAAAGTTCCTCCAGTATTTGAAAACTAATTTTTTGTCATAATGTTTCTCATATTTATGATTCCTTTCACTTGAAACTGGTATTAGAGCAGTAGTTGAACGGTTCACATTATCCTCTTCTTTACGGTTAAAAAAAAGTTTTATTTAAATTGTGGTACGCAAGAGGACACTTAACCTTGGGCATCCCTGCTCTTACTGGCCCACTTGGTTTACATCTAAAATTGTTTCTTTCAATAGCTTCACAGACTTGCTGCAAAATTTTGCAGTATTACTCACTAGTGGATGTATCCATGGTAAACCTGGTTAATACTTGATGCATCCATGCTGGTCATGAAGGCTGAACATCAAAAAATTACAAAAGAAGCAGCGGTAAACACTTGGTTGTTGCCACACATGGTGGCGAGTTTTGAGAAGAGCCTGGTTATGTGGGTGCCAGAATAATTAACAAAAGGTTAAATAGGGCACAAGAGGTCATAAAAGCACATAAAACAAAGTTATTGTCTATTATACCTGCATTTTTATCACTCTTTAATTTAAAATTGTTTTTTATCAGTATGCTGCTGCTGGAGTATGTGAATTTCCCTTCGGGATTAATGAAGTATCTATGTATCTATCTATCTATCTATCTATCTATCTATAAAACACATGCAGAAATACTTTTAGTACATCTTTTCATCATGGAGGTCTTTGTTGCTTTTGGTTAAAGGGTCGGACATGCCACTTCCTCTCCTTTTTTTTCCTGTTAAAGCCAGCAATCCTCTCCATCTATCAAAAGAGTCTCACTTCCTTTACTATGAAATTGTTAAGTATGCTACATTGCCCAAATGCCATTACCTGCTGATAAGGAGAATATCAATGCAGTGATTGAACAGACTGCAACAAGTATAACTACATTTTTGGTTGCTGACAGTGCACGTGCTTTACATTGCGGTCTGAACAAAGGCTTCATGTTGTAAGTATAAACAAGACAGACTGCAACACTATAAGCAGGTGTCTTTAAAACTGACCCCCATGTTTAGATCCTGCTTGAAGAATTTGGTCTTTTATCAATTTTCATTTAATTAAGGAAATATTGCATGGATCAAAGATCAGAAACATCTGGTAGTTCACTGGTCTTTTCAAGTCTGGTGCATGGATTATTGATTTGTCAATCCCTGTGATTAGGTGAGCTGTAGTGTATAAGGAAGAACAGTCAACATTTCAAAAAAATAAACAATTTATGTTGTAACAATTACACTTTCCACCAAGCTTTAACAGAAAATTACATTTTAAATATATCAGAAGAATACAAAGACAATATAAAGCACCAGAACACCACAACAATCTTTCATAATTACTGTATAAAACCAGCTGCCCAGCACATAGTGAACCTTTTAATCTTCAAAGGCTTGCTTCAGTATATGTACAGAAAACATGGAAATGAAAAAGCATTTACTTAACTTCATGTTCAGGACTAGTGTAAAAGGCAAAGCATTTTATGCTACAGATCTCAATATAGATATTGGCACTGTAATCTAAATCTTAATAAATATACTGTCTGCTGTTGAGGTTTGTATTCCTTTTACTACACTGTAGAGTTCAAAAGCATTTTGATTACTGACAGTGCAAACATCTTACATTGGAGAATATAAAATACTCTGAGGAATTTAAAGTGGGATATATTAAACATTCCCGTATTCACCTGGTAGCTCTGCAATCACTGTCACTGTTATGCCCTATTGGAAAATCTGCTCATCTGAAAATGAAAAGGGCAAAAGAGCAAATAGCCAGAGCAAGGATAAAAAGTTACAAGCTTGTCTGGAGATGAAGACGCAAAGATCCTGAGCGTGCATAAAAGTAAAGTGGAAAGGATTCAGACCTGACCTGGCTTCATATAATGAAAAAATATTCTATTGCTTTCATGTAAATTGTATGAACTGTTGTAACGATTCGTGGCAAGTTCAGGTACTGTGATATTTAGGGTACGGTGGAGAACCGGCTTACACATCTTATTTCAGACGCTAATTTAATATCAGGTGGAATTCAACAGATTGAATGGAAACAGCAGGTGGGGGATGGAAGATTTTTTTCTGTGAATGTGCAATGGTGACAAAGGGAGCACAGTACAATTGAAAGTTAAATGTGTGATCAAGAAATTAAAATGTGGACTAAATGTGTCCATGTCACTCCCCAGGAAAGTAAGTTACATCATCTTGGCTGACTCATCAACAGAAATGATTTACTCTGTACCAGTATCCTAATGATGTATGCTGGTGGCTTCAAACAAGGAAATCAAGTATCTATTTGGCATGTTCCACAACAAGCTGGACCTACTCTATACAAATTTTATTCACTTTAAATATAAACCTGTGGTACAATCTGGGCAACTCTGACCTCATCTTACTGCCACTTACAACACAGTTATTGACAGTAGCAGCCATCTGCCATCCAAACCAGAAGTGTTTGTGTGTGTTGCTGTTATTTAACTTTATTTATGTATACTTATTTTGGGAGCTTCTGTAAAATTTTTATTTTGCCTCTGTGATGCATAAAATATAACCCATTTATCCATCCATCCATCCAGTACAAGCGGTGTTGGACCTGTGGCTCTCTTCAAACCTGAACTAGTTTATATTATTTGACTATTGTACAAATGAACTTCCAGTGACATTAATCTACCCTCTTGTAGCACCAAGACTGAAAGCAACTGTATGTAACATGTGATTCACAAGTGATTTTACTAAAGTCAAAATTCCCTTAGTCTCCTTGCATACAACACACAGAACAAGAAACAGCAAGTATGTAGCAATCCAGCACTTGGAAGTGTTAACTGAAAGCAAACAATCAATTATGTGTGATAAGTCAGGAGATTGATAAAGCCTTTGAATTTGTTTTATCCGTGTGTACATGTAACAATATCAGAAATGCAACCCTCCCATACAAGTCACATTAATGAAGCAAGAATAAATTAACTATTTGACCTCAATGCCAAACAGTACATCTGGCGGAAAGCCAATGCAGCTTACCATCCAAAGATCACCATACCTACAGTAAAGCATTGAGGTAGTACCATCCTGTTGTGGGGCGTTCCTTTGTAGCAGGGACTGGGGCACTTCTCATGATAAAAGGAAAGAACAGATGGGTAAAAATACCATCAAATTCTTGACAGTTGACCACACAGTGGCTGAAAAAGGAAATGGTGAATGTCCTTGGGTGGCCTAGTCAGAGCCCAGACTTAAACCATAGTGAAAATCTGTGGAATGACTTGAAGATTGCAGTCCACCAACGGTTGCCATCCAATTTGACTGAGCTTGAATAGCTCTGTAAAGAAAATTGTGCAAATATTGCACAGTCTAGATGTGCAACATTGGTAGAGAAGTATGCCAACAGACTCATGGCCGTAATTGAAGGAAAAGGCGGTTCCACAAAGTAATGATGGGAGAAGGAAGGGGGGTGATCCATTAACCATGTCAGTGATTCTGTTTTTTTTTTTATTTTTTCTTGAACTGGTGCTATTATATCTTACACATGGCTATTTTAAGTTGTATTGAGTAAATGCAGCTGGAGAAGTTTTGAGTGTCTTCATTTCAGATGGCAAAGAAACAAAAATGTGATTTTTTTTGAAGGGGAAGGGATTCTTTTCTATATCCACTCCAGTGCGGTTTGCCTTTTCTCTTTTTATTGCATCGTTTGTGTGTAATCAGACTATGACTTTACACAGGCCTATCACCAGAACTTTATAGATATTGGAGTCCCATATACCAGGCTGCTTTCTCAATTGAAACAGAGGATTTATAGACCATATATTTTTGATATATATATTCTATTTAATTGTAAAGACAGTTGTCAGTTTCATTAATAATAGCAGCTATGTAGCTAAAATATTAAATAGGATGTTCTTAAAAGATGCAGAACTCCAAGGCTTTGTGGGATGTTAGAAACCACAGGTGAGAGAGGCCATTTACCTTTCAACTGAGCATTCAAATGCAAATTTCCATTTTTTTTTTTTTAAAGTGTGGAAAAATATGCTACTTTCTCTTTCATGGGGCATGCATGGAATTCTTAGGGAGCCGAATGTTAAAAAGATGCCGCCAAGCCAAATAAATAAATAGCTGCCCTTTCATTCTTTCTTCCATCATCTCCAAAATGAGTAGAGAAAACAAAAATCTTTATGTATTACCCTCTTGATCTTTCATTCAAAGTATTAACAAAAATCTATTCTTTAAAATTAAATATGTATTTTTTGTTTGAGAGTAAAAAATTCTAATTTTTATCAAATATGTGCTCCACTATTATTAGCACATCATTTAATACTTTATGTATTCCTCCTTTGCCAAAATAATGGCTCTAAAGTCTTCGCCTGTAATAATGCTTAATGAGGTAGAATGTGTGACATGGTATTTGTAACAATTCGTGCATACAGAACCTCTTCTGATCTTTCAAATTTCAAGGTCCACACCTGTAAACTCTCCCTCTTCAGCTCATCCCACAAGTTTTCAACTGGGTTTAAGTAGGGGCCTACAATAACTACGGGAAAATGTTGATTTTGTGGCCACCAAACCTTTTTTGAACTGATTTCAAGGTGGACTTTGGACCATTGTCCTTCTGAAAGACCTAGTTTAGGAATCCTAGCAGAGGCAGTCAGGTTTTGATTTAATACCTGCTGTGTCCTTGATACCAATTAACCTAACAAATTTTTCATGGCCTTTGGCAGAAAAGCAGTATGATAACATCAAAGATCACTATACTTCACAATAGGACAGAGTTACTTTACTGCATGCCCCTACATCAAACCCACTGTGGTGTTATGTTGATAAATGACCATAGAACATGACCCCATTGAAAGTTCCAGCAACCTTCAAGTGCATACAGTTTACCAAACTGTAGGCACTGCAGTTTAATTGCTAATGCAGAAGCTTTCCTGGAAACCCTGCCAAAGAATTTGTGGTTATGCAGGTTTGACCTTAATTGATAATAGTTTGAAACTTTCTGACCCAAAGACGCATTTAATGTCTGTCGTTGTCTAGTTGAGCCATCCTCCTAACTGTTCATGAGTCAGTATCAACACACATCCTCTTAACATCTGCAGTTCCTTTAAACTTCTTCTTAGTGCCCCGATGGTGAAACTTTACATTTCCAACCATTTAGGTATTTTCTTATAGTCATTTCCCGATTTGTTCAACTCAACAAACTTTTTTCAGACATTATTACTCGGTTCTAATGCATTTCTCTTTGTGATGGATGGCTAGGGGATTTGACCTGTGTATCTGGAGAAAGGAAAACACTGCATTCCAGCAAAAGAACCTTATCCCATCTGTGAAACATGGTGGTGGTAGTATCATGGTTTGGGCCTGTTTTGCTGCATCTGGGCCAGGATGGCTTGCCTTCATTGATGGAACAATGAATGCTGAATTATATCA
This sequence comes from Polypterus bichir lapradei, assembly GCA_026402145.1. Lineage (NCBI taxonomy): Eukaryota > Metazoa > Chordata > Cladistia > Polypteriformes > Polypteridae > Polypterus > Polypterus bichir. The sequence continues at coordinate 90,958,122 of JANRMT010062813.1, forward strand.
GAGAATTCTAAAGGAAAATGTCACGACATCTGTCTATGAACTGAATCTCAAGAGAAGGTGGGGCATGCAGCAAGACAACGACCCTAAGCACACAAGTCGTTCTACCAAAGAATGGTTAACACTAGAATTACCAGAGTCTACGAAAACACTCATAAATCCGGCCCACCTTAAAACCGTTCTCACCTCTCCGCCACCGTCTTTTGTCTTCTAAATGTGCCGATTAAGACAAGCAGCAAACAGCTGCTATTCCATCCCCCACCGTCGCAGAACGTTCACTAAGTTTTCCCAGCTCATGGCTTTGTGATTATCTGGGAGGAAGCTGTTCCGTACGGAGGAATAGGCTAAAATTCCTCCAAGCCGGTGTGCAGGAATGATCAAAAGTTACCGGAAACGTTTAATTGCAGTTATTGCTGCAAAGGGGGGTCACACCAGATACTGAAAGCAAAGGTTCACATACTTTTGCCACTCACAAATATGTAATATTCGATCATTTTCCTCAATAAATAAATGCCCAAGTATAATATTTTTGTCTCATTTGTTTAACTGGTTTCTTTTTATCTACTTTTAGGACTTGAGTGAAAATCTGATGATGTTTTAGGTCATATTTATGCAGAAATATAGAAAATTCTAAAGGGTTCACAAACTTTCAAGCACAACTGTAATTTGCTTATAACTAATAAAAATTGGTTTCACATAAAATACGATGTCATGAAAGCACCTACAGAAAAGTCATCTTCTTTAACTGCTGGATACTATAAAAAGAAAAAATATCTAGTAAAAATCAGCTCTTTAGCATTAAAAAGAGTGAAGGATAAACAAAAATTACAAATAAACAAAACTCTGTAATCTACTTAACACTATACACACAAAGCACTCCACTTCTCGTTTGGGTGTGGATGTCTCTCTCTGTCTGTCTGTCTAGACAAGAAAGAGTGCCTTTAGCTGTGAGGTAGCTTTAAACCTTCTCTCAGATTCAGAAGCAGCTCTGGTTTTGCCCCAAGGGAACCAAGCTAGAACTCAGTTAAGTAAACCCTGGTGCCCCTAATTAATTCCTTGAACCTTCCGTTGCATTTAAATAGCCAGGTGTTTCAGGAACTCTCAATATCACCTTGTATTTAAGGGGAAAAATGGTCAACATTATTGATGCTTGGGACCACATACTGCCTCCTATTAGAGAAAAGTTATTACAACCGACAGCAAATTCCCTCATGCTCTTACAGCTTCCTAGCAGGAATTACTTTACAATACTTCTCCTGTAGCTATTGTGTATTACCTCTAATTTAGAATTTCTCTGTGAAATGGGTAACTATGTTACAGCAACTTGATGGTGCCCTTACTTTGGCAAAGTCTTGACAACTGATCAACCCAACACAAACCATAACTGCTCAGACAGTATATTCCTGTTGGTTTATTCGTAGACATTTTTACATTCTTCAAACAGAGCGGATCTACAATGCAAGAGAAAAAAAACTTTCTTTCAAACAATTAAGTTCCATGCACTCACCTGAGGTAATAAAATACTGTGGAGAGTCACCATGTATACCAACAATTCCTGGTCCCAAAGAGTCTGCCAGAATGTTGATAGCTGAGAAGGCCCCACTGATGATCCCAAACGCTAAACCTGAGACTACAGAATGAAAGAGTTTAATCAAAAATGTACTCTAATCTTAGGGCTGTTGTTCAATAATTACACACACACACCACCTTTACCATAAGCCATTTGTGGAAGGGATACTGGAGACTTTCCATCTTCACTTATTGCAGCCAGACCTTCATCTGCTTTTCTAAACAACAAAGTCAGTCAATTTTAATGTTTTTATTAAGCAGGCAACAACCCCCTCTACCAAAATGCCATCCACCCAAAAACCAACCACCCCAATACACCGCGCTCACTAACGGTTTAGGCTTAAAGGTTTACCTGAAACAGCTTAAGCCATAAAAGCATAACCACCATACATTCAAAACAGATTACTTTCAACAGCCTCATACTAAATGCCATAACGATTAAGGTATTATATTTAGTTTAGAGTCAAATAAAAAAAAAAAAAAAAACAAAACAAACTTTAATATTTAATATGTTACAAAACAAACATGCATCATTAAGCATAATTCATGTAGTGGGATTCTATGAACCTCGAGCACTAATAAAAAAAATAAAAAGGTCAATATTCCAGTTTATAAGAATGCGGTTTTTGAGAATGTTAAAAAAAAACAAATCATATAGCTATGGTACTGAAAAGGTTAAAATATTTAAAATAAAAAAATGTGGCAAGGGAGGCATTACTAAAATTAATTTCCACTAGATGGTGCACAACACTCATGTTCAGCTTTTTCTCTCTCTCTGTAAAGCAAGGTATATTTCTCACAGTACTTACTTTAGTAACTTGTAACAGGCAAAGCGGGAAACCTCCTGGAACAAAACCGAAGCTGCTGCCCCAAATATCAACAGTCCATACTGAATATTTGGATTGCTCTTGTCACTCAGATGGACACCAACAAACCAAAGTAATGAAGAAAACAGAACAGATACCAGCCAAAAAAAGGCCCTAGTTGAGAGGAGAAAAAACCAATTAAGAATATGTACAAAGATCTAAAGAACACAGAGCACCATATAATCCACTATACATCATAGTGCTAAAAACAAAAA
>JANRMT010062813.1:90961168-90994983 GCA_026402145.1 Polypterus bichir lapradei
AAAATCCCAAATACTAATTCAGGATAGTATTGCAGGAGGTTCAGAACAAAACCTGAAATAATTTACCTGCCAATATATTTTAAGATACGCTTCAATGATTTGCCATTAAGATCAAAGCTGAACACATTATGTTAGCTTGGCAAACAAATGTTGGAACTGTTGACAAGAATGTTGTAATATAATTATAATTATTGTGATCAGCAGTTACTGTAACTTCTATTAGTCAATTGTTTCAACTTTACATTAAACACCCAACAACCCTGGAACAATACCTCAGTAGAAAGTAAGGAATTACCAATGAACTAAAAAGTGAAATCCATGTCTTATGATATAGCAATGTTTTCCTTTCTCAGTCTTGGCAGGTTAATGTGGTTGCAAAAGCCCACTCCAAACATTTAATTGGAAGCCAAACCTTAAACTATTAAATGGCTTATACGTGCTCACATGTCTGCTGTAGATATATGTAATAAGACCACTGCTGGAGACAGAGCCTTTAGCTACTGAGCTGCCAAACTCTAAATATTCAAACTACTAATATTACAGGGACCCCTTCAATCTCAGGTCTTAAGCAATAGCCCACTAATCCATATTTAGTCTTTCATAATCTTCTGCTAGAATTGTTATCATATTGATGCACTACAAAATGCCCATAGTCAGAGTAGGTGACCTTGTTGTTCTTGGGACAAATTTTTTCCCCACTTTAAAATAAAAGTATATATTATTGTACATTAATTATCTCTGCATACCTACAATAACCAGTGTGTGTTTTGAACATTGTTTGACTTAACATTTAACTAGATTTTATTTGCATCAGAGCCTTTTGAAATCTGGAAGTGAAAGTTGTAGAAAGGATAACGTGACATCTGAAAATATTAAAAACATTATGTGCAAAATAAACCACCCAAGAATATATCCTGAGAGTTCAACAAAATTCTTAAGCCAGTTTAGTACAGTATCAAAAGAACTTTAAATAATAACATTTCCTGCATTGAAGGGCGTAAAACAATAGGGTGCATCAACAATAAGGATTATGGCTGTTTTTGCACATATATCTGAGCAACAGACCTATTGAAACTATTTATATATATCATGTATAAAAGACTTCTACTTTATTATGAAATATAATTAGATAAATAAATTAGAAATAAATGGAAAATTATTAAATCTTTCTACAATTAAAAAGAATGTTTTGTTCTAAATTTATTTAATAAGCATCTAACTGGTATAACTGTTAATACATCAGGAACAATGCTGGCCAATGAATACATTAATTTGGTATGTACTGTTGCATGTCTGACCAACATACAAGTGATAATTTTACTATGCTCTGTACATGCCAATGCTACCATTAGCACTACTGTGAAACTATTTTAAATGTGTGAAAGACAAGCTCCATTTGGATTATCCATGATGCAGTTGCAAAACATGTGTCTGAAAAGCCGATCATGTTTAAACATAAAACACTAAAATTAGAAATATGCATTAAAATACTCTGCAGCACACCCCTATACAAAGTATTGGCATTTCAGTTCTCACAACAGACTAAGGCATTTGGACCTGCAACTTCAAACCTCAGAACCCAAGTTACGCTCTACTGTTGCTCCATTTATCACTGAATCTGTATTTTATGTAGTAACCTTCACAATGACTCTTGAAAGATCCTTCACACATTCTGCCATAAAATCATAAAGCAACCTACTCAAACCATATCAGGGGCACAGCTTGCCAAAGCCTATCCTGACAGCACCAGGTATAAGGTATGAAACAGCTGTTCATCACAGGACAGCATAAGGCACAGCTCATACACTAAGTGTAATGTAAAACTAAGAGGACACTCTATTAAATATGTCAGCCAACACAGAACACTAAACAAACTGTTTGAATCAGAACAGCATCATAAGTGCAAACATCACTATCTAATATTAGCATACAGAATTTTTTTTCCCGTTTGCACTCAAATCAGTGGAAACGGCCAAGGATAAAGGTTTTAAGGATCTCTAAACAAAGCACCGTAGTGAAAGCCACATGCAACACCATGTACTGTATTTTAGGGCCTTGCTAAGGTTTTCGTGTACTACAATGGCAAAGAGACATTTAGAGCAAGACACCAGCACAAAAAGAAAAACCTATCATTGCTGTGGAGTTGAAACCAGTTGGTAAAGGGGATACGGTATATCCAAAACTCATAATGCTCTACACCTCAAGTTCCGCACAGGTTGTAATCTGTGCTATGTATAAAATGCTCTCTCATTGTTTGGTCTGTAAATCGATACGTGATGCAATCTTGATGAAAAGCTCAATACTATACAACACAGTGAATCATTAACTGGTACGGAATGGCCCAGCCCGATCACTGCATGTGTGTGGTTTTTCTCCGTGTTACTTTTTTTTTTCCTTTTCCGGATATTCCTGTTTCCTAAACACCGTATGTGGCCCCAAACGGCATTCATAAAAGAATTGTCCTGTTATGGACCACGGTCACCCGAGATCTTGCAATGGTAAAAAACCAAACATAGAAAAGAAATCGTGCACCGTTTTTAAATATGGAACTGTTTTAATGTTTCCAAAAGTTGGAATGTACTTCTCGAAAACCATCGACTATTTTAAGCATTTTAAAATCAGAATAAACAGTACAAGTACATAAACTTTTTTTGCAAACACCAAAGCTAGAATGCCTCAGTGCCCATACAGTGTATAAAGTAATTAAGAGGCACAACTGCCAAGTTAAATAAAATTTCAAAGCAAACTTCTTGGTTGATTAAAAACTTTTTTGGGACCATAAAGGAGGAAATACATGATACGGAGATGAAGCTACTTGGAATATTTTGAAATTGACCCCGAAACTAAAGTTCTACGGTAGCTTAACACTAAGTTAATGCCAATTTAAAACTAAAGAAATTACAATTCGGAGATAACGTCAGAAATGACAAACGAATACCAGATAAAATACACAAACACAACGTATGAACATACCCAGCCACCAGGATAATAACCCGCAAAGGGTCAACTGCAACAGTAAAAATAAATAAAGAAAAGGCAGGTCCAAACGCAATAAATGTGCAGCCGAAAAAAACAGCTGCCCCCATGACAGGAGACCCTCCGAAACAAACTCCTAAATCAACACAATTCCAACATTATCCAATGTGTTTCTCCATGCTCGTAGTGAAGCCAACTTCCGAGGACGCTCTAACAAGGAAACGTCGCATGGGAGGGAAACGTCACTGTGAAAACCAATCAGACAACACGAAAAGATACGACTGACAAGTATAGTATCCTCTTACTGCCAAAAGCGGTTGCGTGAGGGCGGTCTTTAATATAGAAAAACAACAGGCACCGCCCTCATCCTGCGCATGCGTATGCATGTAACTAGCGCTGTTGAAATACAAGTACTGTATTTACTTTCAAAGTACCCCGGATTCCTGCTGATTTCAGATAATGCTTGCCATGTTTGGTTTCTGCCTTAACGTCTGATGCTACCGAAATTATTACAGTGAAGGATGCCTAATATTAGGAAACTTCTTCTTTCGGCTGCTCCCGTTAGGGGTCGCCACAGCGGATCATCTTCTTCCATATCTTTCTGTCCTCTGCATCTTGTTCTGTTACACCCATCACCTGCATGTCCTCTCTCACCACATCCATAAACCTTCGCTTAGGCCTTCCTCTTTTCCTCTTCCCTGGCAGCTCTATCCTTAGCATCCTTCTCCCAATATACCCAGCATCTCTCCACTGCACATGTCCAAACCAATGCAATCTTGCCTCTCTGACTCTGTCTCCCAACCGTCCAACTTGAGCTGACCCTCTAATGTACTCATTTCTAATCCTGTTCATCCTCGTCACGCCCAGTGCAAATCTTAGCATTTTTAGCTCTGCCACCTCCAGCTCTCTGTCCTGCTTTCTGGTCAGTGCCACCGTCTCCAACCCATATAACATAGCTGGTCTCACTACCGTCCTGTAGACTTTCTCTTTCACTGTTGCTGATACCCGTCTGTCACAAATTACTCCTGACACTCTTCTCCACCCATTCCACCCTGCCTGCACTCTCTTTTTCACCTCTCTTCCACAATCTTTATTACTCTGTATTGTTGATCCCAAGTATTTAAACTCATTCACCTTCGCCAACTTTACTCCCTGCATCCTCACCATTCCACTGACCTCCCTCTCATTTACACACATGTATTCTGTCTTGTTCCTACTGACCGTCATTCCTCTCCACTCGAGCATATCTCCACCTCTCCAGGGTCTCCTCAACCTGCTACCTACTATCGCTACAAATCACAATGTCATCAGCAAACATCATAGTCCATGGGAACTCCTGTCTAATCTCATCTGTCAACCTGTCCATCACCATTGCAAATAAGAAAGGGTTCAGAGCCGATCCCTGATGTAATCCCACCTCCAACTTGAATGCATCCGTCACTCTTACCGCAGACCTCACCACTGTCACACTTCCCTCGTACATATCCTGTACAACTGTTACGTACTTCTCTGCCACTCCCGACTTCCTCAAACAATACCACAGCTCCTCTCGAGGCATCCTGTCATATGCTTTCTCCAGGTCCACAAAGACGCAATGCAACTCCTTTTGGCCTTCTCTAAACTTCTCCAAACTTCTCCATCAACATCCTCAGAGCAAACATTGTATCTGTGGTGCTCTTTCTTGGCATGAAACCATACTGCTGCTCACTAATCATCACCTCACTTCTTAACCATAGCTTCCATTACTCTTGCCCATAACTTCATGCTGTGGTTTATCAATTTTATTCCCCTGTAGTTGCTGCAGTCCTGCAAATGCCCCTTATTCTTAAATATCAGCACCAGTACACTTCTTCTCCACTCCTCAGGCATCCTCTCATTTTCCAAGATTCCATTAAACAATGTGGTTAAAAACTCCACTGACATCTCTCCTAAACACCTCCATGCTTCCATAGGTATGTCATCTGGACCAACGGCCTTTCCGTTTTTCATCCTCTTTATAGCTGTCCTTACTTCCTCCTTGCTAATCCGTTGCACTTCCTGAATCACTATCTCCACATCATCCAACCTCTTCTCTCTCTTGTTCTCTTCATTCATCAGCCTCTCAAAGTACTCTTTCCATCTCCTCAACACACTGTCCTTGCTTGTGAGTACGTTTCCATCTTTATCCTTTATCACCCTAACCTGCTGCACATCTTTCCTAGCTTGGTCCCTCTGTCTAGCCAATCGGTACAGGTCCTTTTCTCCCTCCTTAGTGTCCAACCTCTCATACAACTCATCATACGTCTTTTCTTTAGCCTTCGCCACCTCTCTCTTCACCTTGCACCTTATCTCCTTGTACTCTTGTCTACTTTCTGCATCTCTCTGACTATCCCACTTCTTCTTTGCCATCCTCTTCCTCTGTATACTCTCCTGTATGTCCTCATTCCACCACCAGGTTTCCTTTTCTTCCTTCCTCTTTCCAGATGTCACGCCAAGCACCCTTCTTGCTGTCACCCTTACTACATCTGCTGTAGTTTCCCAGCTGTCTGGTAACTCTTCACTGCCACCCAGTGCCTGTCTCACCACCTCCCTAAACTCAACCTTGCAGTCTTCCTTTTTCAACTTCTACCATTTGATCCTTGGCTCTGCCCTCACTCTCTTCCTCTTCTTGATCTCCAACGTCATCCTACAGACCACCATCCTATGATGCTTAACTACACTTTCCCCTGCCACTACTTTGCAGTCTTCTTCTCCTTCAGATCAACTCTTCTGCATAGGATGTAAACTACCTGTGTGCATCTTCCCCCACTCTTGTACGTAACCCTATGTTCCTCCGTCTTCTTAAAATATGTATTCACCACAGCCATGTCCATCCTTTTGGCAAAATCCACTGTCCTCTGACCTTATTCATTCCTCTCCTTGAAAAAAAAAATTACCCATCACCTCCTCGTCTCCATTGTTCCCTTCACCAACATGCCCATTGAAATACCCTCCAATCACCACTTTCTGTCCCTTGGGTACACTGTTCATCACTTCATCCAACTCACTCTAAAAATCTTCTTTCTCACCCATTGCACACCCAACTTGTGGTGCATATGCACTAACAACATTCATCATCACACCTCCAATTTCCAGCTTCATAATCATTACTCTGTCTGACACTCTTTTCACCTCCAAAACACTCTTGACATACTGTTCCTTCAGAATAACCCCTACTCCATTTCTCCTCCCATCCAGACCATGATAGAACAATTTGAATCCACCTCCGATCCACCTGGCCTTACTCCCCTTCCATTTAGTCTCCTGCACGCACATTATATCAACCTTCCTTCTCTCCATCATATCTGCTAACTCCTCTCCCCTTACCAGTCATACTGCCAACATTCAAAGTTCCTACCCTCAGTTCCACTCTCTTTACTTTCCTCCTCTCCTCCTGCCTCCAGACACATCTCCCCCCTCTTCTTCTCCTTCTTCTTCTTCGGTTTTAGGAAACCAGGTGTTTAAAATGGATGGTGGGATGCCTCCCTTGGGTTGAATCAAATGGTTTAAGTAATTATATGTAATTATAAATAAGTCACAAAGTTATTATGCGGATTCAATAATCAGCGCCTATGCCTCACAGCCCTGGTGACTGCATTGTTATTTGGGGACGGCAACGTGTACTGAGTGCAAGTTATTTATTCTTTTGAGAGTGACTATCTGTTAAAATAACTGGGTTTGAAAATTTGCAGATAGATGATCATAAGACGTTTATATAATATTTAGAGTAAACTTGAGAGTATTAAATGTCTAGTTTTAAAATTAATTCAATTCTGCTAGCGTAATTGGGCGTAAAGGAACAATGTGACAGTAAAATCCATGCAGATATAGGTAGAATGTGGTGGTGTCCTACGGGGACAATGCTGGGCTGCTGCTCTCTTTAATGCTTATGATCAATCTGGATAAGAGTATAAACAACAAGATGGTTAAGTTTGCAGAAGATGCGAAACAACGAGGAATAGAAGAGTCATTACAGAGGGCCGTGGACAGCATACGGACTTGGGCAGATTGTGGCAAATGGAATTTAATGTAAGTTAATGTATAGTATTACACATATGAAGTAAAAATATTACATTTGAATGGGAGGTCCAAAAACCGAAAGTACCCCTTAGGAGAAGGCCCCAGGATTAACAATGGATTTATCACTATGTACTGTATGTCTAGACAGTGCACAGAAACCTTTATCAAAGATAATGTTATATAGCATGATGTGTAGAGCACTAGTCAAAAGAGATTATACTTCAGAATACTATGTGTCATTTTGGTCACCAGGCTAGAAAAAAGACATAGAAGCACTAGAAAAAGTCTAAACAGCAGCAACTAGGCAGATTCCAGGACTGCAAGGTATGAATTATCAAGAAAGACTGAAGGAGTTGAACCTATTCGGATTAAGATTAAGAGGTGACATGACTGATGTTTTTACAAATTAAGAAAGGAAGTAGTACGGTGGATCAAGGGTTTTACTGTAAAACAAGTTTTTCAACATGAACATTGGGACACAGGTAGAAACTTGTTAAGGGTGAATATTACAGAAATGTTAGGATGTTTATCTTCACACAAGTACCATTAACACATGAAATAAATGATCAAGTGCACTATTAAAAATAATGGTTCTTAAATGGCACTTTATGGTTCTTTACTGATGTAATGTGGTTCTTCTTAGAATTACCTGTATTGCTTTACAAAGCAACATTTCATTCTGGGAAAGGTTCTTTGCATATGAAGTTGGTTCTTTGAAAAACTTCCTAATATGTAACTGTAATGTTTAATATATTATAGTCTACCTAGGTCAGGTCAGCTTGGGGAGCATGTACTGGATACAACACTAGAAATGACTCTCTATCTGCCATAGCCAGGTGTTACTTGTCCAGCCCTTGGCCTTGTCCAGCCACTCGGGGAATAGCACCACAATGGCCATTGTGCTGTAACTGACACTCCTTTAAAAAGTAGGTAATGTAGCTCATTCAGGACTCCACAGGATATCTAGCAGGACACAAACTAAGACCTATTGTTTTATTACATGCTGCAAGAGCCACTTTAAAATCATGCCCCATTGGTATTTTACAATTCTGTTACCATCTATTTTTAGTTATTTACTGTATGGACCTGTTTCAGATTTACACTCACCTAAAGGATTATTAGGAACACCATACTAATACGGTGTTTGACCCCCTTTCGCCTTCAGAACTGCCTTAATTCTATGTGGCATTGATTCAACAAGGTGCTGAAAGCATTCCTTAGAAATGTTGGTCCATATTGATAGGATAGCATCTTGCAGTTGATGGAGATTTGTGGGATGCACATCCAGGGCACGAAGCTCCCGTTCCACCACATCCCAAAGATGCTCTATTGGGTTGAGATCTGGTGACTGTGGGGGTCATTTTAGTACAGTGAACTCATTGTCATGTTCAAGAAACCAATTTGAAAATGATTCGAGCTTTGTGACATGGTGCATTATCCTGCTGGAAGTAGCCATCAGAGGATGGGTACATGGTGGTCATGAAGGGATGGACATGGTCAGAAACAATGCTCAGGTAGCCCGTGGCATTTAAACGATGCCCAATTGGCACTAAGGGGCCTAAAGTGTGCCAAGAAAACATTCCCCACACCATTACACCACCACCACCAGCCTGCACAGTGGTAACAAGGTATGATGGATCCATGTTCTCATTCTGTTTACGCCAAATTCTGACTCTACCATTTGAATGTCTCAACAGAAATCGAGACTCATCAGACCAGGCAACATTTTTTCAATCTTCAACTGTCCAATTTTGGTGAGCTTGTGCAAATTGTAGCCTCTTTTTCCTATTTGTAGTGTAGATGAGTGGTACCCGGTGGGGTCTTCTGCTGTTGTAGCCCATCCGCCTCAAGATTGTGCGTGTTGTGGCTTCACAAATGCTTTGTTGCATACCTCGGTTGTAACGAGTGGTTATTTCAGTCAAAGTTGCTCTTCTATCAGCTTGAATCAGTCGGCCCATTCTCCTCTGACATCTAGCATCAACAAGGCATTTTCGCCCACAGGACTGCCGCATACTGGATGTTTTTCCCTTTTCACACCATTCTTTGTTAACCCTAGAAATGGTTGTGTGTGAAAATCCCAGTAACTGAGCAGATTGTGAAATACTCAGACCGGCCCGTCTGGCACCAACAACCATGCCACGCTCAAAATTGCTTAAATCACCTTTCTTTCCCATTCTGACATTCAGTTTGGATTTCAGGAGATTGTCTTGACCAGGACCACACCCCTAAATGCATTGAAGCAACTGCCATGTGATTGGTTGATTAGATAATTGCATTAATGAGAAATTGAACAGGTGTTCCTAATAATCCTTTAGGTGAGTGTAAATAAATAATGGTTCTTTCTGGAACCTTAATGAGGGTAGGTCTTTTGTGAACCAAAAATGATTCCTCTAAGGCATCACTCTAAAGAACCACTGTGGAAACTTTATTTTTAAGGGTGTAGTGTGGTAGAGAGCAGGACTTTAGGGACGTTCAAAATTTAACTTGATGTTATTTTTGATGAATAAGGTGAATATGATTAGCAAGCTTTATAGGGCTGAATAGCATTGTCTCTTATTTGAAATTTTTTTTTATAAAATTCCACTGGGTAGCCATCAGGGCCGGCTGCTTTCCCACTTTGAATTGAGTTTATAGCATCTAGTAATTCTGAGAGTGTCAGAGGTTTATCCAGTTCCACAGCACTAAGAGTATGTAGTATCTATCTGGAATGAGTCAAAAAACTCATTAGATTGTGTCTTATCTTCTTTAGACTGAGTAGAATATAAGAACTTTTAGTACTCTCTAAATCTGTGGATTATATTTTTATGGTCTATGATTTTATCTCTATTTGTGTTGATAATTGCTGTTATTGCATTGTGGACTTCCTTCTTGTGGATTTGTTGGGCTAAAATCTTATTGGCCTTATCTCTGTGTTCATAATAATAATGTTGCGATTTAAAGATGAGCTGTTCTGTTTCTTTAGTAGTCAAGAGGTTGAATTCTGATTGCAAAACATTTTCTATAAATGGCCTTGTTTGAAGACCTGGCATATTCTAGATCTGTTCTGGTAATTTTGCTGATTATTTCAGACACCTTCTTGGTTTCTAATTTATTTTTGTGAGAAAGATATGAAATATTCCATCCTCTTAAAAATGCCTTCAGAGTTTCCCAGAGTATTCCTGTGGACCTCTGGGGATGATATTTGTCTCCAAAAAATAATGAATTTGCTTGGATATGAATTCTGTATAGTTCTTATCAGCTAATGACCCGGGGGGGGGCTGGTATGATGGCAGCTACCAGATGACGGTGTAGGGCATAGTGATTTAAGTTCCATGCATGGGCATCGTAGTGGGGAGAAAAAGGGTAATGATTATGCAGGGCTTACAGTTGGGAGCCCTCAAAGCCTGGAATGAAAAGTTTGTTTTTGAAAGGAAAGGCCCCACAGAGACTGCTTATGTATAGAACCTAGAGTTCTGTGCTACACCCCTGCTTCATTATCAGTTAAGTTAGTTCCACTAATATTAGCAATGTTTATACAAGCTAAAGACAACAAAATTCTAACTGAAACTTTTCGCCAAGCATTAATCTCTGTCATTCCTAAGAAAAATAAGGACTTACTACAATGTGCACCATACAGACCAATCTCACTCCTGAATAATGATGTTAAGATGCACTCCGAAGTTCTAGCTAGAAGGAGTAAGAAAGTGCTACCTTCTGTAAAATCACAAGACCAAGCCGGATTTGTTAAAGGCAGACAGTTAGCTTCTAATCTTCGATATTTGTTTAATGTACTGTAATAAATTCACCCTTTAAATCTAAACCCCAGAGATTTTACTATCTTTGGATGCAGAAAAAGCATTTGATATGGTTGAATGGGACTATATATTCACCACATTGCACAAATTTGGGTTCAGTCCAAACATATGTGCATGGCTCAAACTACAGTGGTACCTTGGTATACGTCCTTAATCCGTTCCAGGTCCTTGGACTTATACCAAACAGGACATATACCAAACTAATTTTTCCCATAAGAAATAATGGGAAAATGATTATTCCATTCCCATGAAAAAAAATCCTATTGCTATTGGTATATTATACATTGATGGGGTTGTATAAAATAATTTAAACACTGCTTAATACTAAAATACATAAATACAAAAGCAATTAGATGAAATAAATGAAAATTTCACCTCACTTTACTTTTTAATAACGTCCATTTTTCACAATCGCAGATACTGTCGTTCTCGGCAAACGGTATGCAACAGCCATGTCCCGGATACGCATGCCACCTTCATACTTTTCCACAATCAATTCAGATTTACGTGAAAAAACACAAAATCACGTTGTTATGATGCGGGTTTGCTGTATGCTCCCATCTGCTGTCGGGGAGCCCTTGAACCCTATACCGTCGGTAATGTGCCTCACTGCTAAGCTCATCAAAGCAAGGGGATGGTGAAAAAGTGCAAAGTGCTTTTATTAAAACAATCAACAAAACAAGGTGTTCAAATTAAAGTGCAGTGTCCAAAGTTCCAATAAATAATCCATAAAATCAGAAGTAAAACATGGCGGTTAAAAACAATAGAAAAAAGTCTTCTTAAAAACAATGAGGTTAAGATACAGCAGGAAGCATTCTTAAAAAAACAAAAAAAACAAAAAGAAGAAGCCTGGTGCCTTTTTATCTGGCAGCCCCCCTGCTTCCCAACAGGGGAGTCGCCCTACTTGCAGCTGGCCTTACCTCGCTCTCGCTCTCAACCTCTTGTCTGTTCTTTCTTTTTCCTCCCCTTCTAGCCAACTCGCACTTCTATTTATCAAGATAAGCAGCCCCAGGAACAATCACGAATGGTCTCTCACCTGTGCACTTTTGTGAGAAACACCCACATCGTAAATCGCCCTGAGAACCTTCAGCCACATAACTACCACGCCCCCTCACCAAGCTGTGAGCATTGTGATTATTTATTTTAAAACTGGCCTTTGACAGGAGCTGTGGACCCGTTATACCACACACGTGAAAATTCACAGAGAGTTATAGCGCGGGTTGTTCACTGAATGCTAGCAACTGGCACACTGATGCTTGAGGGCAGTCATGGCTTTGTCTCGAGAGAGGTAAACAAGGGAAGCACACGAGTCGTATTCCAAACAAAGGTCGTATACCAAGCAAACTTTTTCGTGTCCAAACAGGATGTATACCAAGTTGGACTTATTCCAAAGCAGACGTATACCGAGGTACCACTGTACTTTGTATTAGTCCAGAAGCCTCAGTTCATATTAACATTATTTCAGACTATTTCAAACTAGAACGTGGTACTTGACAAGAACGCACCCTATCACCATTGCTCTTTGCAATCTCCATTGATATATCAAAAGATATCTGGATTCAAAATTAATTTGAATAAAATTGTGTTTTTTCTAGTGAACTCTCTAGCACAAAATATTAGACTGGAGACCTTCCCATTTACCTTAGCGGGTCAATTTAAATATCTAGGTGTAAATATCACAAGTAAATATAAAGGTCATTTTCAATAAAATTTTGCTGTCTGCATGGAAAAAATAAAACAGGATGTTAATAGATGGTCCACCTCAATCTCACTTTAGCAGGGAGAATCAACACTTTTAAGACGAACATCATCCCCAAGCTTCTTTTTCTCTTTCAAACCACCCCCATATATGTTAACAAATCTTTTTTAAAATGAATTAGATTCAATCATAACCTCAATTAATTGGGATTTGAAGCATCCACACATCCAAACGGTGACTCTACAATGACCTAAAGCAGAAGGGGGTTGGGGTTGTTAAGTTTGATTTGATTGTATGGATTGTTATTTGCTTTTAAAATTAATAAAATAAAATAAAAAAGCACAGACTGATCTCATCAAAAGTTTTCTAATGTTCTAATTTTCTAATACATAAATTCCACACTAGTATTGAACTGACGAAGGGTTCAAACCTGGATACCTGAATAAACGTTGCACCACCATGCCACCCCCACCCTACAATAAAACTGCAAGTAGAAAAAACTTTTGTAGCTAATTTAACCATAATAACTTTCACAATTCAGTCTAGCTAGTGCCTCCGAGGGTCTTTATTATCATTCCAACATCCATATGCAGAAACAAAATTAGGTACTCATCCCCCAGTAATTAAACAGTGCCCATGATAATCCCACATAAAAAAAAAACTTCATAATAAAAAAATATCCCATAAGTAGTCCCTTAACCGTCAAAACTTCATGATAAAGATATCAGAGATAAACACAACAAAATATAACAAAATAACATCTATACATTTATATAAGTAAAGTGAGATAACTATACCTAAAATTAGCAGCAAGTAAAAAAGGTAGCAGCAAAAAGTTTATTACATGAGACTACTGAAACAAAATGCAAAGTGTAGTATAAGTCACACAGATTGTACAGTGAGGAAAAAAGCAAGTTATTTTAAAAAGTGCTGATGTCTGCTTGACCAATATGGTTAAAAAGCCCAGAGTCTGTGAAGGTAATGATAACCAGCCAGTTCTTCTGGAGGCCCATATCTAACATGAATTCTATGAATATGTAATTATGTGAGTTTTTATAGTGATGAGGATCCAGCACGACATTAGAAATGTTTGACCATGTCACCGACATTCCTCACTGCTGGATGGGACATCTGTGTGTCAGCATTCTCCCCTTTGGCTGTGGTGTCCTTTTGCTTGTCTCCGGCCTGAATATGTATGTATACAGGATTATGCATTATATTCTGGGAATGAATGTTATCTTTTATTGCAAATTAAATACGTACATATATCTCTTTTGGTACCATATTTTTCTTTTGTAATTATTTTCTGTCAACCAGTACAAAAGGGATGGTATTGGCTCTAGACAATTCTGCATCAAGAAATACATCACAGAGGGAGAAAGAGCACCCGCTGCTGGATATAACTGGATAGGATGCTGTCGTTGATACGTTGTACAGAATTACTGTAACTAATCATTGCCGTGCTTGGCAAGGATGTTCTCTACCACACACTTGTTAAAGCAGTAGAGGCGTTGGTGGGTTTCTTCACCAGAAGGTCTGTATTGTAGATCCAAAAGAGCTGATTTGTAATATGCACCCCCAGGTATTTGAAGAAGGTGACAATTTCAACCTCTTCTTCATTGATGTAAAGGGAGAGAGGAGGGAGAGTACCAGTCCATCAAAAGTCCACAATCATCGTCATCATAGTTTTTTTGACATTGTTTCTAATGTTGTTTCCTTACCCCAAGCCTCCAGTTTAGCCACTTCCATCCTGTATGCTGACTCATCATTACGAATGACAATTCCTACCACCGCTTTGTCATCTGCAAATTTCACCATGTGATTGTTTGGACAGTGAGATATGCAGTCATAGGTCAGCATAGTATACAGCAAGGGGTTTAAAACACACCTGTGAGGGATGCCGATGTTGAGAATGATGATATAAGATATAATGCCATGGATGCTGACTGATTGGGGCCTGCTTGTTAGAAAATCCAAAATCTAGTTGCAAAGTACTGAGTTTAATCCAAGTAGGGACAGTTTGTTCACCAGCATTTGATAAAATGGAACTTCTGCTTGCCATCAAGTAAAACCACTTTCTGTATCAAATGAAAAAAATACCTACAATGTAGAAGTACTAATGGCAGCAAAGTCTTCCTGAGTAAGCCTCTGCAAGCTTTGCACACCTGGATTTGGGCATTTTTATCCCATTCTTCCTCTCAAACTCTGTTAGACTGGATGGGAAGCATCTTTAAACTGCTATCTTCAGATCCATCCCATAGATGTTCTATGTGGTTTACGTTTTGGCTTCAACTGGGTTGCTCAAGGACAGAGACTGGGTTGCTCAAGGCCACTTCAACGTTGCCTTGGCTGTATTTTTCAGGTCATTGTTGTGCTGAAAGGTAAACTCTCACCATAGTCTTAGGTCGCCTGCACTGTAAAGCAGGTTTTCTTCAAGGGCCTCTCTGTATTGGGCTACATTCATCCTTCCCTTGAGAAGCACTCCCACAGCATGATGCTGCCACCATCATGCTTCATTGTAGGGGTGGTATTAGTGCAGGTGATGAGCAGTGCCTGGCCTTTACCAGATATACAGTTGTGCTTGAAAGTTTGTGAACCCTTAGAATTTTCTATATTTCTGCATAAACATAATCTAAAACATCATCAGATTTTCACTCAAGTCCTAAAAGTAGATAAAGAGTTAAACAAATGAGACAAAAATATTATACTTGGTCATTTATTTAGAGGAAAATGATCGAATATTACATATTTGTGAGTGGCAAAAGTATGTGAACCTCTAGGATTAGCAGTTAGTTTGAAGGTGAAATTCGAGTCAGGTGTTTTCAATCAATGGGATGACAATCAGGTGTGAGTGGGCACCCTGTGTTATTTAAAGAACAGGGATCTATCAAAGTCTGCTCTTCACAACACATGTTTGTGGAAGTGTATCATGGCATGAACAAAGGAGATTTCTGAGGACCTCAGAAAAAGAGTTGTTGATGCTCATCAGGCTGGAAAAGGTTACAAAACCATCTCTAAAGAGTTTGGACTCCACCAATCCACAGTCAGACAGATTGTGTATAAATGGAAGAAATGCAAGACCATTGTTACCCTCCCCAGGAGTGGTCGACCAACAAAGATCACTCAAAGAGCAAGGCGTGTAATAGTTGGCAAGGTCACAAAGGACCCTAGGGTAACTTCTAAGCAACTGAAGGCCTCTCTCACATTGGCTAATGTTCATTTTCATGAGTCCACCATCAGGAGAACATTGAACAACAATGGTGTGCATGGCAGGGTTGCAAGGAGAAAGCCACTGCTCTCCAAAAAAAACATTGCTGCTCGTCTGCAGTTTGCTAAAGATCACGTGGACAAACCAGAAGGCTATTGGAAGAATGATTTGTGGACGGATGAGACCAAAATAGAACTTTTTGGTTTAAATGAAAAGTGTTATGTTTGGAGAAAGTAAAACACTGCATTCCAGCAAAAGAACCTTATCCCATCTGTGAAACATGGTGGTGGTAGTATCATGGTTTGGGCCTGTTTTGCTGCATCTGGGCCAGGACGGCTTACCTTCATTGACGGAACAATGAATTCTGAATTATATCAGAGAATTCTAAAGGAAAGTGTCAGGACATCTGTCCATGAACTGAATCTCAAGAGAAGGTGCCTCATGCAGCAAGACAACGACCCTAAGCACACAAGTCATTCTACCAAAGAATGGTTAAAGAAGAATAAAGTTAATGTTTTGGAATGGCCAAGTCAAAGTCCTGACCTTAATCCAATCGAAATGTTGTGGAAGGACCTGAAGCGAGCAGTTAATATGAGGAAACCCACCAACATCCCAGAGTTGAAGCTGTTCTGTATAGAGGAATGGGCTAAAATTCCTCCAAGCTGGTGTGCAGGAATGATCAAAAGTTACCGGAAACGTTTAGTTGCAGTTATTGCTGCAAAGGGGGGGGAGGGGGGGGAGGGTCACACCAGATACTGAAAGGAAAGGTTCACATACTTTTGCCACTCACAAATATGTAATATTCGATCATTTTCCTTAATAAATAAATGACCAACTATAATATTTTTGTCTCATTTGTTTAACTGGTTTCTCTTTATCTACTTTTAGGACTTGAGTGAAAATCTGATGATATTTTAGGTCATATTTATGCAGAAATAAAGAAAATCCTAAAGGGTTCACAAACTTTCAAGCACAACTGTAGTGCTTGCAGCTCTGCACAAAGGGTTCAGTTTTGTCTTCTCATACCAAAGAACCTTTCTCCTCATGCTCTCAGAGTCACTTGAATGCATTCAAATACCTTTTTACTCAAGAGAGGTGTCTGTCTAACCCCTCTACCATAAACACCCGATTGATGGAGTGCTGCTGTGATTGTTTGTCCCTCTCACAGGTCCTGCCACCTCCACAGAGAATGTGTCTGTACCTCTGCTTTAGTCACCTCCCTGACCAAGGCCCTTTTTTCCCCAGTTACTCAGTTTTGCCAGACGGCCAATTTTCTTGGACTTTATGGCTTGGCTTTTTGTCCTGATATGTAGTGTGAATTGTGGGACCTCACATATATAGGTATGTGCCTTTCTAAACAATGTTCAATAATTCAATTCAATCAAGTTCTAGACATGTTTCAAGGGGAATTAAAATACCTGACCACAATGTCTTGGCCAAAGGTCTGAAAAACGTGTATAGATGAATGAGAGATTTCAGGTTTTGAATTTTAATATACAGTATTTGCAAACCTTTCTGAAAACATCTTTTCATTTTGACATTATGGGTTATTGAGTGTGAATTGATAAGTAATAATGGCACATTTATCCACTTAAAATTAAACCTACAACATAAAGTGAGCAGAAAGTGAAGGGGTGTGAATACTTTCTGAATCAACTATATTTCTACTCAACTATATGTAAGGTCACCAGTGTAAATTCCACTAGTACAGTACAACTAACATCACTAATATAAAAGTCAGGCAAAATTCCCTCTGGGATGCAAATGATTTTTTTTATAACTTTACTGAAAGCTGACATTTAGCTATCCTTATAAATGCTTATCACTCTTTAACCTAATGATTTTAATACTGGCTCGAAAATGAGAATTTATGATCTGATGTTAATTAGAGAAAATTCATAATAATTCAAACAGAAATGGAAGCATAAGTAACTGCCATCATGTAAGGGTCTAAATCATAACTCTTTCACAGAAAGGAAGAATAGTGTACATAGGTTTGGAGAATAAAATTATGCTGCTCCACTCCGGTTTTAAAAGTCCATAAAAATTTGATTTGAACTAGGTGCCTTTTTATGATGTTGTCTAGTAAAATGGTTGAAAAGGTTCTTTTTTTGTTAAAATTAGAAACCTAAGCTGGCAATTAAATGACTAAAATTCAATTTTATAATGCTACTATCAATTCAAAAGCTTTTTTTTATTGTAAACCTTATAACTGTAATTTTAATCAAAGGAGATATATATGGTAAATATAAAATGCAATCTAGAAAGAATCTGCTGAAAGAGTCAAGTGAAATGGGCTTTTATCAAGGATAAACAGAGACCATGCCACTGCAGTGAGATTATCATTTCATAATCCTGACAAAAGGTAGTGCAGCGGTCAGCACTCACAGCTCCAACGAAACGGAGTCCAAATCCTGGTTCAGTCACTATTTGGGGTTTACATTTTCTATTCTTTGTTCTTTTTGGAATTTTTTTCTGATACTTAGATTTCCACCCACATCCAAAAAACATGCATGTTTGCATCTTGATCCTAGCTTCACCCAGTAAGAGTGTGTTTGTCTTCAGATGCTTTGGCATCCCCCCTACATTTAGTTTCTTCTATGACCAAGTGCTGCTAGAACAGGCATCACCTCCTCTTAACTGACTAAAGAACTGGATTTACTGGAAGCTGTTATGGAAAAGAGGATGGTGGTAAAATTGAATGCCAACATGAAAAATCCCCACTATCCCCACAAGGAGGTGCTCTCTTGGAGCACTTTTAGCCACAATCTGATTCCTCCATGGTGTACAGTACTAAGAAACATCTTGGGGGGGTCTTTTGTGTCCACTACTATCAGGCAATTCAATCATTCCTTCCGATGCCCCAAACTAAATTCTGATACTCATTAAATTAATTTTGCAGTTTCTGAACAATATACATGTATTATGTGTTGATTGATTGTGAGTCTGCATCTTTGTTTTATATTTCTGCTGGTGTATACATATAAATTTTCCCTTGGGATTAATAAAGTTAATTGAATCTAATCTAATTCAACATGCATAGAAAATGAATAGATACTGTAGAGATTATTAAAAGTAAAGAATATATTCTTTAACACTGTTTTTAAAAGGAAATGTAGGAGACCAAGTTTATTAATAATAGATTTTAAGGAGTTGGATAATGGATGGATGTTACTCTGAAATGAATGTGCTTGAGGCAAGCTGTAGAGACCTAGTTTGCACAGTCATAGGTTACAACAAGGTCAGAGAATGTTGATCCAGCAATTGGCTCCCTATGAACTCAGCTACTATACTAATTCTTATCAAAGTCATGTAGTTAGTCTACCTTTCATGTAAACGTTTTAGCTAAATGGTCCATGGGTGTTTTATGAAGCAAAGAAACATGCACAACAAGACAACAACAGTCCTGTGTAAACCATTATAGGGAATTAAAATTCAACTTTCTCCAGAACAAACGTGGACCCAGATGTGCTTTCTGACAAATCCAGATACATGGGGAACACTGCCCTTTAAAAAAATCAAAGTCCTTCAGGACTGAATTCCATACTAGCAATTTGTATGCAGAAGTTAATTATATATTTAATCCAATAAATCTTGAGAAGCCTTGTTTAACTTTGTGTGTTATATTCCCTGGAATTATTAGTGGCTATTTATTTTTACCACTCTAATGTAATAAAGGGCACTCACCTCTTTTGAACTGCTTCTGAGAACTATATCCATTCATTAATATAAATTTGCTTGTCACAAAATCTTATTCTGAATGTATGCTAGTCCATCACAGTATGCACACCAATAGGCAACTTGTCATTCCCAAGTATCATAAGAAGAGCCTTCCTCCCACCACATTTGTCCGTTCTGCTATGTTTTGATAGAAAGCTCAGCATTCCTACATATTGAAAACATTGCAAGTCTCCCAAATACTCACTGACAGGCCTGCTCCATTACTGGATCATCTTCAAATACAACTAACACCTGGAAATGTATGACACCATGTCAATCATATGAAAAGGGAAGATGAAAATAATTTCAGCTAGTGACTGTACAACGTTGGTAGATAGAAGCTTTTATCATCCCAATGCAATCTCTGAAATTGGCCTGCAAATTATCTCAGTGTAAGATTACCATTTCTGTGTATTGCAGTAATATCATACAGCTGTTCACCTTCACAGTCAAGAAATTCAGAAAGCATTAGAATTTCTGTCAATCAGAAATACTGATTACTGAGATATATAGTGGAGAGCATACTGGTTGACTGCATCACAGGCTGACATCAACAACTAATCTTTGGCTTTGTAATGGGTGGTTTAAATAGCCCAATGAAAAAAGCACTTTTTACTGCTTCAAACTCCAACAATCTGTTTGCTCTCTGCTACTCAGTAAGCAAATACTATAACATTAAATGGTGAACCTGCAGACTTGTTAACAATTTTGTTTACTATTAAACTGTTAACTGACATAAAGTAATCAACTTAAACTTGCTTGTCTTGTGACCAAGACCCCATTATGTAGATAAATACCTGCCCCGCAAATCAGCTTATACTACCTTTTCCCTGTGAGTGATGATTCTGAATCTAAGGTACACATACTGTATACTGTCCAGTGTTAGGTCTTATGCCTGAAACATTCAGCATTTCTGTTGTGATGTTTCCACATTTATTTTTTATTTGATATTGCTGCATATTTATTGCTCTGTTAAGTGATCAGTATTTTATGTGCAATGCTGTGCATAATGTAATAAGTTAATCAATAAGTTAATCAGGTCAGGTTGGGGGGGCATGCAATGCTACAGCATGTTGCTTCACCCACCACGCAATGAAACAGCTCAAGATCCCGGTTGGTACCCCTCAGGCAGACACGCACTCCATTCCCACCCTCTGGAAATGGCCATCTATCTGCCGCAGCCAGGTGTTACATTGGTGTCCCCTCGTGCCCTCAACAATGAGGATCCTGTGAAATGGATCACCTTCTGGAAATTGAGACGCATGTAGTGCCGTAAATGACGCTCCCTCACAATCCAGGTAATGTGCCTCATTCGGGACTCCATGAGCAACCTCTCATTCGACACAAAGTCAAACCAACAGTACCCAAAGATTTTCCAGAAAAACACCGTACCAAAGCAGTCCTGTCTTTGTCTGAGGTCACTGGATAGCATCCATGTCTCGCAACCATATAACAAGACAGGAAGAACCAGGACTTTAAAGACTTGGAACTTTGTCCTTTTGAAAAGATATTAATAAATTAATAATAAATCAAAATGAATTGAATCACACAACAGTGCACATATCTAATGATGGTAATTATGGAATTTTACAAAATGCACTATTAATTCTTCTCTTAATTTTCCTGCCAGTGTTATGAAGATCTATAAGTGAATTAATCTAATTCTCAAATTATTATTTACATTCTCATAAAACTCCAAAAGTGAAAGTGGCAGTAAAATATTAACATCTTTCAAATTAATCCACCCATTCATTAACTGAACTGTAATATTCCTGTTCTTAATGTCACAGGATGGGGTGGTATAGAAAGTAGAAAACAGTACATTCACACTCGCGCATACTAGCCCATTTTACAGTTGCTAATAAACCTAATATACAGGAAGAAAAACTGCACTACCCTGAGAAAAACTCATGCAAAGAAAGAGAAAAAATAGCCATATTAAAAATTGTAAATGGGTTACAGTTCAGACTCACTCTGCTTCAATGTACAGTAGATGTGTAATCATAAAAAAATGAAATCCTAAAAGAGAAAAAAGCAACATAATTTTTGTAAATAAAAGTTTTATTGCTTTTCATTTACTTATCACTCAGGTCACATAAGACATAATGCCTTTATAGTACAAAGCAGGACAGAACATAGAAGTATGTCAAAAAATGAAACTTGTGCATTAGAGCTTGCTGGTGCACTTGGCAAATCTTCGTACTGACCTGCAGAAGTTTAAACATCACAGAAAATACACACACCTCACTGGTTATTTGCACGTTCTAGATAACACTCTAAATCTTTGGACAAGGTGACTGTACATTTCTTTTCTTATTTCTGCAGTCTGTACTAATGCTGACAGATTTACCCAGACTGTAAATGTACCATCTAAATCGGGTACATTACTAATATATACTGCTTTTCAAAACTGTATTTTGGGCACTTTTTTGATATATGACATAATTAAAAAAAAAGATAATTGATTTTGCCTTACAGTACATTTGAAGTTTCCTGAAGTGTCTGATACAAACCATTTGCTGTACAACAAAATGCAGCAGTGCTGACTTATATTTTTAAAACAAAGCACTTATGAAATTATTACATAGAGTACTTGCAGGAGTCTTCAGGTATGGTCTCCAAAGGTCTCTCAGAGACTACCTTAAATGCACACCGTAACATTAGGCACAGTAGAAACAATCCCTTTATGTCAAAAGTTAGTGGCTTGTTAAAATACCCCTTCACAGCTAACCCAAAGTAACTCTGCAACATTGAACTTGCATCTTTTATTTTGTTTTTCTGATTTTTAAATATACTGTAACAATAGCAGCTCCAAGGATGAAAACCAAGAGGAAAAACAGATTGAAATACAGTAAATAGTAAGGTTTTCCACTGAAGTAGTCAAACATCATGAGGTTACCTAAATTATGCAAGGAATGTCTGGAATGATACTTGAAGCTAGTCGCAGAGCTAATGGCTGAAAGTGTACATTTCTGTATTACTGATGGAAATGCATTATATCTCAGCAGATAACTGCAGAAGGAGAACTTGTCATTTCGTGAGAAATAGTAGCTCTTGGAAATCAATTCAAAACAAAACATAGAAAGTTTGCATTTTTATTCAAGGACAGAGAGTTTAGTAATTTCAATCACATACACATCCTTGTCAGCTTAAGAGTACTAAATAAAACTATATTGACAGATATTCCTAGTTTGTAAATATTACTTCACCTTAAGTCTGGATAGCTGCCCTGTGTATATGTGAAGGTTGGATTTATACACACTTATGAATGTTTATAATTTACAACAAAAATCAATTTTGAAACAGAAACAAAAGGCCATGAAATTTTACATTTGCTTTCTGTTTTATTTTTGGGGGGCCTCAGGCCATGCACCAAAAGAAGTGAGACTGGCACTGATGAACAAACTTATCTAATCCATTGACACTTCATCCTAGCTCTGCACATTACCAATGTAGAGGAAACCTCAGGCAGCATGTCAAAAACATTGGTCTGAGACTCCCAGGAACTCACTGACTCAGTTCAAAATGTCCTAGAATTTAAGGTTACAACTTAAAAAATAACACTAAGTAAAAGTAATGTTTTTGTATAGCTAATATTTTTGTTACCACTATAGAATTCAAAGTAGCAGGAGTTATAATTAGACTATGAATATTGTAGCAGAAAGCATGTATAACTGCTGTTCTCAGCCTCAAAGCCTCAACACAAAAGTTCACCCACATCAGATTCAGTGTAAGCAAAAAAAACCCTATTTTATTTCAATTGTCCCAAACTGCTATACCTTCATACACCTTCATAAATACATCCAAAACTCCACATACCTTAGTAATTCATAGCCGCCAACATCATATATTTCTCTTAATGACAGCTCATACTTTCTCTCCAGTCTCCTCCAGATCTACTACATGCCATTCCTTCTGTCCTAGACGTGTCAAGAAATATTATTTCTTTTGGTCTACAGGACATTTCAACTTACATTTCCAAAGCCTAAATCTTCTGCTGCATGAAAAGAATAAAAATGCAAACTTTTTTTTCTACATGTATCTAACACATTAGAATTAAGTTGATTTTCTCAGAGATTGACAGGCAGTGTACATTAATACTTTGGACCAATCGACTCTTAAATAAAATGCATCGGTGGGTTTAGGTCTTCTGTCCAATACAATATGTTATGGAAAAAAACAAATTAGAAAAAAAATGGGTTTGTGTTTGTCATCTGAGCAAAAGGCACATGCATGAAACATTTGCTGTTGTTACAATCACTTCTGGAACTTATTGGAAGAGGAAAGAAAATAAAATTTTCTTTAAAATGGACAAAAATTTAATGTACTCTACTGTACATCTGTGTAGTTAGCACGCAGTAAGCACCTGGAGTCAAGAAACTCCTATCCACTTTCCACTTCAATATTGGCACTCTGTAATGAGGTAATAAACAAGTTATGAGACTGGCTGCAATGCCAAGGAGAAATAAGCAAAGCTGAGTATTGAAAATTAGAACTGGGAATGATATCTGCCCTGTACAAAAGGTATACACAAGACAAACATCTTAAGAAGATGTTGCAGTCTTACACTGAACATTAAGTGTTAGAAAGTCTAAGACAGATACAGGTATTACTATTTCCTCCAGTACTTGAGAATTGTGGCTGTTCTTGCTATTCTTGTTTTCATCATTATTAAAAGTATCTGAAGGTCAGGGAGTCATTCAAACTCATCATGATTGGTCCAAATCTTTGACAACTCCAATCGAGCACTACATCATTTTTTATTCCCTCTGTCTCCATTAGATTAGTGAACATTTTGAAGCCTTCTTCTCTGATGTATCCAGTTTCAGATCTCTGTTCACAGGAGCCTAATTAAAAACAAAAAATAAAGATGTGATGATTTTTGAAAAGCAGGTTACTTTCAAATAATATGAATAAATATACATTTTCAATTCTCCCCAAAGATTTCATACCAGGTGTTAATTCAATATACATACATTTAAAGGAAGAATTGTTTTTAAATATTAAATTAAATGGTGGCAGTTGGCAGTACTCTGTCAACATTTATATTTTCCCTTCAGTTATATCAGAATACATTTGTAGCAGATCATACAGTGACTGCGTTTTTGTACTTGTTAAAGAATGATGCATCATGAAAACAAATTAATTGACTCTAAAAACCTGAATACAAATTGCAAAAGACTAATTGCAAACAAAATTTCAAATCATCCATCCATCCATTTTCCAACCCGCTATATCCTAACTACAGGGTCACGGGAGTCTGCTGAAGCCAATCCCAGACAACACAGGGCACAAGGCTGGAAACAAACCCCAGGCAGGGCGTCAACCCAATGCAGGGGGCGCGCACACACACACCAAGCACACAGTAGTGACAATTCAGGATCGCCAATGCACCTAACCTGCATGTCTTTGGACTGTGGGAGGAAACCCATGCAGACATGGGGAGAACATGCAAACTCCACGCAAGGAGGACCCGGGAAGCGAACCTGGATCTCCTAACTGCAAGGCAGTTTCAAATCATGTTAATGCTCAAATAATTTTATTTAAATAAGGGGTAAAAACCTTGCAAAAGAAAAAAAATGAATTTAGTAAAATCAGGACTTCTTTCTGTAGCATATTGTCAAATATTCAATACTTTGTCTCATTGATCAGGCAAATTAACATACATTTTACAGTATGTCTTTACAGATAAATATTGATAATGGATGTGGAAACATAGAAAAAAAGGTAAATAGTGAATATTTTATTATTTCAGTAAACAGTGGATAACACACTTTGCTATCCTTCATTATATAGCCCAGCATAATATTATGGATTAGGCTGACATAGCACAGTTTTTCAATATTCCCTCATCAAATTGGCACTTCTCAGAAATCTTTTCTCCGTCAACAAAAATCTGAATATTTCCAGGTATAATACACATTCAACACATTTAATTATTCTAAAGGTTTTCACTTACCTTCTTCTCATTTTTTTGAAGAATGTCTCGTGCTAGTCCCAGAAAAGCCTAAAAAAATAAATGTTTTTTTAAACCAAATCAGGGTACATTACTTACTTAAAAAAACAGCAAATGATTTGTCTGTAGTGAAGGGACCAAATATTTGTATAATATATACAGCAACTGATTATCACTGTATTGTGAACTCCTTTCCACAGGATCTGGTGAACATTCAAAATCAACTGTTTACTCACATCTGATTTGAATGTTTACATTAAGTACTGTAAAAGGACACTAATTGTGACTCTCAAATTCACTTTAAATAAGTGAGTTATCAATATTTTTCTGATAGGCATGTCAAAATTACTAAATAATAGGATGAAACAATACTGTACCTCTTCAACATTTAAGCTTGATTTGGCACTTGTTTCAAAAAAACGAATGCCATGATCCTTTGCGAGCTGTGAAAAACAGAGCAGAAAAAGTTCACTGTTAATTTTTCATGAATACGTAAAATAAACTTTCATTTCTAGTAACGGCTAAGGTTCAAGTTATTTTTTATCTGGGAAAACCTAACTCCAATTTATGATCATTTATGACATCATGGTTTACCAAAAAAAGTACAAATATGGAATTTCACCAAGCTATTCATTGCCAGACATTTATAGTTAGTTCAGGCCAAAGGCAAGCTGAAATCTTGCCCAGGAACAACCAACCGTCTCTCTCTCTCTCTTTTACACACACACACACTTGCAAAGATAAATGGACAGAAGCAACATGAATATTCCAAACAACCTGAAGGAATGTCTATAAATAGCAACAGAAACCAACATGACAGGATGCAGTAGTAACAATAACTTCAATGCCACTGCACCATCCTTGATGGCACAAATAAGGTTTGATAATTTATTATATTAAAATAGTACAATTGTCCCAATTTTAAAAGTACCTACACATGAATGTATCACTTGAAAACTGATGCTTACATCTGATTGCCTCCACCTGGAAAATCCTTTTTTAGGGCATTTGATACTCTTTAAGTATTCCCACTGAAGCACTGTAATGCCTTCCTTGCTAATTACTTCCTTGTTATGATTTGATTTTTTTTTTTTAAATGTACCCACCAATCCTTGGTATTTTGCATTGCCTTTTTCCTCTCATATCTGAAAGGTGATGATCTTTTCAGCTACAGCTTGCTTCCATTAGTTTGATTAAATTTAGTAGTACCTACAATAACATGTGTATACTTAAATCAGTAGTTTCATTCTTCACTAAATATTTAAAAAGTAAAACAATAATCTGCAACATGTAGCTTGAGAGTGCAATTTCAAAAATGATTACACCAAGACAGTGCTATGAAACAAAACCTAATAACTGAAAGCTTAAAAACTACATAGCTTAAAGCTACAAAGCTTAAAAACTATACACATACACTATACATATTTACAAAGCCAGCATTGTCATTATAAAAAGCTATATACAAGCTATTATAAAAATGTTGAAAGAAAATAAAAAGTCTAAGTAATTTTTACATTTATTAACTGTCCTTGCAAATATAGCATATACAAAGTTAATTAACAACAGATATCATCACAGACCTATATCATTACTCTAGTTTGTTGTGCCCTATGAAATAACAGAGGCTAGGCACTGACCCCTTCACCTCTTCTACTCAAGCAAAAGAAAATAAAACACAAAACAAAAATTATTCCCTAGACAAATACAGTTAATACACTTTGAGCAAACTATTAGGAAAACCTGTATACCTGTTTATCCATCCATCCATTATCCAACCCGCTATATCCTAACTACAGGGTCATGGGGTTCTGCTGGAGCTAATCCCACCCAACACAGAGCACAAGGCAGGAAACAAACCCGGGCAGGGCGCCAGCCCACCGCAGCTGCTCATCCATGGAATTACAGTCATGGCCGAAATTATCGGCACCCCTGGAATTTTCCCAGAAAATGAGCCATTTCTCCCAGAAAATTGTTGCAATCACAAATGTTTTGGTATACACCTGTTTATTTCCTTTATGTGCATTGGAACAACACAAAAAAACAGAGAAAAAAAGCCAAATCTGACATCATTTTACACAAAACTTAAAAACCGGGCAGGACAAAATTATTGGCACCCTCAACTTAATATTTGGTTGCACGCCCTTTGGAAAAAATAACTGAAATCAAGCGCTTCCTATAACCATCAACAAGCTTGTTACACCTCTCAACTGGAATTTCCGACCCTCTTCTTTTGCAAACTGCTCAAGGTCTTTCAGATTTGAAGGGCGCCTTCTCCCAACAGCAATTTTGAGATCTCTCCATAAGTGTTCAATCGGATTTAGATCCGGACTCATTGCTGGCCACTTCAGAACTCTCCAGTGCTTTGTCTTCAACAATTTCTGGGTGCTTTTAGAGGTATGTTTGGGGT
Source organism: Polypterus bichir lapradei (assembly GCA_026402145.1). NCBI lineage: Eukaryota > Metazoa > Chordata > Cladistia > Polypteriformes > Polypteridae > Polypterus > Polypterus bichir. Next base: position 90,988,967 of record JANRMT010062813.1, read on the forward strand.
CTTTGTCCTGCTGGAACACCCATGACCTCTGACGCAGACCCAGCTTTCTGACACTGGGCCCTACATTGCGCCCCAATATCTTTTGGTAGTCTTCAGATTTCATGTTGCTTTGCACACGATCAAGGCATCCAGTGCAAGAGGCAGCAAAACATCCCCAAAACATTTTAGAACACCCACCATGTTTGACTGTAGGTACTGTGTTCTTTTCTTCGTAGGCCTCATTCTGTTTTCTATAAACAGTAGAATGATGAGCTTTACCAAAAAGCTCTACCTTGGTCTCATCTGTCCACAAGACGTTCGTCCAGAAGGATTTTGGCTTCCTCAAGTACATTTTGGCAAACTCTAGTCAGGCTTTTTTATGTTTCTGTGTCAGCAGTGGGGTCCTCCTGACTCTCCTGCCATAGCATTTCATTTTGTTCAGATGTCGACGGATAGTTTGAGCTGACACTGTTGTACCCTGAGTCTGCAGAACAGCTTGAATATGTTTTGAAGTTGATTGGGACTGTTTATCCACCATTCGGACTATCCTTCATTGCAGTCTTTTATCAATTTTTCTCTTCCGTCCACGTCCAGGGAGATTAGCTACAGTGCCATGTGTTGTGAACTTCTTGATTATGTTTCGCACAGTGGACAAAGGAACATGAAGATCTCTGGAGATAGACTTGTAGCCTTGAGATTGTTGATATCTTTCTACAATTTTTGTTCTCAAGTCCTCAGACAATTCTCTGCACTTCTTTCTGTTCTCCATGCTTAGTGTGGCACACTCAGACACACAACAGAAAGGTTGAGTCAACTTTTCTCCATTTTAACTGGCTTCAGGTGTGATTGCTATATTTCCAGCACCTGTTTTTTGCCACAGGTGAGTTCAAACGAGCATCATATGTCTGAAATAAAACGATTTACCCACAATTTTGAAAAGGTGCCAATAATTTTGTCCAGCCCATTTTTGGAGTTTTGTGTGACATGATGTCAGATTTGGATTTTTGTCTCTGTTTTTTTGTGCTGTTCCAATGCACATAAAGGAAATTAACGTGTATACCAAAACATTTATAACTGGGAGAAATGGTGCATTTTCTGGGAAAATTCCAGGGGTGCCAATAATTTCGGCCACGAAATCAGACAATCAGGGCAGCAGCACAAGGCATAAAATCATGCAGGAGCTACAATTAATGTTCAAATCAAACAATAAAACGCAGATGGAAACGCCTTGTTGATGAGAGGGATCAGAGGAGAATAGCCAGACTAGTTTGAGCTGACTGAAAGACTATGGTAACTCAGAATGTACATCATGTCAATCCTTGAGGTGGAAGGGCTACAACAGCACAAGACCACATTGGATTCTATTCCTGTCAGCCAAGAACAGAAAGCTGAAGTTGCAGTGGGCACAGACTCACCACTACTGGACATTTGAAGACTGGAAAGAAATTGCAGTGTCTGATTAACCTTAATTACTGCTGAGGGACACAGATGTTCAAGTCAGAAAATTGGCACCAACAGCATGAATCTAGATACCAAAACTGCCTTATGTCAACACTCCAGGCTGGTGGTGGTGATCAGAGGTGGGCAGTAACAAGTTACATTTACTCCGTTACATTTACTTGAGTAACTTTTTAAAAAAAATTGTACTTCTAAGAGTAGTTTTACTGCACCATACTTTTTACTTTTACTTGAGTACATTTGTGAAGAAGAAACGCTACTCTTACTCTGCTACATTGGGCAACACTCGAATCGTTACTTTTTTTCCATTAGATACGTTATATTTTTGCCAGAGAGAAGCCACCAGTGGATCTACTGCATGACTATTTCACCAATCAGACGTAGCAACAATAATCACAAGACTCCGTTTCACCAATCAGATGTAGCAACAATAATCACATGGCTCCATTTCACAAATCAGACGTAGCCATGCAGTCACATGACCACACACAAACTGTGGAAGCATAGAGGCACAAACTCCTCACAGACAGTGGACAGGGAAAGAAAGAATACATGAAAGATGAGAGCCAACTCCTGCTGAAGCTTAACCATCACTTCACTGAGTGAAGAACAAGTACGTTTTAACCAAACATGCACAGACACAGACAGTCAAGGTGAAGTAAGACTTCTTGTGCATGCACATGCTGCCTTGTTTTAATGTTATTTTCTATCAGCTGTGCTATTTGGTGGGCAAGTGAATATGCAGTATTATACTGTCAGTGTACAGTATAACTTGTCACTGTAAGTAGTTTGCACTGTTCAAACATACATGTTACCTACTGTGGGTATTGGCTTCAAAAGCTTTTTGTGAAAAACTGAGATTTGGAACTTTGTGTTATTTGTGCATCTTTATTTTGTGAAGATTTATTTTTACTCATTTTTTATTTTATTATTTGGAAATAGCAGAATTTGCACATTATTTTACTCAGTTACTCAGTACTTGAGTAGTCTTTTCACCAAATACTTTTTTTACTCTTAATTGAGTAATTTTTTGGATGACTACTTTTTTTACTTCTACTTGAGTAATATTATTTTGAAGTAATGCTACTCTTACTTGAGTTCAATTTTTGGCTACTCTACCCACCTCTGGTGGTGATGTAATGGAGTGGGGGATGTTTTCTTGGCACACACTGGTCCCATTAATACCAGTAAATCATCGCTTGAATTCCATGGTCTACCTGAATGTTGTTTCTGACCATGTGCATCCCTTCATATACACAATTTACCCATCTTTTAATATCTACTTCCAGCATAATAATGCACCATGTCACAAAGCAGAAGTCATCTCAAACTGGTTTTACAAACATGACAATGAGTTCAGTGTTCTTCAGCAGCCTTCCCAGTCAGCAAATCTAAATCCAATAGAACACTGTTAGGATGTGACAGAACAGAAGATTTGCAACATTTACATGCACAAAGCGATTCTGCAAAAACTGCATGATACAATCATGTCAGCATGGACCAGAATTTCAACATCTTGTGGAATGAATGTTATGAAGAACTGAAGCTGTTTTAGCAACAAAAAATAGGTCCTACACAGTATTAGTGTTAGTTCCTAATACTTTGCTCAGTAAGTGTATATATTCATTGTTCTCAATTTCATGAACTCTGTCTTCAGCAAAGTCCTTCCCTACAGATGAAGCTGGTTGTAACAGTTTGAGAACAGCATTAATTTCCAGCCAACCTGGAAAAATGTATGGGTGACCAGCAACAAACTTTGGCTACTGCTAAGTCCAACTATACGTTATAGAAAATGCTCACCATTTCATTGATGACCTGCTGCATTTATAGCTGGTCATTGCTGCTAGGCAACTCCTAGCCCATGCACCTCTACTTTTCTATCCCTCAGTGTTGGTGTGGCGTCAGCCTTGGAATTGTGTCTAGGCACAAAGCACAGCTTCTGCTGCACTTCCACCAACTCAAACAATTGCTTTGGCAATACCACTCTAAAAATACTCTTATAGTTCTCTCCTGACATAGGGCTTCTGAATGCTGGAATAACTTTATTTACTCTGTTCTCTGAAGACAGTGGGCTACATCCATAACTCTCCCTCCCATGTCAGCTATATTTTAACTATGTCTGAACAAGTTAGCATGATTTATAGTATACAGTTTTCTTTCTAGTTACTAAAAATGACTAATGATTCAGGGCAATGCAAAAATATATGAAATATTTAATACTTTTATAATAGTTTATATTTTCTTTCTAAAATCTTTGAATATAATTAAAGGAATGAGATATGTTTTTTGCATACTAATAAAATGCTGAACTTTTTTTTTATTGGATTAAGTGATTTTATGAATGTTATGTTACCTTCTATAATTTCATCATCCCATGTAAACAGCAAATAGAAAGTAAAGTTCTCAGTTTTCATAGTGTAACCTGGGGAAATTTCAGCTGTTGATTTTCTAATCGTTGCTTTCATTAAGTATTTAATTATAATACACTTGGTCTTCTAGCTAAAACAGTCTGCCTTTGAGAAACACTCCATGGTGTAAAATTTACTTTATGCATTTTTGCATGGAAAAATTAATCTCACAGAGAAGTAGCTAATTTTCAGTCATTTATCACATATTGTTGTTCAAAAGAAAGCAGATACTAGAAATAAGTAAAACAATATGTGCTAAATGCAGAGAACTCTAATTCCCATTTGTAAAAGATAAAATTATTTAAGGGTAAGTCCTCAATTAAAAGCTAGAAGCTGAACCTGTTTAACTGGTTGTCCTTAAAAACAGTAGCCATGGGAAAATCCCAGAATCAGCACTGAAAATGGCTGTCTCACCTGTAAGTCAAAGTCACTAAAAGTTATAAAAACCTTGGAAAAATATTTTATAATTCCTATTTATTATTGAAATAGGCATCACTTTTAGATCGGAAGAATGATCTATACTAATAAAAGGCAAAGCCCTCACTCACTCACTCACTACTAATTCTCCAACTTCCCGTGTAGGTAGAAGGCTGAAATTTGGCAGGCTTATTCCTTACAGCTTACTTACAAAAGTTGGGCAGGTTTCATTTCGAAATTCTACACGTAATGGTCATAACTGGAACCTATTTTTCTTCATATACTCTAATGGACTTTAGCTCGATGGCCGTGGGGGGCGAAGCTGCGTATCACATCATCACGCCTCCCACGTAATCACGTGAACTGACTGTGAATGCAGTACGTAGAAAAGAAGGAAGAGCTCCCAAAGAGCGCTGAAGAAAAACACCGAATACTTTATTCACGAGATACAAGTTTAATGAGAAGATACGAGGTATAAACGAGACTTTGGATCACTTTGTAACGGAGTTAAAATTGCTGTAGCGAGAAACTTTTAAGTGCCGGGTCTTAGCTAACATTAAATAAAGCCGTGGACATCGCAACATCACACAAGAGAGCAGCTCACGTGAACTGACTGAACGCAGTACGAGAGATCGCTTCAATGCATCAAACCTGTTCAAAAAACGTATTACACAATTGACAAGGTAGGAAAAGTACATGCTCCGAGCTGAGCTCCACTGCTAACGCGGTCTTGCGGAAGCAACTTCGTTACGCTGCCACCAAATATTCACAGAAAAATCCACAAGTTAATACACACGCTGTCTCTAGAGTTTCTCCACACTCAATGTATTCCTCGCATCCCTGTTATACCCTCTGATCTCCCATTTCAATTCAGATGCCTCCAATTTCCTTTAAGGCTCTGCTGCGTGATGACAAGTAATAAGTCTCAGGGACAGACCCTACAAAAGGTTGCCATTGATTTCAGGCAAGATTGCTTTTCTCCTGGACAACTATACGTTTATTTGTCGTTCGTTTATAAAACAGCGGAGAAGCTGTGTAAAGGCTGCTTCACAAAAAACCAGCGGAGCGCCTTATATGAGCAGGCAGTCAGCTAAAGAAGGGAATCAATAAATATCTATAATCGTAATAAACAAACAAAAAATAGCGTACAAGCCGCGGATTAAATAAAGGAAATGGGTACCTGAACAGTAAAGTAAGTCTTGAATAGCTACACAATAACTATAACAATCGTAATAAACGAACAATAAAACAGTACAGAACCGCGAAGCAAGGAGAAACGACAGCCTTATATGGCGTTCGTTTATAAAGCAGCGGAGAATAATTTCAGCCTTCTACCTACACGGGAAGTTGGAGAATTAGTGATGAGTCAGTGAGTGAGTGAGTGAGTGAGTCAGTCAGTAAGGGCTTTGCCTTTTATTAGTATAGATCTATACTGACTCACTCACTCACTGACTGACTCATCACTAATTCTCCAACTTCCCGTGTAGGTAGAAGGCTGAAATTTGGCAGGCTTATTCCTTACAGCTCACTTACAAAAGTTAAGCAGGTTTCATTTTGAAATTCTACACGTAACGGTCATAACAGTCAATAACGGTCGACAATGTCCGCCATGTTGAACTTTCTTATTTATGGCACCATCTTCAAGAAATTTGGTAGGCGGCTTCCCTGCGCTAACCGAAACCGATGTATGTACTTATTTCATTGGTATGACGCCACTGTCGGCCGCCATATTGAACTTTCCAACGTCACTAATTT
>JANRMT010062813.1:90995383-91012038 GCA_026402145.1 Polypterus bichir lapradei
TTTCGCTGCCTTCTCAATTATATAATGCATGTTTTCTTCAGCGCTTTTTGGAGGTCTTCCTGGTTTTCTATGTACTGCGTGATTACGTGGGAGGCGTGATGATGTCACACGAAACTCCGCCCCCACGGCGTTCAAGCTCATCTCCATTACAGTAAATGGAGAAAAACAGCTTCCAGTTATGACCATTACGCGTAGAATTTCGAAATGAAACCTGCCCAACTTTTGTAAGGAAGCTGTAAGGAATGAACCTGCCAAATTTCAGCCTTCCACCCACACGGGAAGTTGGAGAATTAGTGATGAGTCAGTCAGTGAGTGAGTGAGTGAGTGAGTGAGTGAGTGAGTGAGGGCTTTGCCTTTTATTAGTATAGATATGACAGCAACACTCATAACAGTGACAAAACAATTACATTGACAATCATGTTACATTATTTTTAAAATGTTTCGTTTTCTTTTTCATAATTTCTTTAACACAGTACTTCTTGCTGTATTTTGCTAGTTTTTGGATAAAACACAGGAGGTAACGAGTTAAAATGCAGATAAGAATGCAGGTAACAAACTGCATATACTTGCAGAACATGTTAAATTGGTTAGTCCTGAAAATACTTGTGGTACCCTAGAATCATCAAAATAATTACAGAACTCAGAGTTGGCAGGATAAGTGTCAGATAAAGATTAAAGTTCAGGAAATCACTGTAAAGGTTAATAATGTCAATGTCAATTTATTTATAGAGCACATTTAAAACTACATGAGTAATGCTGTAGCCAACGTTCTTTACAATAAATAATAACAATAAATAATGAGGAATATGTGCTACTAGACTTATTTCTAAGACTGTAGGGTATGAGCTATAAGAAAAGACTGAAGTGCTTAAAGCTTTTCAGTTTAAGCAATTAAAGACTAAGAGCTGACTAAACAGAGGTGTTCAAAATTATGGGAATTACTTGGGTAAACTGCTGCTGCAAACTTAAAATATGTTTTTAACAAGCACTTAGGAACAGAGATAAGAGTTGGTTAATTGTAAAATTCTCAATAATTTTAGAAAGTATTTTGAAATGCTTACCTTTTCCCCTACCTCCTTTGAAACTTTTCTTCTGTTCTCAATATCACATTTATTCCCCAAAAGCATCTGATTTACACCCGCAGAGGCATTCTTTGTGGAAAAAAGCAAAACATAAATATGTCACACACCACAGGATTGTTTAATATTTCTATATATAATTTTTTATAAAATTTCAAGACCTTATAATTACTTCTCTAAGCTCTGCCCTGAATGTGTTGAAAATAAAACATAGTTTACTTTATTTTTTGTAATTATTATTTTATTTGCTCCAAAAATATGCATTACAAAGGAATTGTTATAATACAGCAATCAAACATACATCCGAGTGAAACAAAATTAAGAGATTTGAAAGTCTGTTCAAGCAGAAACACAATTATACCCATATATCCCAAAAATAAGTCAGCTTATCAAGTGTTTCAGAGTAGGTCATAACTGGCTCAAAAATCTCAGAATGATGCAAATTTGGACCTACTGATTTGACAGAAATTTAATAATATTAGTAAAAAATCATGTATGTCATGTGATTGCTCCATCTATGAGAAAACGCCAAGCATTGTCAGATGTCACATTCCTTGCCTCTCACCCACTCATTTTTTTCTTTTAACTAGTCTCCTCTTCTGTGCCTCCTTCTGACAACTTCCCCTTTCTTGACACCCTATGCTCAGTTAAACTATGTTTTGATGCCATCTGTCCTCTTTCTTCTAGAACTCCATGTGAAAGACCCTCCTGCCCATGACTATCTTAAGCTCTATGCAGTCTACAAACCAAGCTTAGGACAGCTGAAAGGAAAAGGAGAAACTTAAAAGCCCAGGCTGACTTGGTTAAGCATCTCTCTCTTCTATCTTCCTTTTATTCCACTACTACCAATGTTAAGGCAAGTTTCTCTCAAAAAAGGATTAACAACATCTCTCCTCAGCCCTCAACTGCCTTGATTGTTGATGACTTTTTTTCAGGAAAAGAAGGGCGATGTTTTTCAGGGAAAAAGTGACTGTCATCAAAAGTCAGTTATCCTCACTCTCTGGTCAGTCTGCTCCCTCCTGAATACACCACAACATTCTCCTCTTTATCCTCCCTCTCCACCACTGACATTTCCATCCACCTCTCTAATTGTTCCACTTCCTGTCCACTTGACCCCATCCTCACACATGTACTCCCAGACTATCTTTGTCTCACTCATTTCTGCAATTACACACATTTTCAACTCAGTACTCATTCAGCACAGGGACTTTTCCTACATTGTTTAAACAGGCCCTAATAACTGTTCTTTTCAAGCAGCCCACTCTTGACCCATCTTAAGTAAATAATTATAGAAGAGTCTCTCCTCTGTAATTTTATCTAAAACATTGAAACATGCTGTCTCTAACCAGGTCTTTTTCTTTCTTCAACAGAACAGGCTGCTAAGTCCTAATCAGCTGGGTTTTAAGAACGGCCATTCCACCAAAACGACCCTACTTACCATTGTCAACATGTTATAGCAGGCTAGAACTATCAATGTGTCATATATCCTCATCCTGCTAGATCTCATTTCTGCCTTCAACACGGTCAACAACCATATCCTCCTTGCCACCCTCTCTGGCCTTGGAATCACCTCTGGTGGTCTGAATCTTATCTTTTGGTCAGATCCTACCATGTGTCTTCATGTGGAAAGATGTCAAGGGTGCACCCGGCAAGCATGAGGGTGACCAAAGTATTGGCGCTGGGCCTTCTCCTGTTCTCTCTATATGCCTCCTCATAGGATTCTATTATACAGTTCCATGGTTTCTCCTAGTCGTGCAATGTTGATACACAGCTATACCTGTTGTTTTTTTAAAGAGGGCCATTTGGTATCAGCTAGAATCGCTGCTTGTCTCACTGATATTGCAACCTGAATGAAGGAACACCATCTCTAGCTCAACCTGGCAAAGACAGACCTTCCTGTCATCCCAGCTCTCCTGCCTGTTCATCTTGGTTCATTATCACTAACATCTGTCCTTCAGGGACCATGCTGCTATGGTCTTTTGGTCTTCCAAGACCAGACCATATCTAACAGCTTCCAATTTGCAAGAGTACCAGGCATTTGTCAAAAGCCTGCTGCAGATGATTGAAAATAGAGTGGCACATTTGGTATTTAATCAGCCAAAGGTGGGGACATATCACTCCTCTCTTCAGGTAACTACTTGTGATAATCAATTTTGTAACCTATACCTGTAATACGAGTTTCTAAACTGTACCCCAGACTGATGTTACTCAATTATGTTAGCTGCTCTTGTAAGTCACTTTGGATAAAAGCATCTAGTAGGCAAAAATGTAAATATAGATGTATTATTATCATCTTTCTGGTGAAGCCTTCATATACGTATAAGAAAACTATGAAACATAATCATGATTTCTGAGGAAACTACAAAACACCTTCATAAGTGCCATTTTGGAGCTTGGGTCTCGTAAAATCATGGCATCACTCATTCTCAAAACATGATCCCCTACTCGTAGCTTGGAGTAGGTGTAGGATGCTTCAAAATTAATTTTCATGTCTTACTCTGAGGCAGGACAAATTCTTCTCTTTGTCAGACATTTAGTGCAATTCCTAGGAGAAATGCTGAGATGTATGAGAAATATGAACATGAATTTGTAATCATATTCCATACTAAAACCACCACCATCAGCCCAACTAATCATTAACAAAAAGGGACTACGCTGATAGAAAATCTCATATTACTTAAAACAGTTGGAGTTAATAGACAGTTATACTCCAAACAGTATGTGACTTTTACAGCCCACACTCAAGTAACAGTGTGTTACATGTAATAGCGGATAACATCTTTCAAAAACAATCTACACTTGTATTATTATAGGAAATCTTTTATGTAATTATGAATTTGTATTTATCAATGTTCAATGTTCATAATATTGCATTTTCTCAAACTTTTCCTTAAATGTGAAAATGTCAGCAAAAACTCAAAATACAAAAATAATTCATCATTCAGTATAAAAAATAAAAAGTATTTTGTTTTTTGTAATCAATTTTGAGCATATATGCCTTTTCTGGATAAAATGATTTTCAGATTAAATACATTTATGGGCAGAATAATTTTAATTTAAGTTCACAAAGCACAAACAGAATATTATAATATTTCAAGTGTAAAAGCATGTTAAAGATTTACTCATGTGCTACACCATCTTTAATTGTGATGTAATTTTTGATTCTAAAAATAGCCTGTTTGATTTTTGAAGTGTTGAACCACTTTTTTTATAATTCAGAAAACACTCAGAAACATGATCAGCCTCCATGGGCAAAAAAAAGCCCTACATTCTCTGAAATTAAAATATTAAAGAGCACTCACACACTGCTGTATTCTATACTCTAGTCTAAAATAATTTTTAACTCTTTTTCTAAAGAAAAACCTCTAAGAATGAACAGTAAACTGCTACTCATTAGCTGACAATGTAACCATGTGGAATACCACTACTATCACTATTAATCACTCCAGAGCGATGTCAAAAATATGTTGGATTTGACTCACAGATTGGAAGGAGCCCTGGCCACATGCAGGCAGAGGGGCTACCCTAGTCAGATTCTTTCTCCTGTCTAACTGTCACGTCCCCACACAGTTGGAGAAGACCCTCTGGGCGGTGGCCCGTGCCGAAGACACTGACAAGGAAATTCTGCAGCCGGGACTAAACGTGATCAGCATTGCCTCCCACTTGCTCAGTCCCTGAAAATCGGCTTGACCGATGTTTTGTTGCTCTCAGGCCAAGATCTTGGAAAAAAAACATAATTTTAAGGTCTCAGTTTGCTTAGCCAGGTGTGAGGTCCCTGCCCTGTTGGACTCTGGTAGTGACCTCTGTGTAATCCAATGTGACTTGCTCTGGCAGATACCCTACAGAAGCACAAAACATGTAAACATTCAATGTGTTCATATGAGTATTAAGGAGTATGAGACTGTACTACTCCCTCGGAAATAGAAGGGAACAAAATTCTAAAATTTGAACTGCCGTGTCAGACTCTTCAGGAGGAATTTCCTATTCCCGCTGGTCTTGGCCACCTGCAAAGCACCTTTTTCTTTAGTAGAAAGAGTGGGCTTGCAGCTGACAAGATTAGTCAAGAAGCCGGCTTGAAGATTGAACTTGATTTGTCCAGTGAGGTTGGGAATGCTCATTCACCTGATTTCCTGGGACAGTTGGAAGTTCTTTGCAAAAGGTTCTTGTACTTTCAACCTCCTCAGAAAAGGATGCTGTTTCTGGCTCTGGGGAAGCATTGGTTAGGGAGGGAGGCGTTGCTGTTTCACAGAGTTCGCATGCTTGCAACGAGCCACAGCAGCTTAGAATTTGCATTTGAGCACACACACATTGCAGATAATTGTTAATATGAAGAGTGGGAGGGTCCTAGTTTCAAAACTGCACTTTTAAGTTAAGAACGGCTTCTTGTATTGGGTGATTTCCGATTGCAGGCTGATTGGGGACGGGCTGATTGAGCAGTTGGTGGTTCCAAGTGCTCATAGAGAGATGGTATTGAAAATTGTTTACACACATGCCTTGGAGGGTCAACTCGGCATGGAGAAGACAAGGGATTGCATTTCGAAATGTTTTTATTGGTTGAATACAGGCAGAGATGTGGAGCAGTTTTGTAAGTCTTGCTCTGACTGTCAAATTGTTTTTACTCATACACTCGCTAGGACTCCCCTTTCACCGATGCCTATTTTGGACGTCCCTTTCGTAAGAGTTGGATTAGACATTGTTGATCCACTTCCCAAAAGTAAGTATGGTAGTTTATTACCTTGCAGCCATTGATTTTGATCTTCACCATTGTCCCAGTTCTGCACACATCAACAAGGATGTCCTCTTGGTCTGGCCGAGCCTGGTTGGGACTGTCGCTTAGTTCACACCAAAGCTGAGGTGGGGTGTGAGGTTCCAACACCCCTGAACGGGTGCTTAACAACCCCCCAACTGTGCTGTGTGCTGAAATTCTGTTTAAACAGGCAGGGGTGGTTGTCCAAACTGCAAGTTCTCACGCTCACAAAGTAATGTGTCTATTGTCTGATGGTTGATATGGGGAACATTTAAAACAAGCCAATGACCTAGCCTTGCTCTCTTTCTGTCTTTTCTCTTGTGCAGGATGGCTATCTGTTCTTTTAATCTGAGAAGGAAGCTAATGTTGGACGGCCTTCACCACCACTGCTTTTGTGCTGTATGTGCTTAAGGGATAGCTCCCGTTTGAAAAAATGCTTCGAAGATGTTCCTGCCTTCCCAACAATAAAGCTGATTTTCTCTGGAAACCACTCCTGTCTTGTGCAAGTATGTGACCTACACATCACAATATAAAGAAAAAGTGGAAACAATACAGGTAAGAATGATTGAATGGATGTGTGGAGTATCACGGAGTGAAAGCATGATGAAGATCGAGTTATGAGAAACACTCGATGTGGAGCATATAGGTGCTGTACTAGAAATGAATATGTGGAAGAAATGATAGAGAAAAAGTGGGTGAAAAGATTTACCAACATGGAGGTGTAGGGGATGATGCCAAAGGGAAAGCAAAAGAAGATGTGAATGGAGATACTGTTAAATGATATGAAAAGAGCCTATCCACTATTCCAGGGAATGCACCCGGAAGGCAACATACTGCCTTAAATTAGTCTAATGGTTTTGAGTAACCCGCTATCATAAACTCTCTCTTTCTGGGGTTGGTTTACAGGTGACCTGTTGGGGTGTCAGAGATTTTAGAGTTACAGTCTAGCTCTGCAAGGTGCTGAAAATAGTCTGAACTCTTCCAGTTGTGGGGCTGATGCTCCGGACAGTTTGCACAATTTACCTTGCACCTTTGTGTAACTGTGACCCAACTATCTCTCTCTCTCTATCTGTCTCTCTGGTCTGGAGTTTCCTCCCACATCACCTTAGGGTTTCACACATTCTCCATAAAGAACATCTGGTCTAGCTCTGCCAGTTCTCTAGTAAAATGCAGGTTGGCCACCTCCTCCGGTTCAGTGACCCTGAGCTTGAAGTGCTGGATCAGCAAGCCCTGAAGACAGAGCCTGGAAGGGAAACTGTCTCATTCATTAAAGGCACCCTCCAAAAATTCCAACATCAAACAGGACTGTACTGGCCTCATTTTTAAAATCTGGATTTGCATTACATAACTACTCATCCCTTATTATTAAATTTACATTATTTCACCTAAATTATTAAAATTAAAAAAGTAATATAAGATTAAAGAACAATGGAAGTTATTTAACACTTCTTAGCCCCTTAAGCTCCTGCAATACTAATACCCCCACCCCCTCGAATGCCTGCTGTGTGCCTTTTTTAAAGTTAGTAAACTTTATTTTCCTCTGCATTCTTCCCTAACTGCTTTTATTACTTGCTTACATTCAAGCTCTGTGCCTCTGGCTGCACAATTGAGACCCTTCATATTAATGAACACTTAACCTGTCACCTTCTTACTAGCCCTAACATTTCTCTGATATAAGCGCTAAGAATGCTTTTATCAAGTAAACCTTTTTTACATGCTAATTCTTTTTTGATAAGAAAATGTACTTGCCAAGTACTATTTGTCACTACACTGCTTATATTTGTACTTATTTATTTGCCAGTGTCTGCCACTGCTTGTCCTGTTCTGGTTCCCTCACTAGAATTAATGTTTACCTATCGCAGAGCCCCGTGCAATTATGTATTTACTTTCAATCCCACCACCTACACGTTGCCAAAAGCTTTCTTCTTCATTATCGGACGCTTATGCCCTAGCTCTCTACGACTGCTAACACATTCAGGTATGACTGCTGCAGTATGTACTATTCTGTCTAAGTATTCTGTTTTTACCTAATCTCTTCCTAAAAAGAAATTGCAGTTACTCTTAGCTATCCGTCACTATGGCACTGGTTATTTACTCACTGACTAGCTGGCTTCTGCAACTGCTTTCTCTGCTCTGTACCCTGCTCTACACCCCACAAAATCTACAAGTACCTTGTTCAAACATTCAGCTATCTTTGCTCCTGTCCAAGTGAAAAAAATACTTCCCACACGACTCCTTAGCGGCAACCAAACTACATTTTTTTAGGAACAAAAGATATATTTTAATTAACTCTCACACAGAAATAATACATAAAACTCAACACTTTTTCCACTTCACATGTAAAGATGACTTTAAGCACATCAGTACATCAGTCTCAGCTTCCTTCCAACATTCAGTTTTAGTTTCCATGGTCAGCAACAATATCTGATACACTGTCAACAATACTTGGTACACCTTTTCGAAGTGAAAGAGAGAGAAAGAAGCTATGGGTTTAAAGCAGCGTCTGTTTTTACCAATTTGATACTTGTATTTCATCAACTAAGAAAGCCACAGCAAGGGAGCCAACATGAAGATTTTCCTTTAGAATAGTGTAGTCCAATCAGGTCAGCACTGAATGTCCAAGAAAATTATTGGGAATTGTACAGCAGAGACCAGCTCTAACTTAGAAGGCCAGACTTGTTTCCCTTAGTTGTAATAGCATGGCTCATTCATTCTAGATTAACATTTATTTGTTTGCTTTCTCAGCTTAGACAAACTGCATCAACATATAATTGAAATATAAGCATGTGTGTTTGGTTATGTTCATTAAATAATTAAAAATCTTTTGAACTTTTTTGGTAAATACCCATATAATGCACTACTGTTATTAAAATTTCTTTCTTTTTACATTTCTTCAGTGCTATTTGTTTATATAATACATGTATGGTTATTTTCTTAACTTTGCATGTACATTATTTGGAAAGTTAGTAGTTTACCAAAACTGGAAGAAAGGGTCTAACCTGTATAAGGTTTGGTTTTGGTTAACATCTAAACGTCTCCATCTCAGGGCAGTTAAATATTACTAGATGCAAGCAGAAAAACCCAATTTTCACACAATAACATGATATGCTAATACCTAATTAAATTAAGACAAAGAGACTTAGAATTTTTTGCAGATCTTAAAAAGAGAATCAAATGTCCTCTTTCCAACAAAAAGGAGGAAGAGCTCAATTAGAAATTTTATGGCTCGGTAAACATAAACTGTTACTGCCCAGTATCTTGTTAGTTAAAGGAGAATCTCTGAAAAAAATGTTTGCTGAGATATAGTGCCAAAATTGGATTTCTCTTGGTGATCACTTGACCAATAATGATGCCCAGCAAGATTAAATGGGTAACCTACAATGATGGAGGAAAAAAAATACAATGGGATACCAAAGAGAGTTGTGTGCTTTGTTTCACAGAAACATGCCTGGCACATCAAAAATACACATGTGTACAAAAATATATATCTATACCAAACTTCTGATTCAGCCAGCAAACATAATGGAAGAGGCATAATATAAATAAGTCCCTTCCAAACTATATGTAGCTAACCTTGGAATATATCACACCTACAGTGGTGGTGTTTGTTATGATACACTAGCTGTATGCAGTGGTCCTAAATAATGTGAAAGCATCTTTTGTAAATATGCCACTAAAAGTTACCTTCAGCATAGTTTAGGATTGCAGACACTAATAAGTTTTTTTATATGGTATATTGCTCAGTACTGTATACTAAACAGACATTTTTATCTGCCAAAGGAAATACTGTAATGTCTTGGATCACTACTGTTTCAGCATTAAAGCAAGGCTCCACTTCATGGAACACTGCTAGATCTGATCTGGACTTTACTATTTATTTCCTTGTATAAACAAAAAGAAAATAACACAAAATACACACAATTGTACTTCTAGTCAAACAAAGCACAGAAGCAACTTACTGGCTGTATGAATACAGCATACTGCAAGATTTCTACACTCACTGTAGTGAATGTACAGTTCTATATTAAATACTATTTTGACAACTACGTGCCTACCGAAAAGATCTGGCTATACATAATAAATACTTCAGGGCAGGTTTGATCTCATCAGAATGTCACTTGACTCACCAGGTGTGGCAATACTCTGGATCATTATAACACCCCAGTAAAAGACACTTACCATCACCCTTAGACATTCAGGTCACCAATTAGTACTGCTGCTTCCAGCTTACAAACAGAAACTGAGTAGCCTGCAATGAAAGTGAACCAGTGCTGCACTAAAGTGATAGAGGAAAAACTGTATGATTGTTTGATTCTGTAAGTTGAGATGTGTTTAGAAATTCCTTACAAGATCTGGAGGAGTATGCAATCATCATAAGTAGATTCCTCAAAAAATGTGTGAACTGTGTGCCTATGAAAGCAATCTTTTCATTTTCAAATAAGAAACCATAGATGTCTACTGATTTCAGTAATTTACTGAAGTCTCACAATAATTTATTTCAGATTGACGGTGTGAAACTAGACTAGAAAAGCAGGTATCCATGAAACTAGGACATCACAAAGACAAAAGAGTTACAGTCCACTACAGAAGACAAGTTGAAAAAAAAAAAAAAAAAACCTATCTGAATTAATGAAAAATGAGCTGTTTCAAACTCTTTGGGTTACAGACATAAAATGATCTACACACGAATGTGGCTAAACAGAACTACTTGCTGTTCTGTTTTTAATGGCTAACCTCTTTAATACTCTTCATCCAGTTCTGAATGTTTTCAAAGGACTTTTCATCTGTAATGTCATATACCAGAATAATACCCTGAAAAACAGTGAAAGAGGTTTTAATTAGTAGAATCGCTTAAGTAGTGAAAATAAGTCAGTGTTTTCAAATAGTGCCTTTGATGGATCAATAAAAAGGAAAGCTCCAATCATTAACTTTTTGCAGATATTATCAAATGTAATGCTAAACAAACACTAGGACATACCAAAAGAGGCACACCTAGTACAAGCTGTTTTCTGATTAGAAGTGTTGATGCATCTTTCACAAAATATTTACATACAGTATGTAAATATATCTACATAAATATTAACTGGATACTTTTATATAAAATCACACTGGACAATTAGAATACAGTATGCATGGAAATTAGAATCTATATTATTATGCACATTTTATTATGCGATTCTGTACCTTATAAGACATTATTATTTTTACAGTATATTGTAATCTCACCAATATGATTGAAACCCTGAAATATGTAACCACTCCACCAAGGTAAAATGACACTCTAACAGCTGATGCCAAAGACTGGGTGAAGGAATAGCAATAAGAAGGTGTGGTTGAAAAACAGACCAGACAAAACTGTCAAAATGCCAAGAGGTGCTAATCATTATCATAATGAATAAGGGGCACGGATGGACAGAAATTAATAAGAAATGGGCACGATTGAAGGGCAATCACACAAAGGTGGCAAAATGCCATTAGGTGTTGTCCATTAGCATAATGTCCTTGTACTCAGGAACAGTGGCTCTCTCTGCAGATAGAACATGGATATTTATTATCTTTAATTAAAGTCTAAACTGAAACCAGACAGCTTTGGGACTCTACGTGATTTCCTGGCTTTGGATATTATTGGATTGGGATTTAATTCTACGACAACAGATGCCCTGTACCAAAATTTTTTATGGTATATTTTAAACATTTAACTAATGCAAAATAAAATTTGCAAGGTATCAGTTTTAATCAAAATCCATATTATTGGAAACATTAATCATTATAAAAGTAATTTCATCCATATTTTGTTTTATATTTACAAATAATGAATACCCTTGTTACTAGTAGAATGCTAGAACATCCAATACACTACATGTGTAGCTTATTTGTTATACCGAACATGAAGTCATTTTGTAGTAATGAAAAGGAATAATAACATTTGAACAAAAAAGAATGAAAGAAATGTTAGTAATTGCTATTAGCTGTATGTGTTTTAAGAAGGTACCAAGACTTGAAAAAAATAAACACTGCTTTTAGAAACTCAAGTATGTACAATATGTAATGAAGCTTGTACGGTTCTTTCAAATTAAATTCTTTTAATAGGACATTATAGGAAGATTAGGAAATGAACTAGCAGATTATTTTAAGGACAACTGTGTTACCCAGCTTCGCCCTGAAAGTTTTGTAAGACAATGGGTCTCAGCTATAGTGCTGTCGGTTAATCGGTTGTATCCGAAGTACTGTGTAATTCAAGCTCTTCTGTATACAATATTACCGGTAGTAAGTTATTTACCAAGGGCTAATATTATTGGCAGGGAGTGTGGCATTGTGGTTAAGACTTTGGACTTCAAACCCTGAGGTTGTGGGTTCCAATTCTGCTACTGTCACTGTGTGACTATGAGCAAATCACTTCACTTGCTTATGCTCCAATTGGGAAAAAAAAAGAAAATCACGTTTGATAAAGGTATCAGTTAAATAATAAGTAATATTATTATTAGGTCGTTGACTGCTCACTCTTCAACATGATATATAAAACTGCACATGAATAAACAATTCCTGCTTTTTCTAGTGACTTGGCTTTTGTTGATTGTTATTTCAAAATACAATTTTAAACGAAAATGCATTCTTTTGAATTGAAATGGATAATCAGTAAGACTAATGTGAAATCCGAGTACATATTACCATTATTAGATGTTCAAGATTTTAATTTGTTTACATCATTCCCTCAAGTACAGTATTTTTTCTTCTTTTATGTCAGTTGAATGTGGTCCCCCTTTAAAGTTTGCAGATACAAATGTACCTGTATATGCAAACCAATCCTTGAAGTATATATTTTAAGTACTGGTGCCCTGTGTCACTGATGTATTAACATGGGGAATGTGGAGAAATAGCTTCAAGCATCATGACACAACTTCTTTGCCTTCACCATTAGAAATTAAAGCGGCACAATCTAAGACAGACACTGGGGTATTGCGCTATTTAAGTAGCGTGATAGAGTGGTTGTGGGTTGGAGAGTAGTCCTTTTCGGAGTTACCAGTGTCGCATCCGGGAGCTGGAGGTACATGTAGCAAAATGAAGAACCATGATGAGAGCTAGTACACTACAAAATACTGCTGGTATGCATGTGAAAGTGTTGGTAATCAAAAGCAAAAAATTAAGAAGTAGTGAGCCCACTTCAAGCTTTGAGTAAAAGAATTAAAAGTAAGCAGACATGCATGTAAATGTAAACAATTTTAGAGGGCAGGGAAGGGGGCCATCTTTGAAAGTGTGTAGATGCAAACGTATATTAAAATGGAGTAGCTTGTGCTGGGCACTTTAAGCTTAAACCGACACTGATGGTCCAAAGTCTTTGCCCCCATTATGATTGTTTTACATGGTCTTACTTATATAGTATATAAAATTGAAAAGTGGGGGAGGAGGTGCGTTTATAAAAAAGGAGTAACATTGATTAGGGGCAATATTGTATATGATGGACAAAAGCATCAGGGGCTTACTGCTATTGTCATATATATTTATATAATGGAGAAAAGAAATCAGACAATTAAACTTCTGAGGCTCCTATCCCCCTCTCAAAGCCACTGTGTCTCTCCTGTCTGGTCTTGGATCACAGGACACCATTTCTCTGTTTCTCTCTCACTCCCTTTATACTTCCTGGAAAGCAACATCAACACACAGCTTTAGCACCTGGTACTGGAAATCAAAGTTTATAGCAAAACTGCTAACCACTGACCTTCACAACTTAATTGTGCTTTGCTGAATTTTCTCCTTCCATTTCATACCTTACTGCAGATGCTAAACACTGGCACTTAAACAGCTTGCTGGTACAGAGGTCAGATGTGACAATAGCCCCACAAAGGTCCAACAAATTCTTAACAGTATCAGTGGATTCCTTATTCTTCTTTAGTTAAAAATGTTTACTTTGTTTCATATGGTTTTTCAAAGAGGACTTACCTATATCATCAAATGTCACGCTCCTTCATACAGTAATGGCACCCTGGTAAATGCGTATTTGATTTTTCTTGTTGAAGCCAATCTTTGTAATCAGCATTTCAAACCATTTGAAGTCAAAAGCACAATTTCTTGGAATTACGACTGCTTGCTAAATCACTGGGATATATTTAACATACACAGTTTAATTTACCAGTACCTTGTATTTAACATTAAATGCTAGCACAACACTAGTAATTTGATTTCCTGGCTAATGGCTACTACATAGCCATACCAGTTCATGCACAGAACACAACTTAATGTACTGTAATACTAAGGTGCAAGAATATGAAATGTGATATTAAGGTGAGATTTGTTTTTTGTTGGTGAAATATTTTGTTCCTAATGACATGCTTTTATTTTAATTCACTTTAATATTTTCCATGACTTTTGAGTACCATTTCGAACTTTTTAGAATTTCAAGGACTTTTCAGTACTGGATTTTCGCTTGTTAATTTTTCATGACTTTCCAGGTTTTCCAGTACCTGTATAAACCCTGCCATAGGTATATGTATATTCATAACTTACTTCAGAGTTGGTCCCAGGGGGTGGGTTGGGAGAAGGCATTCTCAGTTCTAGCTAGTTGATTCCATTAACACTTCATATGCCTTCTGTTCAGAATAATGAGTGGAGGAAAGCTTTCTTTTATTCTCATTATGTCATTTGCTATTTTTAATTCAAATTGTTTCCAAATACAATAAAAACATCCAAAAAATGAATGTCCTATTTGCAAACTTAGCCATAAACAAAATTAATTCAAGTAACACATACATGAGATTGAGTGAGCAATGCTGCCCTGCAAGTGGGATACTAAGTGACTAATGATATGCAAACAATTATGACATAATAGCTTTTAAAATAAAATTTGCTTCCTATGATTCAATTCAGTTACATGAGGATTGTGTTAACATTGAAGTTCATATATGCATATTTTCTGAATCTCCATGAAGACTCTAGGAAGTTCTGATATAGTAATAAACTGTACATCTAAATCAACTTTAAGCTTTAAAAAAAATTCCCTTCCCAGTGCCCTGCTCTGTCCAGGAAAGAACTGTATTTATGCTACTTTACCCAAATATAACTCTGTCGCCAACTCAGGAAACTGGTAAATAACTTTGACAATTATTCTATATACTGCAGGTACAGAGGAAATGCAAAAATGTGGATAACAACAATGATAAAGACTCACCATTGCACCACGGTAATAGGCAGTAGTGATGGTCTTAAATCGTTCTTGACCAGCAGTGTCCCTGTCAAGAACAAACAAGTCAGGAATGTGGACCCTCAGAGGGACTGTGACTAATAAAAAATACTAGTCCCATGCAGGACACTTGTAAGATGTAGAATCATTCAGTTTGTCATCTGATGTATCACAGTCTTTGTTTTACTCCAGGTCCAGTTTATCAATAAATAAAAAATATTTAATGCTTATTTTTAAAGTTATTATAGATAACTGGTTTTGCTACTCAAGTAAACATTCTTTTAATTAGTTATAATACTGTCCACTTATTCATTTCTGAACTTGCAACCCTATAATGATAAAATGCAGATTTATAAAATGGATGGTTGCAAGAAGTATTAGTAAGTTTTGTAAATATGCAGTCTTATATGGATCTAGCATTACCACATTAATGAAGGGACTTTTTTGACTAAATGATACAAGTGACTTTATTATAAAATCTCCAGGCTACAAAGAAACAAACAGAAGATTTATAGATTAAAAATACTGAGATTGCAGCTTTTATAAGATAAGGTGGATACAAGAACAAAAGAATTGTGTTTAAGAATGGGAGACTAACCACCTTTGTACACATGGGTGGGAAGTACCAGCACTACATCAACAAAGCTGGTTTTCTTTTCTACACTGTGGTACTGATGTTTTAATTGGCCGTTTCCCAATTAATTTTCTGTGTTGTTTTCTCCATTTATTTTCAATTTATTCATTTATAGCACAGTTTACCGAGTACAAGATAGGAGAATTTAGGCAGGCTTACAAATATAATGATGCAATATTAATATACAGTACATAACTTTACAACATTTGCATACATAAACAACCATATTTGGGTAAAGAGACATTTGTTTTGTCACCTGGTCCTTAGTCTCTTAAATTATTCCAAATGTTGGACAAAAGAACAGCTATGAAGGAAGACTAAAGAAGGCAACATGTAGTGCAGCTGGATGATAAATTGGACTGGACTGCCAATACTGATGCTGTGTGTAAGAAAGGTCAGAGCCGACTATACTTCCTTAGAAGGTTGGCATCCTTCAACATCTGCAATAAGATTCTGCAGATGTTCTACCAGACGGTTGTGGCGAGTGCCCTCTTCTACGCGGTGGAGTGCTGGGGAGGCAGCATAAAGATGAAGGATGCATCACACCTGGACAAACTTGTTAGGAAGGCAGGCTCTAATGTAGGAATGAAGCTGGACAGTTTAACATCTGTGGCAGAGCGATGGGTGCTAAGCAAGCTCCTGTCAATCATGGAGAATTCTCTGCATCCAATGAACAGTGTCATCTCCAGGCACAGGAGTAGCTTCAGTGACAGACTGCTGTCACTGTCCTTCTCCACTGACAGACTGAGGAGATCTTTCCTCCCCCACACTATGCGACTCTTCAATTCCACCCGGGGTAGTTAGGGTAAACGCTAACATTATTCAAAGTTATTGTCTGTTTTTACATGCATTTTTATTACTCTTTAATTTAATTTTTTTTTTTGTATCAGTATATTGCTGCTGGATTATGTGAATTTCCCCTTGGGATTAATAAAGTATCTATCTATATATCTATCTATCTGTCTATGTACACGAAAGAAAGAAAGAAAGAAAGAAAGAAAGAAAGAAAGAAAGAAAGAA
>JANRMT010062813.1:91012048-91029968 GCA_026402145.1 Polypterus bichir lapradei
GAAAGAAAGAAAGAAAGAAAGAAAGAAAGAAAGAAAGAAAGAAAGAAAGAAAGAAAACTTACCAAACTTGGAGTTTAATCTTTTTACCATCAACGTCCACCGTCTTTACTTTAAAATCAATCCCTGTAATGACAGAACATCCAAATTTATTTTTTCAGAAGTTGTCTTGAAATTCAATATAAACATAAGTGAAGTAAGCATTTTCATGAAACCGGTCTGTTCTAAAAATGAAAGAAATAAAAGTAATTCCAAAGGGTCATTCCATGTCAAATCAACCAATGGCCCATTCACAAATTCTGGAAAAATTACCAGGTGTACCATTGTTACTCAAGACACCCTGTAATGTTTTTTTGACGTAAGATCAATACTTTCAAAGATACAGCCAGTTAACCGAGGGGAGACGGGTGTCAATTTTATTTAGCCTAATTTTTTTTAATCACATTTCACAAGTCCATAGCTCAAGAACTAAACCACCGAGCAGGCTCAGAATTTCAATGCTGGTACAATAATTGGTATAGAGAGAGACAAAATTAAAACATTTGGTCCAGATGACCCTGCATGGTCAAAGCAGCCCATTGAAACTGAGCAAAGTTTAATCTGAGTTTTTGGCCTCAGAAATACATATTTGTAACCAACACAGACTTTTAATTTGTTTTCCTTATTCAGATAACTATATAGGCTTGCTTTCTGAAAAAGCAGTAAGCAAAAAATTAACTGTATCAGGGTTTGAATAGCAGAACTCTCAAATCCAAAAATCATTTTGGTTTTCATTTTCAGAGCACCCAAGCAGCATGTGGGAACTTGCAGATAATTTTTAAAATATTTTCCACTTATTCTACATGGTCCCTTCTTTCTCATAACACAAACCTTACCTTTATTATTACATTTTTCATGTTTATTATCCATCCAAAGCATATACTGAATGCGCCAAGTGTCAATAATAGTAATCATTGACTTTTCAATCAGTAAGTTGTCAAAAATGTCAAACTTTTTTCATATCAAATAATGATGTCCTATCTCATGTTGCTGACCAGAAAATGCAATTCGTCATGGCCAGTACAGTACCTGGTACTTGAGAATACCACTGTTACATCCCCACAGAAGATGGCAAACTCAAAGTCAGCCGGGTGTCTGATGAAGACAGTCAATTGACTGTCCAAATATTCACCACTGGAGCAACAGCTGAGATCCTGCCCTCTCACAATCCCGATGCT
Organism: Polypterus bichir lapradei; assembly: GCA_026402145.1. Classification (NCBI taxonomy): domain Eukaryota; kingdom Metazoa; phylum Chordata; class Cladistia; order Polypteriformes; family Polypteridae; genus Polypterus; species Polypterus bichir. The sequence goes on from JANRMT010062813.1 coordinate 91,013,263, forward strand.
GATGGATCAGATGCGCCCCTCACATCAGACCAGCATCCTATTGTTGGCTATGTTGGGATAAAAAATGTTGGATTGGTGTGATTCGTGACAAAAATGAAGCAGAATCAAACATCATATGTTTCATTCATCCAACCTATTCTTAACAGTCACGGAGCAATTAACAACTGGGTCGGTTTTAAGATGATGTTTACAAAGGTCTACTTTAATGATAAAGTACGAGGTGTGGTCTATGGCCGGCTTGTCATCCTGGCCAATACCCCCAGATGGTGCTCTCCCTGCAGCATGGAGGTGCCCCGGATACCAGCAGGGAATCATGGACGATTGAGTTTTCCTTTACAGCCCTGCTGGATACCACAGTGGCCAACAGAGGACGCTGCAGGGAGGCCCAGAGAGTCGTTTGTGCCCTATAACCCGGAAGCGCGTCTTAGTCATATCGACAGGGGAGATGACGTACTTCTGGGATGAAGAAGAGGACTTTTTACCTGACCTGGAAGTGATAAGGAGTCACATGGACTGAAGACTGGGAAAAACACCAGAGCATAGAGCTGAGCTGGGTGGAAGGGTGGCAACGCGTCTGGGAGTGGTGGATTGGTGTATTGTTATTGATTATTGTGGAATTTATGAGTATTGTGGAGAGGAGGGTGCTTTGTGCACTTTGTATTAATAAAAAGTAATTATTTTGGACTTTTATCTGGTGTCTGGCGTATAGTCTGAGGGTTCAAGAGGACTATAGCGCCCTCTATCTGTCACAGAGGTTAAAATGGACATTTCAAGATTAAAGCCGAATACAAAATACACCTTTTCACCATGTCCTTAATTTTTTTCTCTGTGGCTCATATACGCTGCTGTACATTGTGATGCTGTTGTGAAGGTGCAAAAAAAAAAAGTCGGCACAGAAGATGGTATATGAGACTTTTAGAATGTATTGTGTCATTATGATGGGGAATATGCAATGCTTCAATATAAATGCACCATGAATGCATTTGTATGTCGGCATTTTGCTTCACCACATCGAACCATTAATCAAACATCAAAGCTTGCACATCGATCCTGGAGGATCCTCAAAGCAGCTTTCTGTCACATGTAGATAGTAAACAGAGGCTCTGACATCACATACCAACTTTTATCACACTGCGCCCCCCGACTTTTTGCTGGTACTGCATCTCATGCACGCATTGTGCTAATTTCTGAGAATGTGCTCAGAGGATGCGTAAAATGAATCCTGGGAACGCATGGCAGCCATGATGCGTCCACGTTCTGAGCATGAATTATAAATGAACCCTTACTGACAAAATGGTGAATTTAACCCATCTTTAGAATATAAAATTAAAAGATTCACATAAAAAAATAAAAGTAGTTTTTTGAGAAAGAAGTGACTATGTAGAACACAGGAAAAAATAATTTAGAAAATGTCTGGACATTCCAGTGCATTAAGCTGGTCAAAATGATTATTTCACATTTGAAAGGTCTGCTGGTCAAACCTTGATTAAGTTTCTTGTTTGTTTATAACCTTTTGAAAATTCCTATGTAGGTATCTAAATATGGAAAAAACAGTTAGAAGCAGGCTTTCTGAAAGCCTAAACATGGCAAAGCTAAAGACACAAAATATTTTGTTTCCATTTTTGAAGGTCTGCACCTACCAAGGGGTGTCATCAGGACCAAACTTTTTGATTTTGTTACATACTATACCTATAGGCGGAGTGGTGGCACTGAGGCTAAGGATTTGTGCTGGCAATCAGAAGGACCCCAAGGAAACATAGGAAAAATGTGCAACCTCCATAAAGGCAGTGGTGGGACTGGTATTAAAACCATGACATTGGAGCTGTGCAGCAAAACTTACCACGGCATCATTGTAACACCCAGAATTAAAACAGACAGAAATATAAAGTTTATTCAGGCATACTTTTACACACATGTATGAAAAATTAACAATAACAATGTGTTAGACTTTTATTACACATACTATCAACAGCTTTTGATTAGAATAATGAAAACTACCATTTGCTTTCTGTTTGCAGTCACCCTCCATTAATTTATAATACTGTACACTATGATTGTGCAATACATATAGAGTGGACAACTGTTATAACATCACAAATGAAAAATAGAGAAGTATATTTTATGCAAAATATTCAGCTCTTTTCATTACTTGCCTCTGCGGTCATTATTCAGTGCTCATTCTTTATGAACATTAGGGGGCTTTTTTAGAGACTTTTAAATTTTCAGACTTCCATTATCTCTAACCTACTCTGCATGTGTATCACGGGACTTGCTTCCAAAGGTTGTAATTATGAAGTGACTTGACCGTCTCGTGGGACATGAAAGTGTCTCTCTGTCTCTCTTCAAAAGATCACGTCTCGTCTCAGGAAAAAAGTCTTGTCTCAAGTTGTTTTTTTTTTTTTTTATAATATAGAGATTAGAGTTTGTGTAGGTTTGAGAACCAGCCAGCAGACAGTACCTACAATTATGTTGTCACAATATAGTTAAACAATAATTTCTCATTTGTTTTTAATATGAATGTTCATGCTGTATTATGCTTTCCATACTTAAAATGAAATTTTTATAAATTTAAAAAAATATAGAGCCTGTGCTTTTTAATTTAAAACGCGCCTCAAACAACAGAACAAAGTCATTTATCCAAAAAAAGATTGTTCTCAGAGATTTATTTGTGTCTTGAGATTGCAAAATTGCTGTAAAGCAACAAATCCATCATTAATGGTGTTCACATCATTGTCTGTCTTCCTCCACAGCAACCTTTCATCTCTAAGTTTGTGATTTCCTATAGTTTGTGAAAGCTTCAATTGTTATTTTGAGTGTTTACAGTGGTTATGGCGGTGTTTCCCAACCTGTGGGCCATGGCAGCATTGTAAGTGGGTCATGGTGGTTGATCCCGGATGAAACCCCAACCCACTAAAAGCAAACTGACACTGGCGCTCAAATCACAGTGGCAACAATGCAGGTGAATTGCAGCCAACCACAGGTGAAACCCCATCCACTAGTTCAATGATCGCTCTCAATGTGGCAGTATCACAAGTGGAAACTAGTCTAAACTGTTGATTCATTAGATTTTATATAATTACTAGATTGTATATCATTAATCTGTTGATCTGCCTCATTCTTGCCCATCTTAATGATTCTGTCGTGAACAGTGTTTTCATATAGTAGAGTGTCTTTAAATTTTTTTAATAATATCTTCTTTATTTTTGAAGTCAGAGTAGAGTTGTTTGGCCAGATTTTAAAAGCACTTTTTTACATAATCTCCATCCAAAGAAAGGTTTTCCATGCTTTACAATCTCATAAGAAACAGCAAAACTTGCTGCAGTCACATTACTTGGAGATTGTATCCAGTTGCTGCATATCGACGTTGATTGTTACATTTTTTGCCTAAATTCTGTCAACACTTTTTTCCTTTCTTCTCTGAAAGAATTTTTTTTTGCAAATACTTCTTGCTTTGTTAAAAAGTGATGTTCAAAATTTGATTTTTTGTTCTTGGATAACTTTTCATTTCAAATTAGGCATTTTGGAAGACCCATATAGTTTTGTGTAAAACCATAATTTTCTTCCCATTTGGCTTGAAATTCACGGCTTTCATCTTCTGTTTTCACTGTTTTTTCTTAGTTACCATCTTGTGGTTTGGCATTTCAGTTTTAAATCACTCGGACGCATAACAGCACAAAGGTGACTAATATTACAACATTGTTTAGTTCTGTAGTGAAAATCTTCACTCTCATCCTTCCTTTCTTGAGTAATGTTTGCTCGGTTCTGCAGTCATCTACCCTTCACTCATGACTACTGCAACTGTGCTGAATGAGCAGTGCAAAATGTACTCACCAGTCTGAACTCAGCTGGCTAAAATATGTAAATAGGAGAAATGGGAAGGAGTGGTGGTGATTTACCACAACATGTATTTGAAAGACTTAAGAATCCCAATAAACATTAAAGCAGGGGTGCCCAATGCGTCGATCGTGATCGACCGGTAGATCGCAAAGGCAGTGCAGGTAGATTGCGTTGCATTCAAAAAAATTTTTTTTAAATGTTAGTCTATCATATATCCTCCCTATGGCATTTGCCACTTGATTGACATACAGGGCGGCCAGTCTGAGATCTCTTTTCTTCGAACACACTGGTTATCCCGCACGCACTATCAAACGCGTGAGCTACTGTAAAACTCCGGCTATCTGAGTGATCTAGTTAAAAAAAAAATATATTGTTTGGGGAGGGTATGGGCTGAATGTGGAATTGGAAGAGGATTTTTTTCTCTCACAATGTCACAATCTAAGTGCGTTTGTCTGATCTGTCAATCTATAATTGCTATTCCAAAGAAGGAAAATGTGGAAAGGCACTTTCGAACTGTTCATAAAAACTATGAAACTGACTTCCTTCCGAAAAGCGATCTGAGAAAGAGAAAGGAGAGGGAACTAAAATCGCAGTTAATCGGACAGCCGCCATTTTTCACTCGGCTGAATTCAAAAGCAAAGGCAGACACACGAAGCATCGTTCCAAGTGATATTTGGGGAACATTCAAAACCTCGTGTCAGAGCTGCAGACGCAATGGAAGGCGTGTACGCAACTTGACAGCATACGCTACAGAGCGGATTGAAAATTGTCTGTCAGACTTTGACAGATGGTTTCAAGACTCAGCTTTACTTGAGCCAATTGCTACATTTAAATGCTATCCATTTAGGGAAGATGTTCAGGGTAACTCACCCGCATCAAAAATTGCAACACTGTTTCACCTAAAACTCCTCTACAGTGGAGGATGAGATTTTGACACTACAGGATGACATTCAGCTGAAGTCTGGGGCTCTTGGACAGTTTTGGAACTTACTCACAGAGGAAAAGTACCCAAAGATGAGGAAATGTGCTACCCTCCTTGACTGCATTATTTGGATCTACTTATTTATGGGAGTCAGCCTTTTCCCACATGAAGATTATTAAATCCAAATACTGTAGTGACCATAAAAGTATTGAATTGTTATAGTGCCATAAAGGTTATTCAGTTATGCAAGATACGACAACATTCTATATATAAAGTATACTCAGTAGATAGATAGATAGATTAGATAGATAGAATCATTTTTAAAATACGTAGATCATTTTGACCTGGTCATTTTAAAAAGTAGCTTGTAAGCCGAAAAAGTGTGGGCACCCCTGCATTAAAGCATATATCCAATCTCAGGTACTGAAGAAAACTCTGGAGAGCATATCTTTTGACTGGAAATGTAATCTCAGGCAGTCACTGCACGGGACAAACAGCATGACTCACATATAGCTAAAGAAACATCTAAATAAAAAAGAATAATATTAACCCATAAACAAACTATCTTTATGAAATTACTGTGAAATAATATGTTGATACATGAAAATGTAACTGTGTCTGTTGTTCTGAGAAGAGCCGCAGCCACATGATCAAAGAGCCACATGTGGCTTGCAAGCTGCCGGTTGCCGACCCCTGAACTGGCGGATTCAGTTGAATTAACTGTAAAACAGAATAGTTTGTAAAGACAATGTAGTGTGAATGCATTAGAACCCGCCTGACATTTCACCTCTTTAGAAACAGTTTGAACAACAGTGACACATGGAAGCTCACAGCAAGTGAAACCCCAGAACAGACGAGAAGACAAATGGACCAGGGCTTAAAATGACTTACCTATGCAACTCCAGGTCCTGCTTCTTGTCTCTCTTGTTATATATTGCAGACATACACACTACACACATTATAAAGTGCCAGGCAGGATAATCCGGAATCTTGCTCAGGAGAAAAGGAGGACCATTGCTGAGAAGCAAAGCCCTGGCATCCTGTCTGGGAAAGGTATGAGACTCTTACTGAGACAGGAGGCCAAAACAAAGGAACAATGGGGGAAGGTGCCTTTACTGGAATATGTTTATCCCCAATGCACCAGATGGCAGCATCCCAGGACCTTGGTAATGTGGTCACATGCAAGGCATAATGGGCCAAGAACCTGCACTACTGCTTTTTTGGGGCTTCCCCTTGACCAGGAACTGCTGCCATCGGGCTATGCCTTGGCACTGGAAGTACTCCCAGGTCTGACATAAAAGGAATCTGTCCAGCCTCCTCCAGTGTAGTCAGAGTAGGGATCAGCAGCAATATATGGGAACCCCAATCCTGCCCCAGCCTTATTTACTGCTTTTCACAGACTATGGATTCAATTACTTAACAAGCCATCCAGTTTAATAATGTGGGATTAAACATACTCTATATTTTTGAAACCATGTTAAACTATGAAACACAAAGAAGCAGCGCTCATGTTTCCAACCTAGCAAGGTGTTGTCATAATTATGCAATCCAATTATACACAAAAAATACAAATTCTTGAGTGCAGAGAAACTGATAGTTATCAGAGGTAGTGTAGATGATAATAGGAAACTAGCATTTCAGCTAGCAAGGACAAAAGGGTCCATAACAAAACATAAATTTTTGCTTTCTTACCTTAACATGTTATACAAATACAGGAATACCCACCGTACTTTAGAAATAATAAAAAAACATGTACTGTACCTACTCAAGTGATCACTGTAAATTAATAATTCCTGCTTTGGTTTGTGCTGTATCCTAATGTACTTTGCAATGCATTGTGTGATTCTGTACTCTGAAATATAGCATATAAAATAAAAGTCTAATTAGGACCTATAGTTTTAATTTGTTACTTTTCTTTTGCTCTAGAGCTGAAAAGGTACTTTGTGGTTTGTAAAAACTTTGGCAGTTTTCCAAAGCTTCAGTATTGTATTGAAAAAAAGCAGACTGCTTCTGCAAATGTGAGCCAGTTAATGAAAACAACAATGGCATCACTTCTTTTTCCCATATATACAACCTTATTTTGCTTCTCAAATTATTATTATGTTTTTTTTAAACAAAAAAAATGAAATATTTAGTTCTGTTCTTTTTTTATCTCTGAGGCAAAAAAAAACATGCTCACAAACACAACAGCCCATGCTCAGCTAGATATGATATTACCAGAACAATGAATGTTGAAAACAGAGACCTGTCATTGAACACATACCGCTAAATAGAACAGCCACAGATTAAAGAAGTTACTTGGATAAATATGCTGGTAAACTATGGAAGGGCTCACCACAATGTAGTATTACATCCAACACATGACAATAAAAATCATATCCATAGCCAAGCCAAGTTTTTGTTTCCTCAAAGCCTAAAATTCAAGTATAGTAATAGTATGTTAAACAAGAAAACAACAAGACAGAAAACAAATATTAAAATATTTCAAACACAAAATTACCATTACATTAAGTAAAAGGTACAATGTTTCCTGTGAAAAAGACATTTTTTTACAATAATTTGTACCAACAGCTTTTCTAATCTTAAATGCAGCATCCATCAATTCAGGAGCACCTCTAAACCTGCCACTTGGGTGGAAAAGAAGAGAATACAGGCCCTGGAAAAACTTTAGTGTCAGACAGCCAACACATAAGGTGCAATAAAAATAAGCACCTCACAACACAGTGTTTGCCATTTCCTCTCAACTTTAAGTGTCATTTTCAATTTATCTTTCCCCAAGACATATAACAGACTATTTCATTTAATGCTGCTTACATGGTTATCATGTATGGGCAAAAAGTGTTCAATCTTGACAGGGAAGTAAAAAAACAGAAAAATTGTGCAATATAAAAAAATGACTAATGAGCCAAACAGGAGTTGCTGTAAAACCATTTACAGTGTTTTCTGTAAACCTATATATTGTATACTTTTTCTTTAGGTTTTGACAATCAATTGAAACAAAAATAAAAATATATATTTAAAATGTTATATCATGTATCATACAGCACATTATTATCTAAAATACAAACCTGTGTGCCTTTTAGCATGAAGGAGTGTTATCAATAAAATGTGTTAAAAAATAAAGCCCTGTAACACTTTATGCTCACACATGTACCCTAGTGTGTGGCAGTCTAAAGGACTTTTCTGTTTTATTTACAAGTGTCCCCATCATATGCATCTTGTTTCTTTGAGTAAAGATTTGAACCCCAAATCATAGCCACATATCAACGATTTCACACACTGTTTATTCTTGACAGGGATTAATGGTCACCTCTTGTATAGCAGCACTATAAAGTGTCACTTCTGGGTGACTAACCAAGAACATTTTTAACCAAAAAAACAAACAAACACTGAAATAGTCCAATTCTGCACTACTAATCGGATCAGAGTAACACATCCTAAACTCTGCATTAAGGCATATGGTTTGAGGTTAGCCTACATAGCTTGCAGGATTTTCAGCTTTTAAAACCACTCAATGGATGACCAAGGGAACCAAGGTCAAGGGAACAGAATTAATTTTCTCCTTCTCCTTTTCCTGTGAAACCGTGTCACTGCCTTCTCAATAAATAAAACTGGCATTTACTGTGAAGTAGTGTACTGGTGTTGGTATTTGAGGGCTAAGAGAGAAAAGGATTTAGTTTAGTAATAATGCTAAATCTATAAAATCTTTTGGGAAAGCAGCACAACTGTGAAATCACTTAATCACTGACAATTCAATGGAACTACCCCTGCTCAGAATTTTAACATTCTGTAATCTAAGCCTACAAAATTCATTGTTCTGTGATTAGGTTCCAGAATTCAATTAAAACCTTTCTCAAGATGAGTACACAGTGACAACACATATGTAAAACGCCTCATCTAACTTCAAGGTGTAAGAGAAATAAAAATGCTCAATACAGTCTTAAAAAGTTAACTCAAAACATTTCTAATTACGTCTACATTGCTTACTACACCAGTTATACCATTGTAAACAGCATCCAAAGAAGACACTGTACTTCTGTGAGTTAATAATATTATTGTGTTACTGCAGTTCTACAGAATTTCCATTGAGTCTTTGGACCTTTGTTTCTGAACCAAGCCATCTGTAGCCAGCTGAAAAATGCTGGGAAGGTGCAAACCAATAAATAAAAATGTACCTTCTGGATATTAACGGTGGCACAGTGGGTAGTGCTGCTGCCTCGCAGTTAGGAGACCCAGGTTCAGTTCCTGGGTCCTCCCTGCATGGAGTTTGCATGTTCTCCCCATGTCTGCGTGGGTTTCCTCCCACAGTCCAAAGATATGCAGGTTAGATGCATTGGCGATCCAAAATTGTCCCTAGTGTGTGCTTGGTGTGTGGGTGTGTGTGTGCCCTGCCCGGGGATTGTTCCTGCCTTGCGCTCTGTGTTGGCTGGGATTGGCTCCAGCAGACCCCCGTGACCCTGTAATTAGGATATAGTGGGTTGGATAATGGATGGATGGATGGATATTAACATCATATTTATATTTCATTAAAAGTGAAGAGTAAAAAATTGCAATAAGCTACAAAAACAAATTTCGCTTAATACTGAGTAAAAACGGCAGGACAAATATTTAAAAAATTTGATTAGGAAAGTCTTCAAAGTAGCACAAGAATTTTTAAGGGATAGACAACATCTATCCATATAAAACACAATGCCATAAAGAAGCACTTGAAACACCAAAGAGAGTTTCAGTTTATTTTAATAAATATGAAAAGTCACACAATTATTCCTCTGTGAATATTCTTTTACACTGTTGCTTAAACAAATATGAGACCTGTGGCATTTATAGCATATATGCAAAGCTTTTAACCATACCACTCAGCTCATGCGAATATTTACATTACAAATTCTGTGCTATTTAGATGTCTCAAAACCTACAGGAGGCTATGCTGTAAGATTTTCAAAGTTACACTTAATCCCAAAGGAAATTACCAAAAGGCCACCAAGTTCGGAAGCAGAAAGTAAAAAACAAAGGGTTTCTATGGCATACTTGTGTACTAATTAATGCTTATAGCTTTAAAGAGGAATGCATACACACAGTCACGCAACTTCAATGTATTTTTAACCTGAATAAAATTATTGGCAAACTACATATACTCACAGAAACAAATAATATCCACCTATTGCATCAAGAAATGTGAAAAACTGTCCTGAAAAACACGTCTTGATTTACAATATGAGCAATTATTAATGTAATGTACAACTGGTACACATGGTTCTTTAACTATGAAGCCACTAGCCAATCACAATTTTAAGAATTATATGCTATTTATTTATAGACATAGACGTCCACTGCTAACAATCTATCAATCCATCATCATGCCATGTTAAGTCAGTTCAGGATGACAATGGCACAAGGCAAGGAATCAGGACTGGATAAAGGACATTCACAAGGTATCCTTATTCATATATCAATCCCCTGCATATCAAACAAATTTATTTAAAAAAAGGAAAATTTACCATGAAGCTTTTCCTGTTTTTACTGCAGAATCCCAATTTCACCTTACATGAGTTCACCAGTCAATAAACAAAGGAAACACCAAAACTCTAATTGCTTGACCTTACCACTGGAGTGTACTGCTTATAAAATGTTGTCATCAATTATAAGTCTGTAATCTCTATCCAAGGGGTATATTTATTATGTATTTAGTAATGTAACTGCATAAATTGAAAATTCAATAATCATTTGTGTAGCACAGGAGGACAATAAAAAAATAGTAGAAAGGAATGAAAAATCGGATTGTCAAACAGATGGCCAGTGGCCAGATGAGCATGGAGAAAACAACAAATTAGTGTTCACTGCATATCTTGATGGATGAAAGTCACAGTTTAAAGTTTAAGGCTTATTTCATGGGCATGTACTGTCAGTGAAATATAGATATTATTAAATAATAAACATTTTATTTTAATATTGTGCCTATTTGAGTAACTGGATGGTGTTAGCAAATTTTGGCAGATCTACCTGAATGAAATGAATGAACATTACAAAGGTTAGAGTGCACTATTTTTCTGTTATTAGAAGAAACGTAATAATGACTGAAAGACTATGTGTCTATAGTATGGAATAGACAGAACACAGCAAACACTATGACCACTCCTTGAACACATACAGTATAAACAAATAGGTGTGTACATGTATATATTTTGTATATTATAAAATATGTGCAGAGTACAATGACATTCATATTTGAATGTGCTAATCAGTATGCAACAAATATATTTATTTAGAAAATGGAAAATAGTTTATATGATCTTTTTGACAATTACATTTAATATATTCTTGTTTATCATGCCAAATTTTTCTGTACATGTAAATATACCTCTTTACATATAAAATGCAAATAGTTTAGCCTCTCCCTTATCTTTCAGAACTTATTAGTGCCTACACTCTGGAGTGTACTTTGTGATCGCAAGATACAATCTTCTTTAAAATTAGGAGGAAAATAAAAGCAGCACAGGAAGCACACCCACACTATGGAATTTTGTATCAATCAACATTATAGAAGCTCAAAGGGTCTTGACGTTTAAATTAAAGATGAATACTTGTTATTTTCAAAGAGCATACTCAGAGCTGCTAACAAGTTTATTTTATGTTGATCTCATATTAATTTCTAGTAGCTTTTGTTTTGCCACTACTAAATATTTTCAATTTTCTTTTTCTTCATTATCTATGGTGGCACTTTCCCTAAATGGATGCACTCTCACATTAGAAAGGCCTTCTTCAAGAACTCGTCTATCCAAATGATACTATCAGTTATCCCCTGTCTATGGAATAATCCATTTTAGAATGCAGTTGACCTAGAACAGTTGTAATTTGAATATTGCTTTCATAATTTATTGTAGTGAAGGTTTCATACAGTTTGATCATTTTTTCTATGTACTTTCCATGGCGTTCAATACAAGTTTTCCAGCACTTACAAAGTGCACAGATTCCTCTAGAAAAAAAAAAGTCTTTTGATCTTGTGCTCAGCTACACATGCACCAACTTCTATACATGGTCGTTAGACATTCTACCCATTCCTCCAAACAATGTTGCTCAAAGTGGTTTACAAGATGTCAAAAAGAAAGTGACAAGAAAAGAGAAACAAATAAGATTAGGCAATAATATTAAAGAATAAGTAACAAGGACAGAAAAAAAAGACATATGAATCTAAACCATCTTTAAAACAGATAAATATCAAGTAGAACAGTAGCGTTCTTATCTAAAAAGTGTCATGATTTAAGTTTCTAAGGGCTAGGGGGCTCTGCCTCCTGCTCGCTTCACTCACCCACCCCCATGTTTGGTTTACCGGATATACAATATAATACAATTTATTTTTTGTATAGCCCAAAATCACACAAGAAGTGCCGCAATGGGCTTTAACAGACCCTGCCTCCTGACAGCCCCCCAGCCTTGACCCTCTAAGAAGAGCAGAAAAAAATTCCCAAAAAAAACCCTTGTAGGGAAAAAAATCGAAAAAACCTTGGGAAAGACAGTTCAAAGAGAGACCCCTTTCCAGGTAGGTTGGGCGTGCAGTGGGTGTCAAGAAGGGGGTCAATACAACACAGTACAATACATAGAACAGAATAAACCCTCAATCTATACTAATAAAAGGCAAAGCCCTCACCGACAGACTGACTGACTGACTGACATCACTAATTCTCCAACTTCCCGTGTGGGTGGAAGGCTGAAATTTGGCAGGTTCATTCCTTACAGCTTCCTTACAAAAGTTGGGCAGGTTTCATTTCGAAATTCTACGCCTAATGGTCATAACTGGAACCTATTTTTCTCCATATAATGTAATGGAGTTGAGCTTGATGGCCGTGGGGGGCGGAGTTTCGTGTGACATCATCACGCCTCCCACGTAATCACGTGAACTGACTGTCAACGCAATACGTAGAAAACAAGGAAGAGCTCCAAAAAGCGCTGAAGAAAACATGCATTATACAATTGAGAAGGCAGCGAAACAATAATAAGCGAGAGAGTCACACATACAACCATATTCATGAGTGCAGCTACTTCGGAAACAAAGCACGGTGTAAACCTAAAGTTTAAATTAAGTTCATAGACAGGCTGCCGCTGGCGTTTGTCATGCCCACAGCTAATACGGGATACAAGTTTAATGAGAGGACGCAGGATATAAATGAGAGTTTTGATCACTTTGTAACTAAGTTAAAATTACTGGTTAAGGGCTGTGCTTATGCAAATTCCGAGACTGTCTTTGTGGGGGGATTGACAGTTAAGGCGGGTGGGAGAGTCACGTCATCATCTCCCCTCCCATTCACCTCATTTCGCTGTGAGCTGAGCTCCGCAGCTAACACAGTCTTGCAGAACCAACTTTGTGACGCTGCCACCAAATACTCACAGAAAAATCCACAAGTTAATACACACGCTGTCCCTACAGTTTCTCAAAACACTCTGAATCCTCCAGGCACTACTTACAAAAGGTTACATTGACAATCGTGTTACGTTATTTTTTAAAATGTTTCCTTTTCTTAGCACAAGCACAGCCGAGAAGCTTCGATGCATGTGCTCCATAACGCGTTAAAAAATAACGCATTTAATCACACTTGGCATTCCAAGCAAAGGGGAACTTCTGTCAATGCATGATTTCCTGGTACACCGATTACATTGATGTACACATCAGAGCTACAAAAATGTAACAGTCGGAAGAAAGCGCGTTGCTACGACTGATTGGAGAATAATTTATTTCAAAAGACTACCCAATGGAAGCCTGGATAAAAGCGTGGTTTTGTGCATATATATATATATATGTATATATATGTGGATGTATATGTATATATACTGTATAGATGTGTGTATATGTATATATATGTTTATGTGTATATATATATATATATATATATATGACAGCAACACTCATGACAATGACAATATCAATCATGTTACGTTATTATTAAAATGTTTCCTTTTCTTTTTCATTACTTCTTTAACAAGCGCGGTTATTTTGCTATTATATATATATATATATATATATATATATATATATATGAATGACCTCCAAAGAGCACGGAGACTTTTGATCACGTGAACGTGTCTGCAAAAAGTGGCGTCTCCTGCCCTGCAAAAGTCGAGCATCCGGCGCGCGCGCATAGCTGTGCCGGCCTTTGAGACGCTGACTGCGCTCAAAGTGAGCACTTTTAATTTTTTTTTCCTCCTCCCCCTAAGCTATAGCCCAGACAAGTGCAAACACGGGACCCCTTTTCTACACCGAGGCAAAATAATATTAAGGCGCTTCGCACTTTCTTTTGCACGTATACGATTATGAGGTCGTCACCTCGGATTATGAAGACACGCACAGGAGTGGAGGACCAACAGTGCCATCACAGCCAATTAATGGCAGGGACGTCTCACCAGTCTACACAAGACCCACCGCGACTGTCCTCAAAATTCGCTCATATCGTCAGCGAAGACATCTCTCTTCACTATATAAAATAAAAAGGTAACTTTCCTTTCTTTACACCTTTTTTCCTTTTATCCCAAACCAAAGCCTTTCTCTCTTAACACTGCAGTAGACACAAAACTAATTTTCTTTAATTGCTGGTAATGCCGGTAAGGCGCATTACCAGAGGCAGATATTTGGACGTTCACATAGAAAATGTAATTTCTATACCACAACCGTCGTGTAGCGCCATTCAAAAGGGATCTACTACCGAGAGATGATCCATATACATTTTAGCTGCTGTTAGTACTACTTACCTGTTGTGTTACACAGTCTTTAAAATGTAGTTTACCCGAAACCACTCCAGTAGTGCTCAATGTAGCTTTACTTCTTAAAACGTTAATATTTTACTGTTTAATAACTTATAGACTACATTTTATTATTTTTCCCTTGCACTCAGTGACCAAAACTATACACAAACATATAGACACATACATATATATACACATATATATATACCTCTGTGTATGTTTGTATGTATGTGTATATATATATATACTAGCAAAATTCCCGCGCTTCGCAGCGGCGAAGTACTGCCTTAAAATTTTTATTAAGAAGAAAATTAAACCTTTTTAAACTGAGGGAAAATATACCAATAATTATTTGTTAAGGATCTCTTTGTATGCCACGTTGTCAGTTTGGCCCTCCAGTTGTAATATGACCAAGCTGTAGCTGTGTGCTGAGCTTACTCTTGAGCATGCAACGTACAGTTGGCCATGTGAACAGTAATCTTGTTTCAAATCTCACAGCTTGGATTGCTACTGTCATAATCGGTTTGAGTTTCATGGTTTGTTTCAATTACGACAGTATTTGTAGGACTTGTGTTGAAGAGACATTCGGCAACTGTCAAGCGTTGTAAGTATACAACCAGTTTCATTGATAACTTCACATCCAGCTTTTGAGAGTCTAAACATTTCTAAACAAGTGTCCACTACTGAAATCGTCACCTGTGAATCTAAGATGTTTAAGAGGCATTGGCGGTTGTCCAAAGGTGTAAAATATTTGGCCATTTTGGTACACTTGAAAACGACAACCAAACAATTCAGCGGCAGCCATCAACTCACATGCAAATGCATAGGTGAAAGGCTTAAGCATTTCACTCTTCTAGTGCTCCTGTGTAGTATAATTATCTCCTGTACCATCATCAGTCCACACCTTGAACCTGTCCCAGTCATTCAATACATAAGACACAATGTTCCTCCGGATATCAAGAGTGAGCCTGATATGGCCGTGCAATATGTAACAAAGAGAATGGAAAAGGCAGGTGCCATCTCCGGGCATGGAAACCACTTGGTAAGTGACAGTTCTTTGATCGATGGTGATCACCTCGATAGACATGTTAATGGGGGTACGGTTGGAATGATAAAGGAAATAGGTACCTGAACAATGTAAAGTAAGTCTAAAATACCTACACAATAACTATAATCATAATAAATGAACAATAAAACAGCGGAGAAACCGTGGATTAAATAAAATGGCTGTACAGTAGTTATCAGCAGGGAGACGTGAATACCGTGGCGAAGCAAGGAAGGGAATGTAGAGACTGGAGCGACAGACGGCCTTATATAGGCAGGCAACCAACAACGTGGGAGGGACCCAACGCCGCCTCACACGGTGACCGAGCTGCAGGCTATGGACGTATATATGTACGCAAGTAGGATTCAGTTAGCGTTGGGAACCCGCGTACCAAATTTCTTGAAGATGGGCCCATAAGTAACAAAGACAGTTGAAAAGTTCAATATGGCGGCCGACTGTGGCATCATATCACCGAAATAAGTATGTACATCGGTTTTGGTTAGCGCAGGGATGCCACCTACCAAATTTCGTGAAGATGGGGCCATAAATAAGAAAGTTGAACATGGCGGACGTTGTCGACCGTTATCAACCGTTATGACCGTTACACGTAGAATTTCGAAATGAAACCTGCTTAACTTTTGTAAGTAAGCTGTAAGGAATGACCCTGCCAAATTTCAGCCTTCTACCTACACGGGAAGTTGGAGAATTAGTGATGTTTGGAAAATTCAATATGGCGGCTGAGAGTGGCGTCATACCACCGAAATAAGTACGTACATCGGTTTTGGTTAGCGCAGGGAAGCCACCTACCAAATTTCGTGAAGATGGGGTCAGCTTTCTACCTACACGGGAAGTTGGAAAATTAGTGATGTTGGAAAGTTCAATATGGCGGCCGACAGTGGCATCATACCATCGAAATAAGTACATAAATAGGTTTTGGTTAGCGCAGGGAAGCCGCCTGCCAAATTTCGTGAAGATGGTGCCATAAATAAGACAGTTAAACATGGCGGACGTTTTCGACCGTTATGACCGTTACGTGTAGAATTTCAAAATGAAACCTGCTTAACTTTTGTAAGTGAGCTGTAAGGAATAAGCCTGCCAAATTTCAGCCTTCTACCTACACGGGAAGTTGGAGAATTAGTGATGAGTCAGTCAGTCAGTCAGTCAGTCAGT
>JANRMT010062813.1:91044968-91082547 GCA_026402145.1 Polypterus bichir lapradei
AGATTACAATATGCAAGCTTTCGAGGCAACTCAGGCCCCTTCTTCAGTTGCCTCGAAAGCTTGCATATTGTAATCTTTTTAGTTAGCCAATAAAAGGTGTCATTTTGCTTGGCTCTTCTCTACATTCATAATGGCTAACACGGTACAACACCCTAGTACTACATAAAACTCCTATAAATCTTGAAAGTTTAGATCAAACAAATACTCCAATTTAAGGCCATTCAAACTTACGGCTGAGGGCCATAGGAAACCAATAGGGTAATAATATTATATAAATAAAACTAACCGTAGTAATACATCTTTTGTTATAATTATTATTTTTATTATTTCACAGGGATCTCTTGTTTTCAGACTCTTTGAAGGGGCCTTTAAGGATTCTTTTGATCAGAGTGTTCCATATAGTTAACTTTTATGTAATCAGCATACACCACCCTCCCTTAAACCAGCATTTCTCAAACTTTAAGGTCGAGAAACCCAGTTTTGTCTTCTTAACTCCATTGATAATACACTAGCACCAATTACAAACTGCCCCCTTGGTGAAACAAGCTCACATAGAAATGGGGAAATATATCACGCAGTGACAGCAATTGCTTAGGCATCCCACTGCGACCATCTTACAGACTAATGAGAGCAACCTGCAACCCAGTGCTTAAGAAACACTGCTTTACATGGTTAAGACTCAAAGATTTGTGTGTGCTGGTCGGTACCAGCAGTTAAAGTATGCATATCAGTGACTCACAGAGGCTTAACTGCAAAGACCTGTATACCATGTGACCAACATATGGCCAATGTGATATATGGCCAAATAGCTGGATCGAAACGGCGCTGTAAAGTCAATATCATATTTTCAACTTTTTGTTGTGGAGCAGGTTAGATCTGTTGAACTGAAAGTCATTGGGCTTGTTAATTTTCGGCACTTTTCCTCTGCTTTCCGAAAGGGTAATAACTACAGTAAGTTGCGCTGCATTCTTGGCCCTTTTTTCTTTTTCCATTCTGTTTAATTATGTAAAACACGAGACATCAGAAAGACAAATCCCTCTTCTGTTTGAAAGGTCCAAAACATGCATGTTCATTATTCCTCGTCACTACATTCTATGCATTGAATTCCGGATAAGCATTCATTGGTTATCAGCTTTCCTACTGACTTTGTATACACAACCCACCCCTTCAAAAAAATCAAACCTGTTTCATTCTATTTTAGCGAGTCATGCACTACCTTGGTCTCAGACAATAGGTATGCCACATGCACTCCGACTGGCTAAGACTGAAAATTGCTGTAAAAGTTGCCTAATGTGACTGCACATGTCTGTATTAGTAGAAAATTAAAGTTTAATCATCCATTTCGTTAAGATGTTCAGTCCAATTCTGGGTTTGTAAGAAGCCAAAGCATATCCCAGTAACACGAGTACAAGTTGGGAATTAAAATCATTGCTATTCATAGCATCCCCTAAAGCAAATATGATACCAATATGTTACAAAACTAATCAGTATGCATTAAAATGAGAATGTGGTATTGACCTTGGGAAAACATACTGAGAGTTATGATCTTTAAATTAGATTGTACATTATTAAATACATTTTCACATTAAAAATCATTGCTAGAAAAAAGGGAGTCTTCCCAATATTGGTATGATTACAAACTGGTTTCAGAATGGCATTAATATCTTCCATGTAAAAAGAGGTTTTGAGATTTGAAAAGCAAGTTCACTGTAAAGCATGGAAAATAAAGGTTGCAGCATTTGGTGTTTTACCTGTAAACAGAATGAAATAATACTATACACCATGGTGTTCTGGATGTTCCCATTTCTTACTGGAAGCAAACAATTTGCCGATACCCATTAACCTAATAACAGAGGGCAAAGACTGGACAGTGGCCTGCCTTCAAAATGCTGCCGAAGAAATAAAGGGTCCATAGTGTCATAGTCATAAAAAACATGTTTTCTAAGCTAAAACTAGAAAGCCATATTAAAAATGTATGTGGTGTGATGTGGTTTTGTAATTTCAAGAGGTAGTGTGGTTAAGTGGTTAAGGCAATGAACAAACTGCAAACCATTTTTAATAAACAGTACCACTGAAATTGGTTAAGATGTTTTGGCTGAAATCAAATACATACATACATACATACACAAATTAATTAATTCAATAATGTGAACTATTTCACAGGCTTTATTTTACAGATCAAAGTATGGGAACATATTGAGGATAACTGGACCTACAGAACAGAGAAGGAGATGTAATGTAACTGCTAGACATTTAGTTTAAAGGTTGTAAAACTTTCATTTTGAAAATGTGAAGGCAAATTCCAGTAGCCATTAAAGAGATGTATTTTACAATTCACAGTATTGGGTATAAACCAAAAATGACGTATCCAAAGTAGTCTGTTCTTGATAAAGTTTGTTGCCATAGCAGGGGCGTGCTATCTATGCTACTCAAGAAAATGTACAACATAGTAAGCTACTACAAAAGAAGACTGTCCTTCACAGTCTATGTAGAGTGAGAAGGGTTAAGTTCAACAGGACTGCATGACCTACACTTAAAGGAATGTGGCAATAATTAACACTGCTTAGGACACCGCTTTCTAAATGGGCGAAAACGGCAATTCACCCGACAGATTCCAGACATACAAAAAAGGAAGAGGCTTGGCAAAGCATTTCCCAGCTATAGAAATAATGGTGCTGTTTATTTCTGGTGGGGGAAGGGAGGCTTCAAGGGACTTTCAAATCTTCATTTACACAAGAAACGGTTTACTAGTGTTCAAATGAGGTCATAACTAAAAAACAGTGTACTTTGCTGTCTTCAAGTCACCTTTTGATTTCTTCTGGTATTATATAAAAAAAATCAGGTGGCTTAACTTTCTGTCCACAAGTATCATACTGTAAAACAATGCATCTCCAAATGCAAAGTGTGTTTCCTAGATCCCTGCATCATTTCACTGTCACAGGTAACAGCAAAAAGAAGTCACATTTGAAAAACTCACTTTGTCCATTACACTTATTCATTACACTGTCATGGGAGCATGTAGTGTGAAACAGGACAGTCATCCATCACAAGTCATACTCATGTACACTCCTGTATTTACTAAAACTATGCTGTTTTATCCATTACTGTACGCTGTTATGGGAGCATGTAGTTTGAACAGGACAGTCATCCATCACAAGTCATATTCATGTACACTACCATATTTACTCAAACCATGCTGTTTAGATTTGCAAATTAACATGTGTTGATAAGTATCCACACATGTAGAGAAGTATCCACAATCCTTGTCCAAGTGGGTTGAGGATTACAAATTGAAGTGGTAATGAAAAACAATTGAATAATGTTTGGACAGTTGGGTCTCCAGCAGTACTTGCTGGACCCCTGATGCATATATGGGAGAACACACTACCTAGATATTGTTTCCACCCTAAATGAGAGCTTATGTTAAGATGTGCAGGTTCATCTGGGACTGGTAGATGCAGCTCTCAGTCACAAGATTGTACATAAGTATAATCCTCTCTCGAGAGTTTTCCTATGAAGAGGGTCCAGGCCTACAAATATAAAGAAAACTCACCTTTAGAGGTATATTGGTCTTGGAGTTCGGGTTAATCCAGGGCAACAGCTAAACTGTAGAGTAGAAAATAGGCTAAAGCTGGGAGAGGAGGAGGCAGAGGTGTTTTCAGGGCTACTTGTGTGAGACTGAACTAGGTAAGTAGGCAGTCACCCCTAAAGGGTAAACAGGGGCTTTCTACTTAGTTTGGTGTCTACTGTCTTTCTTCCTGTTTGTGTTGTACTACATGTACTCCATTTGGCCATCATTTGCATGTGTTATCTTATTTTACCAAATCCATTATATTAACATTTGGTTTTTGGTTAGTGCCTGGGTAATATGAAGTGAAGGAGGGCCATGTGGATTTTGCTCATCCTTAGGACAAAAGACTAAATGAACAGCTATTTATATAGATTGCTGCTGCCCATACCTGAATTATATTGATAAGGTTTTATGGGCTGTCTTAATTAAAACTTTACATTTTATAATTTGCCAGACAGATGGCGCTGTAGTTAACACTGCTACCTCACAAATCTAGCCTTATAAGTTTGAAACCCAAGCTTGATCTGCATGAGTTTCTTTTCCAAATGCTTGATTTTCCCAATTTTTTAACAAAATGTTACAACATAATATTAACACAGCAAATACAACAGTATAAAGAGTATGCCTCACAATTAATTTAAAGAAATGAACTCAGCCTTCATCTCCTCCTCAGAAAGAAAAAAAGGATTCCACATGTGTAATGACATAAAGCTTAGGTTAACTAGCATTTCTAAATGGTCACAGTGTGAATGTGGGTATGTGTACGAATGGTCCACGAGATGGACTAACAACCTGTTTTGAGTTGGTCACTGCCTTGTACACCAACTCTGAATTCGATTAAGTTGGTTTAAGGATATATAGTATATGTAATCATTTTTTTTTATACTTTCAGTTCTTTGTGTCAAATTGAAATCCACACATTTTTATATTTTGGCACTTATACATACTTAAATTTTAGTTCACAAACAATAAAATAAACTTTTAGAAAAAAAATGCCAGTGAAATAATTGAGTATTACCACTGGAAAATAATATTTAAATTTTATTTATTATGAAATATCATTTTTCCAGTGTAATTTAAAGATGTCAAAGGATAGCCTTGTTTGTTCCCATTTAGCAATCAGATACATAGTATATGAAATTATCCATTGGGTGACGTTTGCCTGTGTCAAGTTGAAAAGTAGGCAAAGCAAAGGCCAAACTTTCTGCTTTTACTTTTTGGAGCTGAGATATCTAAAACAGTACAACTTTAGCAACCTCAAAGCGATCAAGAGGCAAAATGAGACTTGCTGAGTTATCAATGTTTCCTGGCCTATTCTAAAGATCATTAACTCTTTTTTTGACAGTAAGCCCTCATTCTAAAAGTAATTAAAAAAGAAATCATATTTATTCATAAACTTCTTTTCTCATTTTATATCTGATAATACTGTATATCTAAATGAGAACCAAAAAACTGTAGTGTTAACACTTCTCACATGTACCGCATTAAATATTCTAAAAAAATCTTTAGATTAGAAAAACGAAAGCAAATCTTTATCCCTGCAGCACCAAGTACAAAACAGGATATCAATTGATGGAACACACAACACTTGCCTGGCACACCCAGCAGACATACTTATAACACCACAAACTTACAAGGGCCATTTCAGAGTCTCCAATAAACGTAACATGCACTAGACATCTTTGGGAAGGGGGAAGAAAGTAAACTATATAGAAAAAAGATTGTGGGCATGTGGAAAACACACAGGAAGTACTTCTTTACACAAAGTCATGTGAATCTACAACTAGTAGCTGAAGTGAAAGTCTTTACGAAAATCAAGAATCAAACATCAAAAATCCAACTCGTGTCACCCTGAAGCTGTGAGACAGCAATGTTTATCACTGCTCCACCAGATCACCCCATGCCTAGTTTGTAAAACCAATGTACAAGTGAAAACATTCACCTTTTGCAAAATGCAAAATCAAAAATTTAACCAGCATCCTCTCTGGCATATCTAAATTAATTACTTACTAGCCATGCTGCAGGTCAAAGACAGGTAATAGAATAAGTAAAAAATATTTGCTGTCTCTTGCACTACATACATGTACCTTCAGTGCCTTTGCTCAGTATTCACTTGTGTCTGAACCTCTCTTGAACATTGTTCCTTTTCTTAAGCATGTTCCCGTAAAGCCTGCTCCCAGATTCTGTCATTATTTTTGAGGTGCCTTTCTTTTGTTGTGTTCAGTTTGATACTTTCTGTCGTTGAAGACGACTATCTTAGTGTGCTATACCTTTTCTTCTCCTTGTGTGTCTCACATTCATGCTTCCTCTTTGGAACGCATCGACCAAAGCCAAAATGACCAAGATGGACACACTTCAGTATTGTCACACACGTGTGCTTGGGAGGCAGCTAAATGGACCGAAAGAAAGTAGTTCCACACCAGACTAGGGGGTGGTGAGGTGCATTAAACCTTCCTCTATTATCTCGACAGACCGGACATGGGAAATTCTGCATGATTCAGGCCCGATGACGTGATTTCTAGCTTTGGCTACCAAGGACGTCACTTCCAGTTCGAGCCCCAAGGATGTCACTTCCACCTGCGTGCCTTAAATACAAGACAACTTTTGCTGTAACCTCAGTTCTGTTTCGGACTCAACTCTGTACACATCTCTACTACTTTTTTGCCGTTTTGCATTCAGGCTTCAAGTATACGGGTGGCTGCCCCAAACCTTTTTTGTGTGTCAAGGCTATTTATTTCACAGTGTTTAATATATACACTAGATTTGGCTGATGTCTTTATCCAAAATGACTTACAACATTTGGGAAACAACTGGTTACATTTCTTTTATTTTTCCAATTGGAGCAAAGTCAGTGAAGTGACTTGCTCTTGGTCACACGGTGTCAGTTGCAAAATTTGAACCTTCCACTACACCATACTGCCTGCCTTAATCTATTATTTTGTTTACAGTGTGAGGTATTACATTGAGCAATTTTCTCATGGTTTAACAATGCTAATAAGAAAATCCATATATTTAATGTTGGCCAGATCCACACAGGTCCTACTAGACATCTGTCATTAAAACCAGTATCCTCACTTCTAGGAGATTATAACATCAAGTGTAAACAAAGCAGCACTAAAAAATGAACTACACAAGAACACACCTAAGTACACAGAAAACTAGGTTACTGATTTAGTGAAACTGGACAGAAATAATGTTCATGTCAAGCGTCAATGGAGCTAATACAGCCATAAACGAAGATCAATAAACTGTGCACTGAAGTGGGAGGTGCTCAGAATTCTTAACATCCAAAGAAAAAGTGTTAACATAAAAAACCCTGAAGAAAGCAATGACAGGAGTACATACAGAACAAACAACATTTTTCCAACACTATAATATTAACTATCATGAAAAACTAAATAGACCATAAAGGTAACTAAAAACATATCTGCATTGTAAAAACACATATATTAGAATAAAGCCAAGTCCTGTATCCGAAAGTAAGGGATTTAAACACTCCTATTAAACAGAACAGGCTGCTTTTGTACTGATAGCAATTCTTATGTCATGTTCATTAAATTGCTGCATGGGTGACTATGTCACTGTGCTAAAAAGAGAAGAATCTCTGAGGAAAAGGAGCATGTTCTGCAAAATTAAAATGCCCAATATACAGCACTGAAATGTGGATAAAGATGTATTTCAGAGAGCACACTTTTGGCCATTGGTGAACTAAAGTGACCGGTCAATCACCAACAGGCTGCTTTTTCACACAAAGTAACAGGAACAATTAGCAAAAAATATTAAAGAAGAAAAGAAAAAAACAGTTAAGCTCACAAAATTGGCTTTAAAATATTAATAATGTTTAACCATATACTTCCATATAAATGCACATGACGGTGCAATAACAATCATTTACAAATGACACCTTGAGAAGAGTCAATGAATATAGATCTAACAAACCTTGAACATAAATCAGCCAGCCATAGTAAAACTAGGGTTACTCCGATCGATCAGTCACTGATCAGAATCAGTTGATTTTCACTAAAAAAAGACTCAATCGGTGATCAGTAAAAACTGATATTTTCAGCCCCTGCTTTTCTAAGCCAGTCAGTCAGTCATTATCACGGGGGTCTGCTTTTCTAAGCTTTATAGTAAATTAGTTGCAGTGCTTCTTTACACAAGCTAATAGGGTAGTTAAGCAAGCGCACATCCTTTTTTTTTATTTTTAAAGCACACTTCCTACGGTATAAACAAACAGCAGAGAGTGGAGGATTGTTTCATCAGTGAACAAGAGGTGATTGGTATATTAGCTTTTTTTTTTACGTTTAAGAAAGTGGAGTAATAAAATGAAAAAAGTAATCAGAGAAGTCATCCTTTGCAAACAGCCAAAGGTTAAGAAAAGCTACTTTAAGGAATTCAGACCTTTATTTTGTCCTTTAAGATTAACTTGAAACTGCTGCTAACTAAACAATAGACTTTTTTTAAGAATTGTACTGTGTAAGAAACAAGTACTACATAATTAAAATTATAATCCATATTTTAGAATTACACCTCAAGAACTACTAATGTCTCTTCTGATACACTGGAGGTAAAAAAAATATATATATATATATAAAAATAGTAAAGGTATATTTTAACAGCAAAAAGCTGTAGTGCAATTAATGATTTAAAATTATTAAAACCTGTATCAATTAACTAATTGTGTAAAAAAAAAAAATATATATATATAATTTTTTTTGTTGTTAGAGGTGAAAATTAACTTTTTTTAATTAAGCCTTGTTTCAGATAGGTACATTACAGAAAAAATGAAACAATAGGATAGCTTGTAATTATGAGAAATATTTTATATTATGGATTTCTGTACAATTTTATTAGTCAAAGTACACATTTTAAGGAAATTTTACTTATTTTTCATATTGAACAATAAGCCTGCAGAATTTCATTTTGTTAATAAAAATGAACAGTTAACATCTGGGGTCTACATATCTTAATTATAAAAATACACTTAAATATAGGACTTAAGGCTTCTATGCATCTGGTTATGCAGGAGCTTAGTATAAAAAGTTTTTTAAAGGAATAAAGTAAAAAAAAAAAAATAGGAATCGTCCAATCAAGTAACATGAAAGTCGGTGATTGATTTCGGCCGTGAAAAACCTGATCGGAGCATCCCTAATCGCTCTTGACCCTGGTACAATACCAACCTCTGCCAAAGTCTGCAAAGCATTCCTTGAAATTGCTTAGGTTTCCTGACGCTTGTTGCTTTTGCTTAATTGTGTCTCCTAAACAACTGAAGAAAAGTGAGAAAAATGTAGTGAAGCACAGAACAAAAATTTAATAGTTTAAAGGTAAGCCTAAAATACTAAAGAGTTTTCTAAAAAAGTGGTTTCAGTGACAAAGAACACAGTATATGTACATTTCATATATAGCTTTGTGTTCACATACAGAATACTTGTGCATATAAATATGCATGCATACCATTATAGTAAAATTTGAAATTTAGGAATTTATGGATTTCTGAAGTAACCATTTCTCCCCATTATAGTCTGCTATTCCAAGGATGCAGTGTACTTCACTAGTTATTGATTAATTGTACTACTGCAGACATAAAGCCTCATTTGACAAAAACTCAAAGTTTTAAGGACAGGATATGTACCAATAAGAGGGTGTTCCATGTTCAGTAACTAAATATTTCCAGTCTTACCAATGAGAATGCTGACATACTTAAAACCCATTAACATTATTAAAAAATAAAACTGAGTGGGATGGAATGAGTCAAGAATTTCTCTGATGTGGTGAAGTGTAACAAATCAAGATTTTTCCCTATAGAATATGATTTCCACTTTAAAAATGGACATGAACTGGAAAGCATAAGATTGAACCACAATACTTAATATATGACAAAATGTAAAAATAAAATCAAAATATTGTTGTACTATGAACCAACTATTGGGATTATATTGTATCTTAGGGCCAATGGAAAAATCCCACCCCTACACAGACAACAACTAGTTATAGAATTCAGATCTAAGACACTGGATTCATTAAGCACCAGTGCTTATCATTACACAACTGTGCTGCCAACTACATATAATTTAACTTTAATAAAAAGTTATCCAAATTAATACAGAAAAGAGTTATGATTACAATTTAAAATGTATACATATCAGTATGCCCCAAACACCACCTATTAAATATCCAGGAGTATTTCCTTTCATTGGAAAACAGAATCATTAAATATGGGAGGTGTTTCATTTGGAGTATATCATGACATATCATTTAACATCATACTACCATTATGCAGCAAACACGCAAAACGGTCAAATTCTACTTTTAAATTTAAATTTTTCTTCTAATTATAATTTCTGGTCCCTGGCAGTATCACATAACATAGTGACACACTTTCTCACCTTCATATTCTTTACAGTGGTGTGAAAAACTATTTGCCCCCTTCCTGATTTCTTATTCTTTTGTATGTTTGTCACACAAAATGTTTCTGATCATCAAACACATTTAACCATTAGTCAAATATAACACAAGTAAACACAAAATGCAGTTTTTAAATGATGGTTTTTATTATTTAGGGAGAAAAAAAAATCCAAACCTACATGGCCCTGTGTGAAAAAGTAATTGCCCCCTGAACCTAATAACTGGTTGGGCCACCCTTAGCAGTAATAACTGCAATCAAGCATTTGCAATAACTTGCAATGAGTCTTTTACAGCGCTCTGGAGGAATTTTGGCCCACTCATCTTTGCAGAATTGTTGTAATTCAGCTTTATTTGAGGGTTTTCTAGCATGAACCGCCTTTTTAAGGTCATGCCATAGCATCTCAATTGGATTCAGGTCAGGACTTTGACTAGGCCACTCCAAAGTCTTCATTTTGTTTTTCTTCAGCCATTCAGAGGTGGATTTGCTGGTGTGTTTTGGGTCATTGTCCTGTTGCAGCACCCAAGATCGCTTTAGCTTGAGTTGACGAACAGATGGCCGGACATTCTCCTTCAGGATTTTTTGGTAGACAGTAGAATTCATGGTTCCATCTATCACAGCAAGCCTTCCAGGTCCTGAAGCAGCAAAACAACCCCAGACCATCACACTAACACCACCATATTTTACTGTTGGTATGATGTTCTTTTTCTGAAATGCTGTGTTCCTTTTACGCCAGATGTAACGGGACATTTGCCTTCCAAAAAGTTCAACTTTTGTCTCATCAGTCCACAAGGTATTTTCCCAAAAGTCTTGGCAATCATTGAGATGTTTCTTAGCAAAATTGAGACGAGCCCTAATGTTCTTTTTGCTTAACAGTGGTTTGCGTCTTGGAAATCTGCCATGCAGGCCGTTTTTGCCCAGTCTCTTTCTTATGGTGGAGTCATGAACACTGACCTTAATTGAGGCAAGTGAGGCCTGCAGTTCTTTAGACGTTGTCCTGGGGTCTTTTGTGACCTCTCGGATGAGTCGTCTCTGCGCTCTTGGGGTAATTTTGGTCGGCCGGCCACTCCTGGGAAGGTTCACCACTGTTCCATGTTTTTGCCATTTGTGGATAATGGCTCTCACTGTGGTTCGCTGGAGTCCCAAAGCTTTAGAAATGGCTTTATAACCTTTACCAGACTGATAGATCTCAATTACTTCTGTTCTCATTTGTTCCTGAATTTCTTTGGATCTTGGCATGATGTCTAGCTTTTGAGGTGCTTTTGGTCTACTTCTCTGTGTCAGGCAGCTCCTATTTAAGTGATTTCTTGATTGAAACAGGTGTGGCAGTAATCAGGCCTGGGGGTGGCTACGGAAATTGAACTCAGGTGTGATACACCACAGTTAGGTTATTTTTTAACAAGGGGGCAATTACTTTTTCACACAGGGCCATGTAGGTTTGGATTTTTTTTATCCCTAAATAATAAAAACCATCATTTAAAAACTGCATTTTGTGTTTACTTGTGTTATATTTGACTAATGGTTACATGTGTTTGATGATCAGAAACATTTTGTGTGACAAACATGCAAAAGAATAAAAAATCAGGAAGGGGGCAAATAGTTTTTCACACCACTGTATATGCTCTTTTCACAGTCACAAATTCAACATTTAACAACTAGTGCATGGCACCTTCAGTGATATTTTAACCTCATCTGCAAAAAAATATCTAAAGGTTCTCATTCAGAACAGATCTTGATCAATACACTTTAGATATTTTTGCTAGTGTTAAATAAACAAATCAGTCTGATGATATCAGTAATCCATGTTGAAAAAGTATTACAGTACTGTGTCTTCAAATGCTCCAAGGTGAAACAGCAACATGAGGGATAAATGCCAGCTGTACAAACTGTACCCTTTCACATACTCTCAGTGGCCACTTATGTAATTACACCCGCTCATTAATGCAAACAGCCTAGAGAAAATCATGTGGGTACAACAAAATATATACAAAATTTCAACACTGTCAAGAGGTTTATGGGTTTTTGATCAATCAAACATTAAATTAGTAATAATGTGATGTAATCCACTTCAAGTGTGGTATGACTTCCAGCATCTCAGAAAAAACTGACCTCCTGGAATTATTACATACTACAGGCACTAGAGTTTATACAGAATTTTGCAATAAATAAAATAATCTAGTGAACAGCAGTTTCATGGGTAAAAACACTTTGGTAATGACAGAGGGTCAGAGGTACAGTAAGTGCCGAACTTGTTTGAGATAACAGAAAGGAAAAAAATACTCAAACACCAACTGTTTACAACAGTAGTGTGCAAAATGGTATCTCTGACTATACAATATGCTGCAATATGCAGCACAGAGGCTGAAGTAGCAGAAGACCTCTCCAAGTTCATTCATATTAGATAAGAACAGGAACAGGCTGCAATGGAGCAACAAAACTGGATAACTTAAGTTTGGAAAAGTATAGTCTATGTCAAATAAATATCAAATTGTGCTGTAAGTCAGTTTTGCACAATAAGATCAAATTTGATCAAGTTCAAGTTGAGATCAAGTTTGGCCTTTGAGCAGATTGGACCAGGTCAGGTCTAATTTCTTTTAAGACAATTAATAAGAATCTCTAAGTAGATATAAGGAAGATGGATATAAACAAAGTCACAATATAAATACAGCTTTAATAATTTTGCATTTATTTACAGGAGCATTTGATCCAAATATACCTTACTATAAACGTGTCTATGCGTTCTATCAAAATGACAGGATGTTGGCCAAATGACAGACTACAGCCATATCGTAAAGGGACATTTTATATTATAATATTGATTTTATTTTGTTTAACATGTCATACTGAGTAAAGCATCATACAAATAAAATAAACCCAAGCATTTCATATTCTTGAGATTGTCAAGTATGTTTACACTGTACTAAACAAAAAGGAAAGACATTCAAAATATCAGAGGAAGGCTATTACAATATATTATGTAAGACTTACCTGCCATGAACCCTGCAAAACTTAATGGCATATCTGGTACTCTGACACACCCTTTTTTACCTGAAGGTATGTATACAGCAAGACTAATGCTGCATCAAAAGTTAAACTACATGAGCAAAGAAGACCATTACTAGCAAACACATTGAAAAAGCAGCCCACGCTTACCACAAAAGTTGGCATGATCAACTGATCACTTTGAGAATAATCAGGTCTCAAAGAAATAAACCTAAAAAAACCTAAGCAGCTTATGACTGAGCGTTAGATACAAAATATAAAATAGCCATACAGCTTACATGGCACTTTTGAGTGTAGGGCATGATGAAAACTTAAAGTCACACAAAACTAAACTACCCCTTGAACTCAACCCAACATGTGACAGAATTAAACTATCTATCTGTTTTTATTCTGATAGGATGATTCCATGTTTACTATATCTCAATTCTAGATATAAAGTAATGACTCGGAGCTTACCCATCCTGCTGTTAACCTGCAAAATGAACAACCCAGCTGTAGAATTACAGTTCACTTCTCAGAATGTGTTATATGCAGCATGTACACCTGTTACAGTAAGTGATAGTGCCGGCTTTCTGCTGGGTGCAATACATACATCATATCCATGCATTAATGTATGTAAAGCCTTTTTAATACAGTTATGGGGTAGCAGGGGACCTGCATCAGCAGAATCAAATATAAGGCAAGAACAGACCCTTGATGGTGTGTTAGTCCATTCCTAGGTATATTCTATTGTGACATTCGTGACACAAGATGTTAAAAGGGGGTACAGGCCATAAAATATACAGAACCACACTAGTCTACAACAAAATAGTCCTCGTCTCAGGCAGCCTGACACTAACCTCAACACACTGGCCGACTCCAAGGCCCAAAATGACACTACTGTTCAAAATATAATTTAAATGATCCAAAATTACAAACATTTTCTTCAAGAAAGTAATCCATAATACCTGTGCCTTGAAAATGACAAGGTCAATGAAAAATCTTTATAAGGAATT
Organism: Polypterus bichir lapradei; assembly: GCA_026402145.1. NCBI lineage: Eukaryota > Metazoa > Chordata > Cladistia > Polypteriformes > Polypteridae > Polypterus > Polypterus bichir. The sequence goes on from JANRMT010062813.1 coordinate 91,058,941, forward strand.
TATTCAAAAATAATAAAGGAAAAAAACAAAGAAATGTCAGACAATAAGAAAAAAAAGTTGGGAGTATGCACTGATACAGCGCATTGCCGCACCCACCACATGACGAATCACCTCAGGATTCCAAATTAGGACCAGAGTGCAGCTGTGCAATGGGTGATACCAATTGAAGGTAAAGGGCCTTGCTCATGGGCCCAACAGAGTGGAATTACTTCTGGCATTTACAAGATTTGAACCAGCAACTGCCTAAGCAAAAAAAAGTGTGCCTAAAAATGAAACCCAAGATAAACAAGTCCAAATCAAGAGCAAAATCCAAGACGAAAGCAAAAAATCCCAACAATACTTACGTAAAGATTCTAACAATCGAACACAATTTAAACCTTTGAGGTATTCATCTTCTCCAAATAAATATAAAGACTGAGGGCGATTTCATGCCTTCCTTATCCCCTGAAATGCTATTTTAAGTGGCAAGACACATAACTAAATATATTAAAAACAGAACAATTAAACAAAATTATACTCAACAAATAATGATAAACCCCATGAATAACAACATAGTATACAAAATAATATCTAACAAAACATAAAAATAACACTTAAAAATAATGATTTACATGGGCCAAGGATAAAATCCTGGCTAAAACATAACACATTCACTCATACATCACTCTCACTCACACAGAAATTTTCAACTAACCTAACTAACACATTTTCGATGTGTAGAAAGAAAACTGTGTCATATAAAGAGAAAAAACAATGCAGACATGAGGAAAAATTTTAATTCCACACCACTTATGTGACTTCTGGGCAAAATAATATTTAACATCAATGTTAGTCCTTAAATAATGAACACCAAATAAAATTGCTGTGACCAAAGTGTCATAGTTCCATATTGCTAAGTACAGTTCATTTTCAGCTCCAAAGTTCAACTCAGGCACTGTCACAACATTGTCCCTGTATACATGTGAATTTTGTCTGGTTTCCTCTTTCCTCCAAAAATGTGCTTATTAGGGTAACTGGCAAATATAAATTGGTGATGTGTAAGCAGGTCATAGTAGATGAGACAACTTAGTCAACTGCAAGAATTGAGGCATGACACTAGTAGTGTGCTACAGTGGTGTCAACACAGTAAAGCTATCTGTATGAAATTAATTACTTAAAACTTAAACTGAACACTTAAATACTGTACATCTATGTAAGGCTAATGGGACCAAACTGAAACTGGATGTGCTGAATTAAGAGTGGTCATTTTTTCTTAATTTAACAACTTTTACATAATAATATAAAAAAAAACTTTTTATTGTAAAAGGAAACATTGACCTTTCAAAAATAAACTAGGCAAACCTAACGTCAATAAAACTATGTATAATTCAGACCAATATCGTACCCAAAATCTAAAGCAATAAAGACACCTAAGAGATCTCCTAATCAGATAAGTAATGAGATGAGACAGGAAACAATAAATAAAAAGCAGTTTTGTAACACAAACAAATAAAAACTCCTAGTGCTAACTATAGGGAATATAAGCAAGGGGAAACAAAAACTGGGATAAGGTTTAGGTAGACAAAGAAAAGTTTGTCAAAAAGCAAACTGTTAAGAATATAAATGTTAAAGCAAAACACAATCCTGAGGAATTATTTCAATATATTAGAAATAAAATAATAGTAGAATAATGTTAAAATCTTTAAGAGTGAAACAAAATACCCAGAAGAGGAAACCGCTGTGCAGCTGTGAAGAGACCAGCAGTTACAGGGACTAATAAAGAATTACTAAGCATTGTCGAGATCAGAAATAGCAAAGTGCCACTAGGATTAAAAAACAATAACAGTACCTGAAAACACTTATCCAAGAGCACTTAAACAAGCTACCACTGATATAAATCTTCAAACACAAGTGTTTTTCGTATATCACTAAATGCAAGGAAAATTCCTAAAAATTACTAAATATTTTCCCTTGATCAAGAATGTGTGCCTGGGTTAACCCTAGTATCTATAAGCTTTTTATCTTAACATTTTACAAATTAACAGAAGCAATTATACCATCTAATAAGGATAGCACAAAGCAAATTATGTTAACTAATATGCTGGAGTTTTAGGAGGTAGCAATCAGTGTTGAACAATGTCTTAAAAGTTTACATCATCACACTTTTATTTCAAAACATCAACAATGTTTAATATCATCATGAGTGGTGGCTGAAGAGATGGACAGATGCTTGTGGATTACGCATAATTAGCTACCCATGTATGGCATAAAGCATTTATATGGGTTGGTGTGGGAATGATGAAAAGGCTTTTTAGCTCAGAACACAGGAGTTACTTTTGTTGTCTCATAGATTACCACAACTTTGCACACTCAGTGTTATTCATCAATGTTAATACGATTATTCAGAGGTGATCCAAGTTTATTTAAAATTGCTAAAAATCACGATGTGGTATTAGCACACAATTAGATCTGACTCATAAAGTTTGCAACTTCATTCAGTGGTTGAAAGTTGCCCACGAGGTGGCACTCCTTCTGGTTATGGGTGACTTCAATGTGACTACTGGTACTGACAGGGCTGGCTATGAATATTGCGTCAGTTCCCTTGGGTCTGGCAACCTTGGTGAAAGTGTCTCCATGTTCCTTGACTTTGTAAAAGATCGCTGGATCCTGGTCCCAGCACCCTCAGATGCATCATTGGACTTATTACTCCAATACTGATGGTGTGGTGAAGGAGATTAATCACATCCGCATGGGTCGATACTGGAGGCTCTTACAAAAACTGCAGGATCTACAGAAATTCCCAGTTTGTGAATTGTGACAACAGACTTGTAGTTGCTACTCTGAATATCCAACTTATGTCCAGTAGGGTACCACCTACTAGGACAATGAGGCTTGATCTGGTCAGACTCCAAGATCAGGCTGTTTCTAACGAGTTTGCAAGCATTTTGTGTGAGGAATGTACAGACTTAGCTGCGACTTCTGATCCTAATGTGATGTGAGAGACCTTCCGTGACAAGACCCTGAAGGTTGCTGAGGATCGTGTTGGTGTTACCAGTGTTCCCAGAAAGAGGTGTTTCATCTCACAGGACACAGTGTGTCCACGGTTCTTGAGGCTGATTCTACAATTAGCTGCGAAACACCCAATCTCACTGAGATTGCACAGGTGGTGAACCAGCTGAGGGTAGGGAAGGCTGCAGAGATTTGTGATATCCGGGATGAACTTCTCGAAGCTGGTGGTAAGGCTGCCCTCCTGACCTTGCAAGCAATCTTGATTAGTGTCATCCCAACTGACAGGAAAAACAGACTTGTCCCTATCTGGAAAGGGAAGAGTGAATGCTTGGATTGCAGAAACTTCAGGGGGATAACACAGTTCTTGGTGCTGGGCATGGTCCTTGCTAAGGTCATCCTCAACAGTATAGGTGATCACTTGCTCACCTACCAGTGACTGGAGCAGGCTGGTTTTACACCTAGGATGTCTACCATTGACCGAATCCTGATACCAAGGATTCTCATGGAGCACAAACGCAAATATCAGCAGAGTTTCTTTGTTGCCTTCATCGATTTTCATAAAGCATTCAATCAGATGATCAAGCTGCCCTGTGTGACATCCTGAGACTTTGCAGGATCTACTCAAAGTCGCCTGATATCATGGCTGACCTGTATACTGGTACTGTGAGTGTTGTGCAGTGTGGAGGCAGAATCTCTGCATTTTTCCCAGGTGATTCTGGGGTTCATCAGGGGTGTGTTCTTACTCCTACTCTGTTCAATGCTTGCATGGACTGGGTGTTGGGCAGGGTTATGGGGTCTAGAAGCTATGGGGCATCTTTTGGTGAAAAGAGATTCACTGATCTTGACTTTGCCGACAATGCTGTGAGCGAGGAGTCCGTGTGTCTGTGCTTGTGAGTGTCCTGGATAAAAACCAACATCCAGGCCTTAATGACCTCTTGGGCAAAACCATTAGCAGTGCGTCAGTCTGCGTAGAGTGTGTCAACCTTGTCGAGAAGTTTACTTACCTTGGCAGCGACAACATTCATGTCTCTGGTGACTCTTCCTATGAAGTCAGTAGACTTGGGAGAACATAGGGGGTTATGAGGTTGCTGGAAAGGGGAGTTTGCACTATCAATATCTTTGCAAAAGGACCAAGGTCCAAGTCTTTAGAGTCATGGTGCTTCCTGTCTTGCTATATGGTTGTGAGACATGGACACTATCCACTGACATGAGACGAAGACTGGACTCCTTCGGATCTGTGTCTCTTCGGAGAATCCTTAGGTGCTGCTGGTTTGACTTTGTGTTGAATGAGCAGTTGCTCAAGGAGTTCTGAATGAGGTACTTTACCTGCATTGTGAGGGAGCATCAATCATGTGGCGTGATTCCCGAAGGGTGATCTAGCTCTCAGGATCCTGATTGTTAAGGATTGGAGTAGTTGGATCAGGCCAAGAGGACGCCCACATAACACCTGGCTGATGCAGATAGATGGACATTTCCAGAGGGTGGGACTAGAACGTGTGTCTGCCTGGGGGACTGTAAATCAGGATCCCAAGCTGTTTCTTCATTTGGTGGGAGTGGCAACATTTTGTACCAGTACATGCTCCCCAACTTCACAAAATAATTTTAAATAAATGTCTACCAAAAGGAGAAGTTACTAATTACTTTTACTCATTCAAACACGGCATGTATATTTGATTACTGTGGAGCATATACTGTATTACATATATTGACTTTAAAAAAGCTTTTCATAATTTAACATGATGGATTAATAAACAATCAAAATGTTTTAGAAGTTAATGCTGGGAAAGATCGATATAGTACTGACCTAGACACTTATATCAACAGGTTATGCTATTTGAAACTTTATCTGAAGTCAAAGCAGAGGTACCAGAGAGGCCACTATTCCATTTAATTCATAAATAATTTAGACGAAAATTTGTCTAACAACATAATTATTCCATGAATACAGAATCTACAGTCGGCCAAACCAAAAAAGAACAACTTCAATAAAATTCAAGAGAAAGTAGGCATATTGTAAATGAAGTATAACATAAAGAAATATAAAATTTAACAAACATGAAGTAAAAAAAAACTAATTACATAAGGGGGGGGGGGGTCTAGAGGCTACAATATGTTACTCATAAGTAATAAAAGACACATATAACAGTACTACAGAAATTCCAGTGAAGAGCTCCTAGACTGCAGGCACTGAAATGTTAGGAAATATTGAGGTATTCAAATATTTTCACTAAATGGAGGTGAATGTGTGATATGATTACAGCATTTAAAGTTACAAAGAGAGTGAGCAGTGTGGATGAGAGTTATAAATACTACAAGTGGAACAGAACAATGGAAGTTACCAAACAGCACTATTCAAAGGAACAGCTTGTGGATCTTTCAATTCCAACTTGACAATACTTTGAAAAAGTTGACAGAAAATGAGTTATGTACTCATTCAAAATTCTTAACATTGTAATTATTCACACTTGAAAGATTCAGTGCTGTAGGCAAGCATACTGGTGTAATAGTCAATTTCATTCTGAGCAAATCATGGACAGATTTTAATAGCACAAACCTTATCGGGGATAACATTCATATTGATGTAAAACAATAACATAGACTATTACTGATTCAACCAACAGATCTCCTCGCCACTATCCTGGACCTTGGCATCCCTGGGACTACCCTCAGGTGGTTTGAGTCCTACATCTTGGGCAGATTGTAAAGTGCCTCTTGGTGAGAAGAGATGTCAAAGGTACACCAGACAAGCACAGGGATCAAGGATCAGTGCTGGGCCCTATCCCCTTCTTTCTTTGCACCTCCTCAACAGGCCCTATCATTATGTCCTATGTTTTTTCTTATCAGTGTTATGCCAATTATATTAAGTTGCACCTTTTGTTCCCTCCAGAGGACCACAGCCTGCATTTCTGGATTAAGGAACATAATATCAAGCGCACCATGGCAAAGACATACCTTCTTGTTATGTCAGCTTATCTGTCTATTCAGCACCTCATTATTGCTAACACCTGCCAAGTCTATACAAAACCTTAGGGTGGTGATTGACGATCAGCTATTCTTCAAGGATCATGTTGCTGTGGTCAAATATCCACAAGATCACAACATATCTGACAGAGTATGCATCACAATTTGTCCAGGCTTGGTGTTGTCATGTTTAGGCTAGAGCAACTCTCTGCTGGCAGGAGTACCAACATGTTTCACCAAGCCACTGTAAATGATTCAAAATGTAGCGGCATGTCTGGTGTTTAATCAGTTGAGGCAGACACATGACAAACATCTTTTCAGATCACTTTATTGGTTCCTTGTATTGGCACATATTACATTCAAATCCTTGATGCTTGCCTACAGAGTAGTCAATGAGTTAGCACCTCTGTGTGACATAAAATCTAAATTCAGACTCTTTTCATGTGTAGCTTTCGACTCCATCAATGTGTATAAGTGGCATGTGAAGACTCTCTCTTTAGTGAATTCCTGTCTAATAGATATTGTAGCTAGGATTTTGTAACCTAGGAATTATATAATTTGTTTTTGTTCTGAGTTCTTCACTTGTGATGATTAATTTGTAACCTTGTCCTGTAACACTTATTTTCCAAATAGTTCTCCAGACTGATATTTACTTGATTATGTTGACCTCTTTTGTAAGTCACTTTGGAAAAAAGTGTCTGCTAAGCAAATAAATGTAAATAACAAGTTAACACACAGAGTAAAGATGAAGAATGAAGTTTTTTTTTTCTTTTTTATTTTTAAACACATGAAGGGCCAAGCACAGAGCAAACTATATAACAATGCAACTGCAACATGAAAATCTGTGAATACCTGGGTCTACCATGCTTCCTTTTTAGTCGTCCAATTTTGGTTGAGATACACATGCTTTTAACATATTTTTCTTACCAGAACAAATGCTTAAGGATATAAAAATATTATATTTTTGGAAAATAAGTATATCTTCAAAGGCACATATTTTCAAAAAGAAATTATACATGGTTAGTTCGGCTTCAAGAAAGGCAATATAACAACCTCTCTGGCAAATTTAATGCTTTCTTTATGACGACACATTACCTGCTTAATCCAATTTAGGTTTACAGTGGGCTGGAGCCTATCCCAGCAGCACTGACAGCAAAGCAGGAAAAACTCTACTCAAGGTGCCTTTCCATTGTAGGGACCATTCATACACTGACATTCATGATCTGTACGTCTTTGGATATGTAGGGGAAAACTGAAGAAAACAAAAGAAAGTCTATGCAGACACTGGGAGAATGTGCAAACTCCACAAAGAGAATAACCAGGCAAGGAACCTCTCTGAAACAGAGCCAGATATGTTCTTTATTGGTTCAAAACATAGGTTACTTAACCTTGCTTACTCTCCTCCATATCCATTTCACTATCTCCATATTTACCTTCCCAAAGTATCTAACATGACTTCTTGTGTCTCCACCATTTCTCTAGCCTTTACTGACATCAAAGTTTATTTTCCTCTTTCTTCTGACCATTTATTCATTTTTTCAGCTAGCTCAGAATGCACAGGCCTTCCATGTTGCTTTTTATAGAACAGAAATAATGTTTAAAAAAAAAAAAGAAATTCTGCCTGACCGTAAGTGGGTTTTTGGTATCCATTGTTTCAAATTCCTTTCCCTGCTCCTCCCTTTATTGCCCATGGTACTAATTGAAAAACAAACCTATTTCATGATTAACAAAACAGATAAGTCCATTCATCAGTTCCAACATGAAAACTCTCCTGAAAAAAGTCTCATTAGCAATATAATCCAGCCCAACAAATACCTATTAAGCCAATCAGTAAACTGAACATTCACATTTCCTTACAATTTTTATTTACCCAGTTTGCACCAGTTCTTCCCTTTTTTCCCCAATATAACACATTTCTTTACTTAATCAACTCTATGCCTTGAATATTTTCTGAATGTTTTGCTGGAAGAACAGTGATAAGATCTATTGTACATTATCCTTAAATTTTGAAATAGGTATAAACTGGGATATAATGACCTTCTAACAGTTTTATATTGAGTATTTGGCTACTGAGTCACAGACACTGCATAATTGCAAGCTGCTGTTTCTAATTAAGTCTGAAACCGTGACCCTGTAGTTGGGATATAGCGGGTTGGATAATGGATGGATGGATGAAACAATGGAAACTAAAGTATTGTGAAGTGACTACCAAAATGTGGAAATAAAATGCTAAACTCCAGACTAAGTTAAGAAAACATTTACTTAAATTTAATATTTCATTTTCTTCAGTATTTCTGCATATTGCAGAACTTGCTACCTGTGACAGCAATCACAAAAAATGACATTTAGTGTATTTCTGGCTTCTCATGACCATTTAAAGGAAAAAAAAATTGGACTTGAACTGAACAGGAAGATAAATGTATTATTAAATGAAGGTACATTCCCTTTTAATGAAATAAACCAAACAAAATGAACTGTTAGGAGGAGAATGGTATAAAACAAAAACAAAGGCACAGGTGTGCTGCATTTTACAGACAAACTCCAGCTGGTTTGGATGTTTCCTCTGAAATGATGTCATGTTGTTTAAACAAATCCATAGTCTTGCAGAGGGTTCATGCTGAGTGCCATGCACACCCCTTTTAGGTGGACTAATCACAAGGAACCTGCATGCCACAATGAGTGGGAATTTACATTCAAAAAACAAATCATCATAAATGGTATAAGGAACTTCCAGATCAGATAAAAGTGTTCCAGCTCCATGTTAAGAAAAAAATGCACTATTATGTTAAGATGCAAGTCTCTACAATGGCAAGACTGGGAATCAAATCTGAAAACATAACATTGTGAGGTAGAATGTGGCACCACAATACCTGTATTACTAAACTATTTTAAAGTCACAAAATATGACCTAAATAAATTACATGAGGCTGTTGAAACAGCTATCAAAGTTTTTATACTATAAAGTGACCATGTACATACTCAAAACTGAAGTGTATCATGGATGAAAGCTCAATCTAGAATATCTAAATTTTGTTTTCTTGTGTAGTATACCGAAGCCCTAAGGTATAAACTAAAAAGTTAAGTCTCACTAAAATTAACAATTCTAAGGCAACAGGCAAGATGTTTGGTCAGTATGCATATATTTTACACATTTAGTGTCAATCTGTATTGAATCAGGGATTTTGGCACCTTTAGGCTCTGTTTGTCACATTGTTAAACATGTCCTTCTAATAAAAATAAAAAAAAGTTGTATCGACGTGGTCATGTTGTTCATAGTTACTATGTCCACTGCCAGGCACGAGATGACATAAGATTGTGACTGAAAGCTTCTCGTGTCCAAGCATTTGGATCCATTTAATTAAAGGACAGTGTTTTAAGTAAAAATAAAACAAGTTATTTTGAATACATTTTAACATTACTTTCAACTACAAGTTTGGTTTTTTGTTTTGGTTTTAACATTTGGTTCTACAGACCTCTCCTAGTTTACTGACTTTAGCTTGTGCTTTAATAGTAATATAACCAGCTCTTGGGCTGCACTCAGTATGTATTGAAAGATACTATATTGTGCAAAATATGCAGGTGCAGCTAGTCAATGTTTAAACTTTGAGAGATGCATTTTCAAATGTGCAGCATGCAATTTCCTATTTGCAGAACACCATTCTCTTCCTTCTGTTCTTGCCCACTGGATGCATGCTCCTTGGTGCTTGCACTTTCTCTCTCTCTCCACACTAGACAAAGCAGTAGCACTGTAGATGCAAAGAGGGATATAAATGAAACAACTTACATTGAGATTATAATTGCAAATCAGGGCAGGCCTAGTGAAAGTGTCTTGCTGCATCAGGACCTGTATCAATTGCATAATTAAAGAAACAAATTCTGCTCTGTATCATAAAATTCTTAAGGAGAATATCGAGTAATTTGTTTGTAAGGTGAAACTGAAGCTGGAGCACAGGTGGTTCATGCAGCAAGATACCAATCCAAAACACAAAAACAAGTCCATATGAATACAGCTGGAATGAAGCAATATTACAGTTATTGATTAGCCTAATCAAAGTCCAGATCTAAATTCAATACATATACATATATATACATATATATATATATATATATATATATATATATATATATGCTATGGCAGAACCCTAAAGGAGTATCTCAGCTCATACTTAACAACCTAACAATGTTTATAATGAAAGCACTTTGCCAGACTCAGTGGACTAAAATTCCTCCAGTGTTATAGTCATTGCAGAAGGAGGTGCAACCAATTGCTAAGTGTTAAGAGGCAATTATTTTTTTTTTTTAACATACTGCCGATTGATGTATGTCTTTAAATAAATGACACAAAAAGTTCTTAACTGTTCATTCACACTTTATCTAATATTAGATTGTGCTTGCAGTCCTGAACATATTAATTGTCAAATACATAAAATAACATAGGACATCAGGATGGGACAAATATTTTTTCACTGAACTACTTATACTCTCTGATGGTTAATTTACAATGAACTTTTATTGGTATCGAGAACCACAACATATTTTGCTTGTTCAATGCACTACAAAATGACAAATATACAACAAGCAGCATCTCAAATATCCCTCAATAGGAAGCCCTGGTATTCTGCAACAGAATTTCTGCCTAAAAGAGCTGCACTTTAAGTGAACTTTGTCTGATAATTCCAGTCTTATTAAGAGGCAGAAGCCACTAAAAAAAGTAAAGTTTTGCAACATCCAAATTGTTATAGTGGCAATATTCCTATTGGGAAATTAAAAAATATAAAAGGAATTATTAATTTATAAGGTAAAAATTATAGTGCATTTGGCAGTACAATTTCTGCTAAAGCAGCTGCCTCTCCTGCAAACGTAGCCAGGCAATTCCAGTCTTCACAAGGGACAGTAGCTTTAACTCTATTAAATGTATAACAGAAAACAAAACTGCTGAGTGACAGATGTTTCTGGACCTTCACCCTTTCACAAGAAACAAAACCTTTAAGAGACACTTCCTCATTTTTTTGGATAACCCCTTTTGTTACAACATAAATAGAAAAGTAGTTATTTTTTTTCCAAGAGAAAAAAATCTAAGATGGCATACTGTGTTTTTTTTCTGCCAAAAGCAACTACAGAGCTCAGAGTTTTCCTCTTGAACACTCCAGGTCAATGAACTTCTATCTTTATGTACTCTAGCAAGAAAGGGCCTTGGTGTCACTTTATATACCAGTCTCACTCTGGATATTGAATCCATGGTGTCACTACACAACTTTGTGTGCACCAGGTGTCAATGTCCGTGGATCTCAAGCGGGATGGTCTTAGTTTTACAAATTAGTTCTACCCAACATCAGGATTCTGACAAGGCAACTAAACTGAGGAAGATAAAATGTCAAATAAGGTTTATGTCCCCCTTTAGTTGGAATTGTTAGGGATAACAAGAAAACCTAAGATGTGTAACAACAAGCATACTGCACAGAACCTTCATGGAATGTGATTATATCACTGTTACGGAATGTAACAATGGGATGGCATGCAGGCTTTCATTAATGAGATTAAACACATTTACACTGCAGCTCAAGCCAGACCAAATCCAAATAGTGGATTTCAGTTTAACTGATTGTAAAGTTTGAATAAAATTACATTTGAAAGTTTTTTGTACACTTGCACTCTAGTCTCAAATATGTTCTACAAGTTCTTACATACATTTATTAACCTCCACAGATGTCCACTGGTTAAAGATCTTTCTCAGTAGCATAGGAATCTCTGTGAGAAAACATTCAGATACTATACCATACCATTTTCTAAGCTTTCTTAATCCTGAGCAAAATCACAAGGGGCTTTAACCAGTTCCAGCAAGCATATGGCAAAAGGCAGGAACAACCAATGGACAAAGTGCCAGTCCATTGCAGGGTGAACACACACACAAGGCCTGAAAGAAAACTTTTATTCATAGAATAATTATTTATTTGGCAGTATTTTAGGCTTTCATTAGATTCTTAAATATTTTGTTCCATGAAGCTTATGTTCTAGTGGAGATTGCCTGAAAATAACATTAAGATCACAAAACTAAGTGCTATAAAACTGAGGGGACTGAGGCATTACAAGAGAGTACAACTTTGAACAAAGCCACTGTATCAAATATATATGCATTTAATTGTAAAAACGGGAATGCTGAAGGAAAAAAACTGTCAAAACCAGTCAGAAAAACACGTACCCCTTCACATACTGTGCAAAAAGCTCACAAAACTCACACTGATACTAAGTACAGTACTTTGAAACCCAACCCCCCCATACTCCCAAGAAAAGCAAGAACTGAAAGCCTTTAAATTCCAGTTAAACGTTACGATTTGGCCTGGCATATACATTGAAATATTATAGTGTTTCTAAGAGTAACTAGTAGCTAAAAATGTGTGTTCCACGCAAGCAATACCATGCATTATGATATTTCATGCCCATTTTGTCACACCAGAAAAGTTGTACAACATGCAAATTGTCGCAGTAGCAACATACCTGTTGGTAATAAACCTATTATAAAACAAATTAATATATGCAGTCTCATTAATTATTTATAGGGTAAAATTTAAAATTATAAAATAATCTCACACTGTCAACAGGGAGCTAATTATTGCAGTCTACTAGATAAACATTAAGTCATTCAATAGTAGAATTTGAAGTAGAATTTCCCATTTGCATACGCTGTAAGCATAAAGTTGCCCAATCCCCATTATGTTAGCCACCTACCATCAAACCCACTAAATTCAGTTTAGTGTCATGGTAGGCAGCACTGGACATAAAGCAGGAACTTGAGTCACAAGACACAGTCATGCACAAACCCACACAAACTCATTAGGAACACATTTACAGCTGTCAGTAGACCTAACATTACAATCTTTGGCAGATAAGAGAAAACCCCTGCTGACATGCACAGAACATAGCAATTCCTACTGGATGATGCCTGGTGGTGAATTTTAACCAAGTGTAATCTGTTAAGAGCGATGGGGCAGTTCATTGTGATTTCCAGTTTTCATTTCCTTTTCAGTGTAGCACCGCGGCAACCTTTTGTATCATGTTGTCCCTCCTGAACATGGAGAACAACAATAATAATAATAATAATATACAATAATAATAATTATTTACATTTATATAGCACTTTCTTACTATTCAAGGCACTACCACACAGGATATGATGTTCTTACTGTGAGGCAGCAGCACTACCACTGTGCCACCTACATGGTCTGAATGGGTCTTGTGAAAACACCAATGATAGAACCAAGGTCAGGCCTTTGTCATGAAACATCACACACCTCAACATTAGCTTTATTGTTCATGTTTGGGCAGCAAGTATAAGGTAGTTCATTTTACACATTTAAATATGGACCTGATGAAATTTTGCACGCATTGCATGAATAGTAATCGCAAAGTATGTTTAAGAAACAAGTCCAATTTTCTTTAAAACAGTTATTATATTATTATTGGATTTTAATACTAGTTGTGAATTGTCCATAATAAACAATGTTAAAACAGAAGTGTTCTCAAAATTATACCTAGTAATATACCACCTAGGGCCAAAGAAGCCATGTCATCTGATCTAAGGACATATACTTAGATCATTCACATAGATGTCAAGCGGTCAGTTGTTCACCACTGGGTGTCCACCTGGCTCAGACAATTAAACTGTGTTAGCTGGGCTAACTAGGGAGACCTACACAGTTTTCCTCTGGAAGAGTTCAAGTATTATCTCTGTGAGAACTTTTACTTTTACTTTTGGAGACGTTAGGTAGCTAGGTGTTTGAACAGACTTTCAATGCATGATTGTGTTGAAAAGGTGTGGCAATCAACCCAGGGGGGCAAATGATGGACCCTAATAGTAAAGGAAGCCATCAAATTAAAGAAAGATGTCTTCTTGTTTGTAATTTGAAGTTGGAGTTGGAGTTGAGGCTGCAGTTCCCTGGAGTACTAATCATGAATTAGGCTAGAGATTATTTAGAAACTGACCAATATACTGGTGCATTGTTCAAAGAGAACCAGGAGTCAATTATTCCATTGAAGCTCTCTGTTTTCTTGTCAATCTGTGTTTTCATCCTCATCTTTAGTAATGAATTTTGGATAGCTATACAAACAGTAAAATCAAAAGCAGAGATGAAAAAATTAGGCTCATTTACAAGTTACACTGCTTGACTCATTCGCCATAGAATGATGATGGTTTCATCTATCTAGAAAGATCTCAGATTACAGTCATTGCTCCTCTGAATCAAGAGAGATAAGATGAGGTGGCATGGACATAATAAGGATATATACTTTGCAGCTCCAGTGAAAGGTACATCTGGCATAGTAAAGTGGAAGTAGATGTAGGGCAGACCAAAGACACTCTTAAAGGATTACATATTTTTCTTGACCTAGAAACATCTGTAAAATTCCATAGGAGAAGCTAAACACTAGTACATAGGATACAGATGGCAGCTTAAAATGGTGCCATCCTAATTCACTACAAAAGAAGAGGATAACTAGACAGTAGGTATAGCAGTGCAAAGCTACAAAAATTTATATGTAATTAAAAACAATCCCACCCCACAAAAAGCTTGTGTATTTGTATTGATTATTCTCTCATGCGCTCAACCTTAGCTTATTCACAGGAGTAATCAATCCAACAACCAGGCTGTAAAAGATGTGTAAATTCTCTAGGAAGAGCAAAGTACTGCTTTCTTATGGACATGGACATCTGATCTGCTCTAGTGAGACTGATGGCATCATGAGTCTCACTAGAAGAAACAAACTGCCAATAAGTAAGTACAAAGCTAAAAAATCCAGGGACCAACTAGGTTAGATTGAAGGTTTTACTCTATATTTTACAAAAGCTAGCTGCCTCCATTTACATAGCTTTAATTTAAGGTAAGACCACAACAAAGTCACAAAATTTTCTACCTTGCTAAAGAATCATTCTGATTGCATACTTGTGGTACATAAGCATACATTTTTGTGAATGTTTTGTAATTAGGAGAAAGCACTTTGCATTGTTTAATGGGAGAAATGAGGATTTTATCCATCTTTAATCATGGCTTCCCTCAAAATACTGTAGTTGTCACTATGGCTGCAATATATTCATGATTATAGCTTCAGATGCCATGGTTAGCTTTATTTTAGAAGTCTTTAACAAACAAGCAGCAAGACTGTTCAAAAGCAGCTTAATCAGCATTTCTGTGTAAGAACAATTTGGGCTGTGATGGACTGGCGCCCTATCCACAGATTGTTCTTGCCTTGTGCCCTATGCTTGTAGGCATAGGCTCCAGTTTCCACACTAGTCTGCTCAGTATAAAGCGGGTTTAGAAGTTTGATGGATGGATTTATGGATTGAATCATAATGAACTATTGAACAGCCTGGAAAATTAAAAAATGTCAATCACTTTTGCTATCCTTGCACTCTGTTCATCACACTTGATGCTTCATTGCATGTTATGAAAATCTATACTTGTAAAAAAGTAGGTGGTTAGACTAATGTCTAAAGTTTAACTTGGTGTGTTATAATGTAGTAGTCTAACCTTATTTAGATGGAAATTATAAAGTTTTATTGGAGTTACTTAAGATTTCATTAACAAGTGTAAAAAATGTTCTTTCAAGTTCCTTTAATGTCAACATACTGTCAATGATAGTATACCAAATTGATAATATCTAGCTGTGGGTTTTAAAGATAAGGATGGCAGCAAAAGAATTTCTAAATTGAGGCAGAAACACGCTTCAGAAACCTCTGAATATGTTGCTAAAACCCTTTATGATAAAGGGTCTTCAATTTGAAGTGCCAATGAACAGCATAATGAGATAAAATGCTATATTTACAGTAAAGTGCAAATCAACAAGAAGGCTTCACGTCTCTTCACTTCTGCATTCAAATATCTTTGTTTAGAATTGATGATTCCGATTATCTTAAATTCCTGGAGTAGCAGGAATTTCCCTCTGGAATAATAACGTCTACCTTCATACCTAACAAAGTCAAAGTGCTCATAATCAAATTAAAATCACCAAAGGAGATCCTCAAACCTAAGAGGTATTCTTGCAGAATGCAAAGCAAAATGTGTGCACAATCTATCATGTCATCAGTACAGAAAGGCAAGCAGGCAGCAAGTAGACATGATTAGATTTATTGAAATGTGAGTGAAATACCAAAATTAGGATAAACAATCCCAACTTGTGCAGGATTTCTGCTGTTAATAATCAGTTCATAGAACTGTCAAGGATACTCATGTGTAGATCTGTATGTAGTGCTTAGATCTTACAAAAAAAAAAAAAAAATCGTAAAATTAATAAAAATATAGTTTTTAAACTGAAAGTTGTATAGATAGTATCTTTTCTTAAAAATATGTTTTAGGGGCAGATTCTTTAGTTCTACAGGTAAATTAGATATGATGTTCTTTTAGGGGTACTATGTTCTGCAATGATTGACACAAAAAGGCATACCCACTCAAGCCAGTTACAGGGTCACACTGAAGAAGGGGCAAGAAAACATATATTAAAGGAACTGTGGCTTCTGAGAAATATTAAATTCATGACTTTACATGTTTTAACTAATAATATAATAACATCCTCATTTTTCATAACTACACTGTAACCAACAGGAAAGAATATTCTGGAGACAGTGGAAATTATTTCAAATAGACATTTACTTACAACCCAAGCCATAATACAGCTTCACACTGAAACATTTAGTAACAACACCAAAACGGATTTGCCTTCTGCCATACTCTTTCTTATACAGTACTACAGAATTGCATGCCTATTCTAAATACACCAAACAGAGGTACATCATATGCTGTGTTGGTACTAGGGCTACCACTGAAATCTCAGCTTATGAGTATTTTTTGTTTTGCTTTTTGATTGTCCTTAAGATTTTTCATTTACTTGTACTACTCTTATTTCTTTTTTTTCTTCAGAAGTAATATGATTTTGTCCAAATGTGGTTCTTGCAGGTGTACACTCCCGGGCCCTCTCAGCCTCAAAGTATATTTAAAGGATTCAATAACTGATGCATAACACTATTTATAACAAAAGTTGGAGCATCATTTCTAGCCAGCAGCACATTTTGTAGGTCTAGCATATGATTAGGCAACTTTCCTCTTCCACACATTTGACAACAGAAGATATGCACTTTTCCAAAAAAAACATCTGAAAAAGATGACTCCCTGCAACTCACCATGTAATTTTAACAAAATCAACTGGCAGCAGTGTTGAATCAACTTTGAATGCAACATTACCCATCATAAACTTTGGATTCAGTACATTCTAGTTGAGGGTGCACAGTTAATACCCCCTGTCCCATGCCTATGAACTGATGGAATGAATATCGAAAATAAGATTCATTACATATAGTGAAGAAGTCCTGACACACAGTTAGAGCTTGGAAAATTAATTTAATTCAGAAAGATATTAAGGGCTTTTCTTACAGCACAGTTAAGCATTTTTTTTAAATTGCAATCTTAAATTGAATAAACCCAACACATTATTCTGATTCATTTAAGACCAACATATGATACAAATCACAAGTGCTTACATTTACTTCATTCATCATTTAAAATATGTCATTGATTCTGAATTGAACCAGATTCAGTTCCATGATTAAGAAAGGACACCTTAGATTATTTCATTTAAACAATTTATTTTAGTATGTGGTTTGCCATAAACACCTCGTGGAGGGATTAAAGAAGACACTTGCACTAATAACAATGCATAGAAAGAGCAAAAGAACCCAACTGTCTGTCAGTCAGTCAGTCAGCCATTTTCCAACCCGCTATATCCTAACACAGGGTCACGGGGGTCTGCTTGAGCCAATCCCAGCCAGCACAGGACACAAAGCAGGAACAAATCTCCGGGTGGGGTGCTGGTCCACCGCAGGGCACACACACACACACTAGGGACAATTTAGGATCGGCAATGCACCTAACCTGCATGTCTTTGGACTGTGGGAGGAAACTGGAGCACCCAGAGGAAACCCACGCAGATACAGGGAGAACATGCAAACTTCACGCAGGGAAGACCCGGAAAGCGAACCCAGGTCTCCTTACTGCGAAGCAGCAGTGCTACCACTGTGCCACCCCAGAACCCAGCTGTCCCACCAAAATTTACATGGGTGATGCCAGAAACTCATGACACTTTACATTTGCTCCCATAATACATCTCAATTACTCTAGATTGATTTAAAAACTTTCTTTCGAAGGACTTTTTTATTTTCTCCCTGGTTAATATAATTAATCACTAACTATTTAACACTGCCAGAATTAGATATATCTTGAAAGGTTTAAGTATTTAAAATATGCTGCTTCTATGCAGCATCAGTAATCATTGCAAACTGTATAATAAGCTTTTATCATGAAATGGACCCCACACCCAAAGCATACATTCATATGTATCCAGACTATATAAACAATGTACCAGTAAACTGATAGGTAACAAGCATGTGTGAACAAAGCTGAACTATCAATAAAAACCTGATAAACCAATTCTCCAGGTAAAGACCCAGCATAAATCCCAGGAATTTATCAACTCTGCTTGTGTGTGAATAAAGCCATAAAACTTCTAAGATCAAGTTCAAAAAAATATCTAAATCTACAATGTAAACATGCTTGAAGTAATACGAATAAGCAGGGCCATGATGCATAATAATCTATGAAAGTCTACTTTGTAAAAATTAACCATTTGATGTGTCTGGCAACTGTACAGATTGTGAAACATGGAGGCTACTCTTCATCCAAGTGAAGGATTACATTATTGACAAACATTTTCAACCATTAAATGGAGGAATGTGCTAAGGTAGTAGTTAAAGTTAAGATATGCAGCTCTCATTCAGGGGACACTTGAAAGTTCAGATGCTTTTAGGTACAAAGACACATATATACCATATATACTGTATATTAGCCCAACCTTCTCCAAACCTGTTTAGAGAGGTTTCATACCCAGTCTTCTAGTGCTGTGAGAAGAATGCACAGAACACTGAACTATACATACATGAGCAATAATAATAAATAATAATAATAATAATAATAAACACCAGTAGAACAAATGCAGCATTCAAATGTTGCTATTCACTGCCTACTTCACTTCAGAGAAAAGTAAAAACATTTTGATGCTGGTGCTTGCAAAACTCATCATTTTCAACCAGGCAAAGTATGTGTGAATGAGCACATTTCAATAAATACAGGGAATGTTAAACCCAGTATTCTATATTTGAACAAAAAAAAAAAATCAAAAGAAATGGGTAACCTTGATAATAACAGAAAGTTAGTCATCCAGTGTATCTCCAGTGATGGCTATATAAATGACAACAGTGGTACAATGTCCTTATAGGGTTCTCAGAATCCATCACTGGTTATTAGACAGGATCTTTGTCTGGTTTTACATGGGCAGACTTCTTTTTATTCCCTGCTGATAATCCCTTTTTACTCAGGAGTAAATTCTAAATATGATGAGCATTCTTTGAACTATGATAACATTCTTTTTAAAGACTACATTTTTCAATAATCTCTCTTTTGCTAAAGAGGAGATAGCTTTTTCATATGGTATAAACCCCCTGTACTATGAACAGAAAGTTGTTAGAGTTAATCCATAAAAACAAATGTTAAATAATTTGTGATTCCTTTATCTTTTGTTTGTAATGTTATAATGACAAATTAAACTTTAATTCCAGATATTACCGTGTTCCCTTTAGGGGTACAAATTGCTGAAAACAATTTTTTAAAGTTACATTATCTGTACCCATTAATTGTTTAAATATGTTACATTGTTTTAAAGCATTTTAAGATAGCTCTCAATTAAAAGGGCATGACATTATGTAAACATTTATTTGCTGGAATTCAATATTTATCTTTGAACTTTATCAGTATGGTTGTGCATGATTGCCTCAGAGCACTTCGAATCCCTGCCCACTCACTATTAATGTGGAGGTTGTTTGGGTGTTTTCCTCACAACAACTATCTCTGAACTATTTTCCACAGATCACACCCTCAATTTTAAGTATCAACTGAAGCGTGCTAAATTTAATTTCCTCTCCACTGTGCAGATCCTTAAACGGCTCCTTTAACCTAACCTCTCTGATACACTATCCAACTACACTACAATGCTAATGTCAAAACTTTCAACATTTTTATCCAGTTTTCATTGTCCAGGTCACCCAAACTGTAGATCCTGCCATAATACCTAAGCCCCAATAAACTGACTGGCAATCATTGCCAAGGCCTCCGAGAACTTTCACTCATCCACACTTCGATGGTTCTTGCAATTCCTGCTTCCTTTGCACTCTAAAGAAACCTCTTCATTGTTGCTCCAAAACGGCGGACCACCACCCTAATTCTGACGTCTAAACTGTCTGAAACTCTTTACTCTTGGTCTGTGGCCATTGCCCAGTTCGGCAAAACTTCGAATTATTCACCAGTTTTCAAGCAGCCCCAAAACAAATAACTTCTGCCAGATCTCTGTGCCTCCTGTTGCTGATCAAATTCGTCTACGTCTAACACTGTCAAAGGCTTAGTGATTGAAAGTGATAACCTGTAATAGCTGTGCTCTTATGAAACAGGGGATTACAGTCCACGTCATAAAGCACGGGAAAGGTGAGCAAACCGCTGAGTTGGAGCCGCAAGATCTTTGATTGGAAATCGCCAGGCTCCAACTAAGAACCCCACTACAAAATAACCCATTAAGTGCCAACCTTCACACACCCCACTCCCCACTCCCGAAAACGCGGACAATCTGCGTGGGTTCAGTGAAAATTAACTGCGCAAACATACCAATGGTTGAGATGTATGTGCTGTTGAAATTGTCTTCTGCAAACCTGATAATAAGACAGGTCTTCCCGACGCCACTGTCGCCGATGAGTAAAAGCTTGAAAAGAAAATCATATTTTTTAGCCATGCTTCGGCTCAAAGCCAAAAAAACGAGGAACGCGAACGTTTGGCAGTTTTCCGCTTTGCAGTGTTTTAGGAGTGGCGGTGATCCACCCGTTGTCGCTTCCAACTTTTTTTCCACGTCTGTCTTATAAAAGTTTTCTACTAAAGACGGTTGAGACCGTTGAAAGGCCTGGTCTCCCTTTCACTCTCCTGGATTCTTATTTTCCACAAAGACACGTATATTCCAAACAAATAAGCAGTTATCGCCAAGTTTCACCAACTTAGTCTGAGTGCCTAAAGCTTGTTGTACCCTCAAAAAAGAAAAAAATAATGAATGAAATTTTGTTTTCAACCGGTAGGCGGCGACCCTACAGTAGCTTCAAAGTGTGTGGCCTCAACATGGCCTGCTGGGAACTTGTCGTTCAAACTGCGCACTCTGATTGGCTGTTGACTTGTTCTGTCCTCAAAATTAATCCGTGATATGCTGCAGCGCAAGAAAGTCAACCTTTTGTAGATTTTTCAAGAAGTAATTTCAAAGAGATAAAATGCGTACATATTCTGTCCCGTTAAAAAACTAAACTGGTAAACCTTTCGCATACAGATTCTATTAATCGATCTCTACAATTACTGGTGATTTAGTAGCGCAGTCGTTCCCTCGCAGTTTGCCCTGGCTGCGCAGATTGTGCACATATTATGCGCTGATGTCATAATTCAGGACTGCTTTGCAAGACTACCAGCGTGCCAGGATTTGTGTTGCAACAATGGTTCTGCAGTAAAAAAAAAAAAAATAAAAGCTACTGTACCTCTGAATTTAGGTTAATTTTTGGAATATTTCGTATTTTGTAAGGTATATAAATGTAATGATTTAACATTTCAGTATATTTAAAAGTATGCAACTTGTGGTGTAGTTTTTATCTCGGAACTTAACCTGCTCTATATGATGTTTCAGTTAATGTGGATTTCCCAGTTACTTTTCATCATGGCCTGATATAGACTTGTTTTGAATTAAATTAATCGTCTGCATATTTATTGTATTTTTTTTTAATTAATTTTGTTTATTTTTGACATTTTTTAAGCACATTACTTTTGCTCAAGGACATGTCTCAATTTTTAATCCTCTTCTCAAAAATTAATAATCCCGTCATTAGTTTGTGACTGACAAAAGGTATGATTGCCAGCTCTCGTTGTCATTTTACAAATTAAAACGTTAACAGGTTTACAGTTTACAGTTGTCATTCAAGTATTATTTAAAGCAAGCTGAGGTTTTCTTGGTAAAAAACAATAATATTAAGTAAAACCATGATTTAGTAGACCCTCTGATGAAATGGTATAAATAGGACTATTACAATATTAATAAAACCCAAAAACGCAAGGGTAATACTCACAAATAAAACTGAGCAATCTGTGGTGCAGAGGCAAAATATTTTTTTTTATATATTCCTTTTTAAACCGACTTAATCCAGAGCCTGTACTGGCAGCACTAGGGACAAGGGCACAAGTCCACTGCAAGGCACACTCATAAACACATTCACGCCTACTGGGTTAGTCAAAAAATTAAATTTACAGTATTCTATATTAAAAGGAATGAGTAAATCACTGAAATGTTCAGTTTTTTAACTGCACAATATATATGCAAGGGTTACATATTATAATTTATAAATTGTTCTGAATTATTGTGGCAAATATACAATTAAATGTAAATAGACTGTGATAGACTGGTCCCTTGACCATATGTTGCCAGGACAGGATATGATGCAGTCATAGCTTTAATTAAATGAGTTCAAAAACAGAAAGAAACTAAAATAACCTACATATGGAAAAAAAGCCATGACACAGAGTTCACTGAGAAAACACTCACTAACCAATTTGGTGTGATAAAATTTCTAAATTATGAATGTAAAATTTTAAATAAATCGCAACAGGATATATTGAAGATTCTAGTTTTCTCATTTGGTTACCAAAAGCTTGTGCTCCCCAAAAATACTGTAGTCTAGGAAAAATGAAATAAATTATGGAAATTTATAAGAGGAACATTAATTAGATAATTTCACCACTGTAGATTCACATTTGACTTCATTACATGATTTAATACCCTATACCTGCTGTACATTATTTGATATTATTAAAATAATAAAATACAGTTGTACTGTACAATGCTAAGACACTCCATTTGAGACCCGTCTTTTAGATAATTATTAAACTTATTACAATGAAGTTTTTACATTTTTTTACAGACTTATTTATGAGTAGCAACATGACAGCATATGAAGACTAATAAGAAAAAATACACCTTGGATTACATTAGGAGTGTCAAACTTACCCCATGGTAGGGAATGGTATGATACAGTGGTTCTTGTTCTATCTAAGATTGTCATTAGGCTTTTTTTTAATACTTTCTTGACAGAGATTCTCATTGTAAACTCAACAGAGCATTTAAAAGTCAGCTCATTGGAGGCTGTAGAACAGTCTGAATATCACCCCCCCCATTCTAATGTTATAGATACATTAACATATTTAACCAAATGGCTCAATTTTTGTTTCCCTATATTCTCATGCCAGTTTTTGCAAGAATATTTGGCATTTCTGCTTGTCTAACTATGGTAATTTCACAAAGATGACTCTGGATACTGTGAATGAAGAATAATAATCTGATTGTAAGATTCCTTGCAACAAAAACTAGCAGCCTAAAGACTGTTTGCCATCCACGGATGAAGTTATCTAAAATGCCATCATTTAAATCAAATATAATCTTGCAAGTTAAAAAAACCTAATAGTTCATTGTTAAGAATCTTAACTATTTTAAGGAACT